>NQII01002906.1:75832-306404 GCA_002778355.1 Clitarchus hookeri | reverse complement strand
AGGTCTTTAGGGAAAAAATTATGCCTGTTTTCATTTTCACTCACACTGGAGTGAAATTTTATGAGGTTTTGAAAATCGCTTTAAAGGGAGAATTTTCCGGTTACTACTGTAGCGAAAATATTGTGAAATTTTATATAAACGCTCATATTTTAGAGCGGAAATTTTATGGGGTATATATAGATCGTGACTATTATGATTGAATGTCCAGGTGAAAAGAATGTTGTTCAAAATTCTGTATTTAACCTCAAATGTAGAGCGGTGACATTGCAATTTTTGTAATTTGGAAAATTTAAATGTACATTTTCAATGTTTTGCAGTTATGAAGAATACGTCAATATATGTAAGTAAACAAGAGAAAACGGGGTTGTTTCTTTTCCATAGGGCGCATATACGTTCTTGGTAGGGTTAATATTAATTTTATGCCCGACATAACATATTACCTAGAAAATTGTCATTTAATATTTCTGAATAGTAGTTCTCTCAGTAAAGAAAACAGGAGAATAAATCCTGTGAAGGTTGTTAAAAGTTGCTGGCAGTTCACTGGCGTTAGCCCTATTGGCCAAGGAGACAAAAAGGCAGGTTTTTTCGAGGTCACAACATATACGCTCCTGAAAAATACTTTGACTGGTAAACATGCTTTTGCGGCGTTTGGTGTCTCAATTCGCTAATAGCGAAGCTCAATAGAGCTTCAGAGAATATTTTTTGATAATTCAGAAAGTATCACTGCCATAGCAATCATACTAGTACACATGAACTTTTATTAATATACTGGATAAGAGGCGCAAAATTACAACTATAATTATTTTTGTGATTCCGTGATTTTTGCTAGTTGTATTCCAACTTTATTGCCTTGAAGTTTGAGATTCTGATAAAACGAAGTACTGAAAGGAAAAATAAATAAATACAAGACTGTAAAAAAAAAAAGAGAAATTATAGACGGGGACATAGACGAGACGGAGAGGGAATTTTGTTGGGAACAGTCATAACACTCACCCAAGCTCACGAACTGTTGTAACGGGAACTGCTACAGTTTTGGTGATGTTGCGAGATAGGGAACGCAGGGGTTGGTGAAACATTGCCAGTGGCAAAGTTAATCTGGGAGGAATTAGATTACAAATCCACACATGTTGCGTCGTGCACTAACTGCGGCCGCAGTGGCTGTCGGCGTTCCACCGGAGGTTCACTGCCCCCGTTTTAACGCTCACTGGCATGGCAATTACGATATCTCGGTTTCCTGCAATTGCACATCATTTACACGTGGCTGTTGCAACCGAAATAGTGCCATACCCTCGCACAATGATTGTTTCAAAGCAATAACAACACTGCTGTGTCACAGAGTAGTTAATAATACAGAGGTGAAATATCCGCTTATTCCGCGATCTACAGCCGCACATGCCAGCAAAATGGCGTCACTGGCCAGTGAAATCTTGTAATACCGTTCGTAATAATCTACTCACCAGCCAGCAGACCAACCAATAAAGAACCCTTTTGCAGCACACAGTAGCCAATGAAACTAAAGATCCGTTCCCAAAGCTTCCCGTAACCAGTTAAACAATGGGTGCGTACAAATCCAAGGAACTGTCATGGAATTTCGCATCTGTAGACTTATCTACTCTATGGCTGTATGTTATTATTCGATATACTGTCTACCCACCGGTTGATGGCGAGGTGCCAAGTTGATCATGTGTTAATTTCAATAATATATTCGCCAACAGCTGGTAACATGCAAAATTGACTGAACATTTCTTGTCAAAATTTCTTACTCATGCCAAAAAAAAAATAATTTTAAGGTTATCTCCTAGTATTTGCTCGGCAAGCACGTTATGCTAGTGTGATGATGCGATTTTTTTTAATTACGTCACTACTACCGCAAATATATGCAGTGAAATAAAATATATAAAATATTTTAAGTACTTTAATTTCAACACGTTTTGGGAATGAAATCGCCATGCATTATGGTATCTAGATTTTTTAATATGGAGTCTCTGAATTGAATAGTCTCAATTTATCTAAAATTTAATGGATAAAATGGTTTCAGAAACGACTGGATGGAAACAGAAAAATATTGCATTAAATTACGAACATTCATGTCGAAATAAAGTAACACTGGGAAAAATCTTTGACCACACTAAAACTAGGCTTGTATTGTTTTAAAGGAGCCAAAAGACTAAAATACAATAATAAACATATAATAAAAGATAACGTGTTATACGACCATCGTGTAAAAATACGCAGGGGATTTCAAAGGGAATACATATCATATAAATTGTAACAGGCCTGACGAGACCTGCCCACAAAAAATAAAAAAACGAACAGGGTGGCAAAACTTTTGAAAACACGTAGCAAACAGTTCATTCTCCACTCTGGCTTCAAAGGGTTGCAAAAACCATCCGGATTGCTATCGAAACCAATCATGTAACCAAAATAGCAGTTCACCCACGCAAATAGCCACTTTTTACCCACTATCTGATATTTGCAGCAATGTCATTTACGAGCTTCGTAATAAACAAACTTTAAAATTTGTGTTTTACGTAACACGGTCATGGAAAAACATTTTGAAGACGAGGCCTGCGAGATTATTGCGGGCTCCGAACTTCCGCTTAGTTGCAACGCAACATCGGCCAGGCACCCTCATACGAACGTATCAACTTTGCGTGCATGGACACAGAAGACAGTAGACTCGTTGATGTCGCAGGAGGTCAGTACGAAGCCATTCTTTACCCTTAACCACATTAAACATGTTCCAGAGTATACTAGTTCACATCTGACACATTTCAGCACAGGTAAGTCATGGTCTTTGCTGTGCATGATGAGAAGCTAGCATCAATACAGACATCACGTTTCCCTGGGCGATGCCATTGGTTGCTGTTGACACACCAACTACGTTATAATTGGTTGCTTCTGCTCCCACGGATCTACAGAAACCCTTTTCGTAGGTTCGAAAGCGCCAGTTGCTATAATGAATTCGCAATTACGTTACATGCCATAAATTCCCTCTTTTGCAACATCTCCTCTGAAAAATTAATGTATACGTTAAGGGGTTAAACTCCATCAACGACAAGGCTTGTTCAGGATTGTTGATAAATGTAATTTACGAAATACGTGGCTCTCCAACTGATATGTGCGTGTGTCGGATTATCACAAAATGTGAAAATTAATTGTGAATGCCTTACCGCCTTTTTATGTTAATAAAATATGAATTAAAATCATTTTTCTAGTACTTGAGATATGGAATACCGCTGAACAATAATATTTACAATCTATGCATTTCCGAATAAAATTAACTATAGATATTGACATTTTCCACATTAACAGACTAATTACTGTACCAATTTAATTTACTTAAACGGGAAAGTTTATTTTACATAAAGTACCACACAATACATTGTAGCAGTGAAGGGATACTATTTCCTCAGTGCAGTACATAAAAAAACACACTACGTTTCAATCTAGTTGAAAGCGCTACAAAGTTTGCGTGATTTTCCCTTTGGGGCCAGGTTAATAGTTCTAGCGTGTTTGATTTAGCCCCGTTGCCGGGGCGTTATTAATGCTCTCAAATATACAGTCGCCATGGGAGCTAAAAAAAGATGGATGGTGCCCGGATATTGCCAATAATATGCGCGCAATTTTCTCTCGCACGATTAAAAACTTGACATGTTCGTCGCGATTCATTTACCTCTCCCTGCCGGGGCACGGATCACAACATAAACATCCCTGGATGCCACTTGGTGTATCACGGGAAGGCGTTCCAGTAAATGAAGTGACAAGACCTCTCGTTTTAAACCTAGATATACCCAGACAAGTCGTTCACGTAATGCTGTAAAACATTGTATGGCTTGCATCCCAGGAGAGCGAGACAGCATCTTACTTTAAATAAACAATCACAATATTCTCCTAGAAGCTAAATGGTATTTATTATCTCAGCTGTCTTCTTAATAAATTAATTGAAACGCCCTTCTAACCTGCGACGCAGACTGTCTCTCCAGAAGTTCACCAGTTAAGCATTTCAGACCATGAGGAGAGGGACTGGCTCAAATCTCGCGTAAGATATGCACGTATGTGTTGTTTATAGACGCAGGCTTACGTTAATTTAGTTTCCAAACATTTTGTTGCCTCCCTTGCATTATACTACAGTCATGAAGCAGTGGCTTTAACCAGCAAAATTAAACTTCACAAGCTTTCATTATTCTACCGCACGTTTTATATTTTTAACGTAATATTTTCTGTACGCTTCCAAACCGATAAAACGAGCAATAATTTTGGCTGGCCTTTGGTTTATGGGAGTTTCAGTTCACAATCGTTGAATAAATGCATCGTATGTAGGGAAAGCTCCGATAAATGTACAATAAAATGAAAGTTAAAAACAATATGTTACGTGCAACGTAAATTATAAACATAGAATGAAATATACAGGCACACAGGAATACTGGGTGATTCAAAACACCGACAATGCTTAATAAGTTCCGCGCATTGGCAAACCGATCATCTTTCAAGAGGGGATCCACGTCCAGAAAAGGTTGTGTTGGGCACTGCGGGGCCTGTTCCGTGGCCACTATGCCACCAGATCTGACACCCCTCGGCTGTTTTCTTTGAGGTCCTATAAAGGGTACGGCGTAAGAGACTCCTGTACCAACAAAGAAGTACCTTATCACACATGCGCGCACAACCACTCGTTCGTCAATCTCTGCACCGCCAATGTAGGCTCTGTAATCAAGTAGGGTGTCGACAATTCAAACCACTCTTGTGATTCTCTGCACAATGTGATGCTCTTGTTGGGCTGGTGGCGGTTTCGTGACAATGTGGAACGCGCACCCATCATCATATCCGAAGTGTTGTCTCAAATTCTGACACACCACAGCGCCCAAATCGTGTTTTTCCTGATATGAACCCCCTCTTAAAAAATTGTCATTTTGCCAACCCGCACAACATACCAAGAAGCGTTGTCGGTGTTATTTAGAATCATCCGGTGTATGCATTTACACAAGTTTGTGCGTGTATGTTCGTCTATTTGTGTATATTAAACAAAACAACCCTTACACGACTCTGAAAACTAACCGTTAATAACCAGGCGATTAACACATTTGATTGCCCTCGAAGAAGAAAAGCGTAATTTTTGACCACCATGGAGGACTGTTGTATGGCATTTATTCAAAATGTGATTTATTGTCTGACTTGATGCATAACAGTCGCATCCTGGCGAGTTTACCTTGCTCCGTTTGAGCACCAAGTCCTGACATCGCCTTTGACATCTCTAAATCGATCTAGACGGTTCTCAGTTTGACGTCGGAGATCCACGGTCGGTAGTCGGATTGACGCTTCTCTGATAATGCATGTGGTCCTAGTCTGAGATTAGAGTCTGGGTGATATCATTCCTTCTGAAGTCTCTTTGTCCATCCAGAGTGGATGGCGGGATATAAGGCGATTAAGAAGGAAGACAGTTAAGGATTTTCAAAACGGCTAAGGGTTTTTCTTTCTCTGGCCATTCCTGGCTTTTTACGATTCTCTTTGAGCCACTCCGTTCAGAAAAGTTGTGGAAGAGCAATAGCAATATTAGACAGAATCGGAAGCCACAAAGAGGAAGTGGATTTCAGAGTGCCGGAAATGATACACGTTGAGTCATTAATATGTACATCAATTTAATAACGACTATGCCCTTTTTAGCACACCAGAACGCATTATTCTGTAACAGAGTAAGTCAATGATAAAGTAGCATTTTTGAGTACTTTTCCTACCACGCCTCACAGTGTTCCTGCGATATTATAAACCATATCATTTTTGAATTTGAATTTATTTGCACTCTTAGTAACAGTGTTAAATCATCAGTAATTTTTATTGTTGTCAAATAAACTGACAAACATTTAATTGCTAGGCTGTCATCAATAACATGCCCATTGACTAAATTACAGGGAAATCTCCAGTTTTCGACAGACAAATTTGCAGCTACAATATTTTGAATTCTAAAATAATATATGTTAATTGTTTTGGCAGAGAAAATTTCACAATAGTTCATATAAGATAATTAGTTGAAAAAGAAGTCAAGACAAACCAATTTTGCAAATAACTGTGTTCACCCTTCTGTCTAAAACTGCAATAAATCAATTTATTTAGTACATTTATATTTATTTTTGTGGCTGTGGTCGCAGAGCTGTGATGCAAATACGGGGAATATGTCGAAATTTTCCTACGACATGAGTTATAATTTTTAAACTGTACTTAAACGCAACGAAACATCTTTATTGTAAAATTAATTATACATATTTTTTCACAAAAAATAATTGTTTATGCATAGCAATTAGTACTGATTAACACTTTCAAGATTTCTGATTTTTTAAATTGAACACGAGGCAGAAAACCACACGACTTACTGTCCAAATTGATTATTGAAGGACAATTAAAATATTTAATTTAAAAAATTAGAAATTACGGGAACATAAACAAAAAACTATATAGTATACCGAACTATCTAATGAAGATGTTAAATGTGTTACTAATAGTTTGGGGATATCGTCTCCCTTTATGAGTAACATCGTGGATGCCATGTTGTTATTGCAGTAATTGCATAACCAAGAGCTATAACACATTTATTTAAACAATTTATTAATACTCATGTTTAAATTAACAGGAAAGGTTTTCTTGGTGTAACATTTAAGGGCCAGCGGTTGTCACTGCAACAGCACACGAGGTTTGCAAGGTTGCAGCGCAACGCCTGAAACCTATGCAATTTGTGTTGCATTAGCTAACGGGGCCATCTACCACGCAGGTACAGTAAAAAAGTAATGGCCAACCATAATGCATGGCTGTTGGAACATCATTTAAACTGATACCATCGCTGGTGCAGCGAGTGACACCTGATAAATGACAGCAACTATTGTTCGCCGTGTATACTACAGATATTGATTGGAATAAATATTCGTACCTCATACCTTAATCACGTTTTTATTCCAGTAACGAAGCCCCCTAACAGTAATTATTCTTCGAAGGCGAGACCTCTGACGTCGACAGATAACTGGCAACAGACCAGGAAGCATTTCCGGGTTCTACAAAAGATGTCTGCGCGTTTCGAGTAACGTCACCGGCATCTATGGTTCGTGGCAAAAAGTTCTCTTATTCTACAGTGGTATCGTATACCAGACGTTTTAAATGGCCACGCACGAAAAAAAAAAGTTTGTATTAGGTCAGGGGAGATCACAGGCCATTTAATGGAGTAATTATAGCCAATCTGTCTATTGTAATATGTTGCATATAGGCACATCCTTGTATTGGCACAGCCATGTTCAACAATAAGTGATACACCAATCAATAACGCAGGCAATCCTTTAGACGAAAATTCATACTAAAGCTCTTCGATCAATCAGTTACATAGTAGAGATTGTCCGATCAGGTGGTCGTCGATAATGCCACGTGGATATAGTTTTGTTCAAATGAGAACAATGTTTGCAGTCGAACCCCAATAGTGTTATCCGGCGTAACTTGCATATACATAAAATATTTCTGCAGTATTGGGCAAAAGATTTTGTTATTATGTGAATTTAAGCTCTGAAATATTTTTTCCATTGTATAGGACGGCAACAGTTGGTGGCCTAAGCATAAATATATTGTAGTTCAAAGCTAATGCAAGTTAACTTAGCGTGTAAAAAAAAAAAATAATAATTACTCTAGTCAGTATAACAGAGAATAAATAACTTTCAAGTAATTTTGGAATCGTAACTGTATACTTCAATAGCAACATGTACGGGTTAGTACAGTACTGCTGAAGTAACATCAATACTCAAGACAAAATTCATATATTGACTCGAAATACTTGAAAATCAATCGTCTGCTCATGATAACTTTGTGCGGTATTCTTAAATAGCCATAACGTCACTGCTCATACTTACTGTTTTGTAAAAATTTTTGACCTACTTCAAACATGGATTACATTATGGAAAACACCTCAGGTAATAGACACCTCAAATATTGTTTCACTACACAAATTAAAAAAAATGAAAAAAAAAAATATATATTTATAAACTTATTTTTCATTCAAAACATTAAAAAAAATTATATAATATATTTAACTTGTACTCTTTATTATTTTCATAAAAGCTTTGGCTTAATATTTTTATGTCTATTATCAGTTTATATTTATAATATACTTTTGCAGAATGTTTGAAAAATGCGTTTTTCTACCGAACTAGTGTAGCGCGTAGAGGCGATATCGCTTTACATACGCTGGTCGGCGTCCCCCGTAGTATTCAATCGAAATTTGCCTCACTCACACAAACATACCTCTCATTAGGCGATTGCCTTAACGGNAAACATACCTCTCATTAGGCGATTGCCTTAACGGCGTTTGATACCAAAAAAATAATTATTTTATAATTATAACAAAAAAACATTGTTCAGCTTGTACTCACTGTATGTACAGGTATTTGCCTCGATTGAAACAAATTCTACACTTTACATTTTTTAAATAATTTAATGCAAAATCCAATTTTTTTTTGTTTTGCTGCAGCCATAATAATAAATAAATACTTTAAGTTGTACAGATTTAAATAATATACACCGTTAACTAATGCCGTGGGCTACCGCTTGACACACAGATAAATTACAAAATAACAGTTCATGCATTTAAAAAAAGGTTAAAAATAGGCAAACATTTTTTTTATGCGAGGGCTGATTCAGAAGTTATCGCAATTATTGTTCATCTATCAACAATGATCCAACACAGGTAATGTACCATGTACAGTTAAAAGTGTACAAGTACGTTTTAAAGGTGACATCACATGGGGTATGGATGCAGAAATGTCTTGTAAGGAACAAAGACAAACATGGCTGCTTGATATATTCTCGTACAACCTGCATACGTTCATTTGAACGGGAACGTATCGTACGTGTACGAGTTGTTTAACATCCTTCAAAGTAGTCTCCGAGTTTTTTCACGGTTCGTTGCCAGCGATAAGGTAGACATCGTCACAGCAATTCGAAGAGAGGTGGCGCACATTGCCTCATCGCTGGCAACGAACCGTGGACAACCTCGGAGACCACTTTACAAGATTTTAAAGACCTTGTACAAGTACTATACGTACCCATTCAGGCTATACGAGAATAAATGAATAAAACGGTGATTTCAAGTAGGCAAGTTGGTCTTTGTTCCTTGACGGACATTCCTGCATCATACCCCATGTGGTGTCCACTTTTAAACGTACTTGTCGGATCATTTTCGGAAGATAAACAATAGTTACCAAGACTTCTGAATCGGCCCTCGTATTTTATATATATTTTTTTCATATATCACCAGTACCATATCCCGGCGGATAGCAGAGTGGGACCTGCGGTCGCGGCATCCCTTACGACACGTGTGACGTTCTGCCGGGAACGAGCAGCATGACAGCTTGCGGATTAGCGACAAGTGGTATTGAGTGACGAATCACGGTTCTGTNGTTCTGCCGGGAACGAGCAGCATGACAGCTTGCGGATTAGCGACAAGTGGTATTGAGTGACGAATCACGGTTCTGTCTAGATACAGAGGACCGCCAAATTAGAGTCTGGAGACGTCGTGACCAGCGCTGTGATCCACGCTTCATTGTAAAGCGGCACACCAACCACCCCAACAAGAGGTGCCAAGCTGTGGTGTGCAACTTCCTGCGATTACTGCACCCCACTGATGGTGACTGACGGAGTCCTGACGGCGTGGCGATACGTGAAAGAAATCCTGCGATCATGTGTGCTCCCCTTCCTGGTACTGCTCGACAACCCCGTTTTCTAGTAGGATTATTCCCCGACCTCACACGGCATGGTTATCTCAGACCTGCCTTCGTGATGTCAACATGCTTCCTTGGTCATCAAGGTCCCCAGATCTCTCGACCATCGAGAACGTTTGGGATCAGATTGGACGGTAACTTCGGCCAGAGGAAACTACGGCGGATTTGAAGGCTCAGTTGTGCCAACTGTGACATGATCTTCCTCAGGAGAACATACGACATCTGTATGCCTCCAAGCTCGACCGTATCGCCACCTTTCTCCGTGCTACGGGTGGTCCAACACCATACTACTGTAATTGCATCGGGCAAGCATTGGTTCCCTGCAATACATGCTTGGTGTAGTGCAATATTTTGATGTTTTCTATGTACATACTAACATGTACTGTGCCTGTACGCACATATGTGCCCCTGTTATAGCACCTTCAGGGTGAAAATATTTTTGCAAATAAGTGTTAAGTATGAATAAACGATTCAATTATAAATGTTGCCCAGAAAATTTACGCCATTCATTAAAATGAAACTACTGCTAGAAATGTTATACGCATAGTCTGCCAACATAACAAAGTGAAAGTTTGTAGTTTTCTCCGTGTTATATCGATGGCATGCTATGTCGTTTCCTAATAGAGTTTATTGCCATGCTCACTTAATCGGGTGACTAAAGCGGCCAATTTCCCAAAGTTTGTAAAACGTTCACCATTTTAGCGGTTATTTAAATTTTCCAATGTTCTTAATGGCACCGAGATCGAAAAACAGTAGTGAAGTCTTTGTAACGTGTATTTTTTCCAGTTCACACTTTTACTTCTATGAGAATTAATGTCAACCCCGAAGTCTCTAAAACAGCATCTATGGAGTATTATTTTCCTTTCGGTACTTATTTTTTTTAAAAATCATATGCTAAATAACTCAATAATTTAACTACTTGTGGTAAATTTTTAATTTAAAAAGCATAAATGGCAGTTTATTTTCGGCTATAATTTTTGCCATCCTTGTACAAAACCATGAACATATGTATGATTAAAATGTAATTCAATTTTTAAATCTTCACTTCGAAAAAGCGATAATGCTATTTTGCAACCTCTGGCGTTCCGCTTTTTGGTTGTGTGTCAGTTGGCGTAGAGTCAAATTTGGCTCGATTTTTACATACAAATTGGGTTAGTCTGAGTTCTGGCTGACCCCACAGCTCTGTAAAAATGTTCGTTGAATTCTTTCGATGGAATTCTCGAAACCTACAATTCACATAAAAATTACGTACTTTAATTAACAGTTATACCATGCAAAATACGTTTTTTTCTTTCGTATCACCAAAATTATAGGATACATCACTTTAAGTGTTGCAGTCACCTTGTTCTGAACACTGCAGGCTTAAAACTAGAAAAAAAATAATTTAAAGTAACTATTTTCAGTACACGAGAGTAGTTAATAGAAAGTATATTTAATATAAACTTTAAATAATTAATTATTGGGAATATACATTTAATTATAATTACATTTGATAAAATGTCATTTCTTGCTTCAAGTTTATTGGTCAAATATAGAAAAGAATCACACATTATAAATTAAAATGTAAAACATTCTATTGGTACCAACTACAGAGGTTAAACTTACATGAGATTTTATAATATTTTTTGTTTACAAATAGGGAAATTCGTGCAGAAGTTGCTTTACTTTTCTAAGACAAGGGTTTTCTACAGTATGTAATGAAACAATAGTACAAACCTTCAAATGAAACACAGAACTACCAGAGTTTCCCTACGTTCTGGAATGCATTTTTGAATGTCTTGTGAATTAAACTTAAATTGTTACTCGTTGTTCTGTGAATCAATAACAATAACCTATCGTATAGTAGTGGCCACAAATAACAATCAATATTAAGTATGAATCCAAAATAACTGTAAATGAATTCATATTTTAGAATACAAGTTTAGTTGTATAAACTAAATTTAACCTAAATTGTAGCTTCCTTCCTGTGTACAGATTTAAAGCAATCGTTTATACGAAATTTTTTAACTATTTTGTATAATGTTGTCTGTAATTGATTTTGAAACTAAATAACGTAGAGTGACGAATTACAAAATTTCTGTTCATTAAAAAACTTTCAAAATAAAAACCTAGAATACATATATTTAAAGAAAAAATTACATCTCCCAACAACACGCATTTCAAAAGTCAAAGAGATGGTTACATATTTTAGTTTCAACAAGCATTAGAAAAGTAAAAGAGAGTATTATAGCACGAGCTTTGCCAGTAAACAACCCTGTGGTATTATTGAGTGTTTTAAAAGTTGTAGGGTGCAGAAGTAAGAGGTCCTATACACCCCTTAAGAGTTCGCTCGTGATACTTTGTTACAGGGGTGATTAATGGCTTTGTTGAAAGTTCTCAACAGTTTTAAAACAGAAATGAACTAAGCACAAAAAGTAAGAAATTAAATTAAGTGATGAATATATTCTCAGGCATACAGTCGAAGTGATTTTTGCCACATTTTTTTATACTTTTCAGTAAGCGTAGACGCGGTAGAAGGAAAATTTTACTTTGGTGTTGTGTAACGTGTAATGGGAAGAGGATGATATTTTGACCGTACAAACAGCGATGTCGTCGTAAATTTCCTTGCACAGTTCCAGGACTCTCTTCACGCCACGAGCAGCTGGTAGTTTCTCGCGCATTCCACGAAGGAAGGCCAGTGTCAAACAGCAGTAGTTCCAACTTCGTGATAAACTCATCTTCCCTGGTTACGCCCACATATTCACATCTTCTTTAGCCTTTAGTCTTATAACCGGTGCAGTTTATCCAATGACAGCTGTTACCTTAGTCAGACATTGAACTTACACGTCAAGACGATGCACGTACAGTTTATTCATGGTTATTTCACTCTTTTCTGACTAAAGCTCTTCTTTCCGGTACAGGTTGATATCTTTCCGCCATATGTAAAAATATTACAACGATGCCACGTGACTTTTATATTTCAACTGTCAACTACATTTTTTCTCTCATTAGATGTCCAAAAATTCTGCCATGTTTCAAAAAGACCAACACATACATTTTTATAATTTATAACCAAATTTATGTCGACTTAATGGCTTTATAAATTTACTATAGTAATTATTTTACAAATAATAAAATTTATTTGTGCTTTTAGATATGTTACATTAAATATGTTGTCGTGATTGTGTTCACTCTTCTTAAAAGCTGGAAGTGGGCGTCGAAGTTTGTAAAGAAATTATTTTATCCCTCTTAATTGACGTGGTTTTGTCTATTTAGGTTATAGGACCACCTCAACCGAAATAAATAGTAAAACAAACAAGAATCCAGTGCTACGAAAAGAGTGGAAACTCAAGCACACAACGACTGTCGCTTATTTAACACGTAGCCTAACATCACGCGTCAACTGCAGTTTTAGCTTGTTACCATTTAGCACAAAAGTGTTACATTATTATAAATAATATATTATTCTATTAGAAGTGAAGTCGGTTCAGTTTGGAATGCGTTCCCAGGTAAACTGGCGATAATTGATGGGGTTATTATAAACTTGAGGACTACGGGCAATTATAAAGATTACGACTAAATCATTAATTGCGCCCGATTTCTGAGAACAAATTTCAAATTAGAGCTGTTGAACGTTTAAAATAATGCAAAGGTGATTTCTAACTCTTAATGTTTTCTTTTGCTAGAATCATAACAAAAACAGTCTTGAAGTAAATGGGGGTTTGTTGTGGGTTGCGTAATGCGCATGAAACACTGGAATGGCCTCTTAAGTACAGTATGCATCAAAAAGCTTTGTATTTTCAACACCTAACTCCATACAATGAAGTGGATCTGTAAGGGTGTACGTGTAACGTTATCGTAGGCTACTGTACATTAAAATTGAGATAACAAAAATGCGCGAAACTTCACCAACTGGTTATAATGTTTAACAGTAGCTACATAAGTTCTCTTTTAATACCGTTATGACAAACTATATAAGAAGTGGCAAATTGATGGCGATAAATATCACTGGCAAAGTGAGGCTTACATCAAGTACAAATTCTGTGATGGCTTGTGAAGTTTATTGGAAATTAATTTATCTTTTTACGAGTTTACTGGCTGACATAGATGAATGACTTCATGTATCTAATATTTAAAACCAGCAGTGATGGAGATTAGGTTATTGATAACTTGATGGAATTTGTTATTCATAACAGAGTAAATATTTCACTGAGATTGATACCGAAATATATTTACTCTAAGTAACGAAAGAAAAGAAAGAAATGAAAGTGCACAGGAAAAAAAATATATAGCTCAGGTTTGTTACAGGAGAAATTAATGCGTAATGATCAAGGACGAGAAGGAATGTTGAAAAATTATCTGTAGATGCTTACTCATAAATAAAGTGACAAGAGAAGTCTACGTTGTAGACGGCGTCTTGGTTCCTGGGCGCATACGAGACGATCTTCCCATCAATCCCCAGACGAGGGCACGAACGTCCTATCACACCCTACAGCTTTCGAGCGTGAATGCACTGAATCCACCGAACCCACACTGCGCCATTTAAAATGCATTGTACCAATACCGACCAAACCCTACGTATACTGAAAATCCCAATTACATTATTTGTAACTATATCGAAGAAGACAGTATGCTTATTTGTTATGTCAGAAAGTTATTACTTAATTTTGTCCGTACCTATTTGGAAGACCGACATGTCAATCACGTCGGGTATACACATCTTCTTTGATGTTATTCGTCTGTAGCATTCACGACTACTCTTTTGGTTGGGATTACTGTGTATTGGACAACCATTGGTACTCAGGGAGTTCAACCAAACTGTTCCAATTTTCTTACAACTTCCATTTTGAAATATTTTAGCAATGCTACTATAATAGTTTTGAAATCGTTTTCACGATGAAAATACACGCACAATGCCGGCCGAAAAATTTAGCTAATTTTCCAGTTTTAATTAAATTTGGTTTATGTTCTGCATTGCCAGTTTGTCAGTATGTGTACGCGCGCGCGCGCCTGTATGTAACTGCGGAAGCGGAACTTTTATTCACAAACGCCACACGACGAAATGACCGGAGAATAAGAGCGAGGGCGGACCTTGACTTGCACTGCCGCAAGGACTGTTGATGAACGAGCTGGGTTGTCGGTGAACAGTGACTCGAGTTGTAGGGACTCACCGACACACTGCACGCGAGTTTAACTAGCCACTTGCAAACAATACTAAAACATGTTCTGCAGACATCAAGACACTACAACACGCTGGTTGAGAGACTGGCGGGGAGCTTCACTCCCTCGCCGATACACCTACACGTAAGTTTACTAAGATAGAAGCNAAGATAGAAGCTGTGATTAACAGTAATAAATACGGGCCCGGAGCCCAGATAAAGCATAAACACGGCAGCCCACCGCTGGCTCAGTGATTAGACCCACGTGTGTCGGGCTGCAACTAGATTTGCAAACCCACTTTAGGAGTTATGGGAACTTGGGTTCCTGGTCTTGTGACAGCACGTCCTTCTGGGGGCGTATGAGAGATCGGCGGCGGCGGTGGCTTTTATCAGAAAAGTCCCAGTCTATGATTTTTGAAGGCAAACACGGAAACTTATATGCACGTGTAATTGTTGGATATGTTTTACTAATGATTAAATACGTATTCATGAACACCCATGTAAGGATTTAAATTACATATTACTAAGAAAATAAAACGTGTTCTATATAGTGACATTTGCAGGAATGATTTGTATATCATGAATACAAATAAGTAGTCGAACAGTGCACTTGAGACTTCGTTGGCACCTCTGTTTGTAGAATACTGAGAACACAGTCTGACCATTCTACTATAATAAGACAACAAAACTACTTTACTTTTATTGCTCAAAGGAATACGTGATTTTTGTAGACGGAAGAGGATGATATTGTAAGGGGAAATTACATAAATGTTCAATATTTCATACCACATTAACGGAATACAAACATATAAAGTTATATATCATATTATTTTACATTTATCGTAAGTAAATACATTGATGAGTAACACATTCAAGGGAGTTTATTCCCCGGTATTGCGGTATTCGTATCGTACTAAGTTTTGTACTTGTTGCATACTAGTCAGATACTGTAACGCTTGACTTTGACACTTATTCATGAATTTCTCGAAAATGACGGAGTATATACAATAATAAGTTGTGATTTTTGTCGTTTCAGTCATGCTGCTTAATAATCCGTCTATAAGAAGCCAAATGTGATTCCTCGTCACGAAATATAATGTAAAATAATGGTGAAAATAATAATAATTTGAGTGGAATAATTTGATTACAGCGACAGTATTTGCAGTTCCTGCAGTTCTTCTATGTAATATCTAGATTCTCAGTGCTCAGCCATTAATCAATTCTTTAACACGTGCAAAAAACTAGTGGCTGAGCGCTATTGTCAGAGGAATACTTTCTTAGTAATTACCATAAGCCCTAAGTTGTATGCTTTTTTTCACTTTACCTTTTCGTGATAAATCTGCAGCCACAGACTATCGATTGAATTAAATCAATATTCTTCCTGTATAAAAAAAGAGACGAGAAATTCATTCTGTAAATAAGTAATGCAATTTAAGTTATGTGGGCGAGGTCTTACAGCCAGGCTAAAATGATTAATCTTGTGGAATTCCCCCGCGTACCATCGAAAAACCACTCAAACCAGTAGCTGGACGACTGCCACAGCTGAAAGAAAATTCCCAGTGAAAAAGGCATTTCAAGCGATTTCCATCGTCGACGATAAAATGAGTGAACGAGAGCGGCCTTTCACTACCATGTAGCTTGATGATTTACTTTCCCCTGGGGAACGTTCCAGGCAATCACATTAGCCCCCCACGCAGTTCAGTTCCTCGCGAGCCGCGAAATGAACTTATTTTCAATTTTTATGAAGTTGACAATCACGATGAAAGACCTCGTTATTAGAACATACAAGTGGCCTTAAAAATGTTATTGGTTCCCCAGATAAATTATACTGTATCACGGTAAAGATTTTACATTCCAAAATAATAACGTATTTGGTTTCCATCATAGGTTTGCCTAAAACAAAAAGGCTATTCTACGGCATATCTTATATCTTTTCGGACACGAAAATTATTTCTGATGACAGCTGGATTCTGTAGTAGCACAAAATGTAGCGCGCTGGACTACGGCTCGGAGTCTCTTGAGTTGAAACCCTGTGCTAAGAGTGGACGAATATTTAAGTTAGGCTTTGTAAAGTTCCGCAAGCTACCTATGTGCATTTGCGGGGCAAGTTACCCTTTATAGACCCGTTTTAACTTATCGTTACAAGTTTTTCAAATAAGATATTTTTTGGTGTTTGTTGTACTTTAAACCGACAGAGCATTTGTTTCATTTGACGGCAATTGAGCTGTAAGCTTTATGTTCGGCTATGGGGTTAAGAATCATTCCTATCCTAGAACAGTTACACAGTTAACGAGCCAGTTATCCACAGGGAAGATAACTGAGCGTTGAGCCTCGCAATGTATAGTAGGTACTAGCAAAAAATATTCATCCTGAGCGTCATGTAAACAATTGTATACACTGAATCATAATAGGGTAAATAAGTACTGATTGAATGAATCACAAGTTAGAAACAAAGTCCCCGTTATAACAAATACACAAATATTGAGTTCATTCGATTAGAATGGTTGTTTCAAGCGTAAATACTGCAGGGGAAAAGTTTTTTTTTTCCGGCGGATATTGCTTTTACCCGCCAGCAAATATTGCACCAGTTTTCCATTATCGCATTTCCATGTGGGCATTAATGAGCGCGTCTCCCTTGGGTATCTGAAAATACGCGGTGTGGGTCTCATTTAATTGATAGGACTTAAGTTTGTAGCTAAAACGTCGCAAAAGCCAAATTGCGGTACACGTACATAAGCAGTTAATTAAAAGTTCTGGTGAACTAACGGACTTTATTATTCATATAAATCTTGCTTTACGTAATACGATACTGCTGCGAGGTATCAAAGCATAAAAATAAGAACAACAATTTTTACAGCATATTCCGTTTCTTGAACAATAAAAATACACGATATACCCTATTAGTATTAAATTTTTATACAGTAATTATTTTTATTCCAGATAGCAAGAAACTTTAATTTGAATGACAACATTTAATTTACTGTTTGATATTTTGGACCTAGCCAATAACTGGTATGTATTTCATTTTCTTTTGAGAAAATGGTGGGGAAGAGAAAGAAAGCACACACAAAACACAACACACACATATATTTATATGTAAACAGAGAAAGGAAATAAAATGATAAGTAGATACGGCCAAACGCAAATCGTATTTTAGAATGTTCATGGAAATGGCAGAAAGAGGAAATAACAGACAAATATATGACAGTGTCTTACCACCTTTGACACCAAGATGATTACTTAACTCTGCAAAACCACCTTTGACGCCAGGACGATTGTTTAGCTCTGCAAAGTTCACAAAACATCTGGAAAGAATACGGTCACTTGAGTTGACCTGGCTCAGCACCTTGCTCAAGAAGAGCGAGCGAAGGTGGGGGAGTCTGGGCGGGCCAATCGGAGACGAGAAGCAGTGACGCAATATTTTCGTGTATAACCAGTGCTGCGTACAAGGCGAAAACGTCCAGATTCCTGGTCAGATAAGATTATCTGATCTGTCCGGGACAAAATATAACACAACTACTTCGCCCTAGGCGTTCACAGTTCACTTCATTACATTCCCCCGCACTGCGCAGACATGCACAGCGCTGTACACACCCACACCGTCCTCCCACACGTCCAATTTTCGTGCTCTGTCAAGGCAGGCCATGTGGGTGCACTGGCAGACAGTTAAACCCTCCACTGTTGTCAGGAATACATGTCGAGGGGCACACATGGTCGGTAAGGGTTAGGTGGCACTGTACTTACTTAGTTTTAAAATAAGTTTGTAGAAATTTGAAAATATCGCAAAAAAATTACAAAATTTAAAATGTGAAAAATTATATGAAAAATTAAAGATATTCAAAGCAAAGTAGCAATTTATTGGCTGAGAACAAAAAACTAGGTAAGTGACATACATGTAAAAATTGAGTTAAGTGCGTGTCACACATGAAGAGTATGTCAAATGTTTGGGAAAACATCAGGTATGTGATATAAGATCCATGTGGCTCTATCTATACAGGAATCACTTGTTCTATTTGTAAAATGTAATTTCCTTTAGGACAAAAAGTAGGCAAGTGCATTGTGTTACTTACCTGGTTTTTATTCCTTACCTCTCAATTTAAAAATAATCTTTTAAACATTACTGAAATATATTGACTCAAGACGTCATCGCTGGTTTTAGGATTGAGGCATGAAATACAAACCATGCTATGCGGGAGGCTCAGTACGTCTCCTACACTAGTTAGCCTAGCTTTAACCAGGGCGGACAACAGTCCTGGTACTTACAGCGCCAATACANTAGTACGTCTCCTACACTAGTTAGCCTAGCTTTAACCAGGGCGGACAACAGTCCTGGTACTTACAGCGCCAATACAGTCTACTAATCACATCCTACTTCTCTTCACCAACGCTACACGATGAAATTACACGAGGAAACAATCAGCGAGGCCGGACCCTTGACTTGGCAGTGCCGCAAGACCTAGTGATGGCACGCAGGGTCGACAATGAACAGTAGCTCGGGTTGTAGGGACTCACCCACATACTTCAACACGAGTTTAACTAGCCAATTGCCGACAACACTACAACATGTTCTACAGACATCACGACACTAAAACACGCTTCATTCCCCTGCTGATAGACCTACAAGTAAAGTATTAAGATGGCAACAGTGGTTAACAACTTCAAATGCGGCCATGGAGCCCAGCTCAAACAGAAACACGGCGGCCCGCCTCCGGCTCCATGATTTGACCCAAGTTCGTCGGGCTGCAAAACAGATCTGTTAGCCCACTCAAGCGAGTTGTGGGAACTTCGGTTCCCGGTATCGTGATAGCACATTCTCCGGGAGCATATCAAAGATCGACGGCGCAAACTTAAGTCTTCCATTTTTCATGCAGAGTGTTTTTAGTGAATGCAGAGCGTTTTGTAGCGAATTGATGACGCTTAAGCAATCGTTTGTTTTCTCCTATNGCAGAGTGTTTTTAGTGAATGCAGAGCGTTTTGTAGCGAATTGATGACGCTTAAGCAATCGTTTGTTTTCTCCTATGCAAGAAATGCACATTATTCTTTGTGAATTACCTTATATAGCTTACTGCTTGTGCTAAAGCATGGTATCCTGTAATAAAAGACGTCCCAAGATTCATAGCGAAGGGAAAAATACTGTAGGAAAGGTAATTAATTTTTTTATAATTTCAAAACGAAACACATATCGCACTGAAAATGCAACTAAAAGAGGATCAGATTCGAAAGGAAAATTACTAACGACGATATTTAAAATGGAAAAGTATGTAAACCCTGGAAAAATAGACGAAATGCGAGTAGTAGAAAAATTGTAAGGGATTGTTTCTCTTCTGGTTTGCCAAGAATTCTGTGACCATGGTGTGGCGAGCCAAGTAACTTGACCATCTATCCTCCTCTTCTCCCTTCTGGACACAGTGCAGTGGCGCGTNGCAGAGTGTTTTTAGTGAATGCAGAGCGTTTTGTAGCGAATTGATGACGCTTAAGCAATCGTTTGTTTTCTCCTATTCAAGAAATGCACATTATTCTTTGTGAATTACCTTATATAGCTTACTGCTTGTGTTAAAGCATGGTATCCTGTAATAAAAGACGTCCCAAGATTCATAGCGAAGGGAAAAATACTGTAGGAAAGGTAATTAATTTTTTTATAATTTCAAAACGAAACACATATCGCACTGAAAATGCAACTAAAAGAGGATCAGATTCGAAAGGAAAATTACTAACGACGATATTTAAAATGGAAAAGTATGTAAACCCTGGAAAAATAGACGGAATGCGAGTAGTAGAAAAATTGTAAGGGATTGTTTCTCTTCTGGTTTGCCAAGAATTCTGTGGCCATGGTGTGGCGAGCCAAGTAACTTGACCATCTATCCTCCTCTTCTCCCTTCTGGACACAGTGCAGTGGCGCGTAGGTTTTACACTCTTAGAGTAAGTGCTACAACTCTACCAAATAAACTAAATATCCTGTGAGGGGAAGCTGCCGCTCTTCCTCTCCGAGACAAAGCTCAAAAACGAATATCTGTCTCACGTGAGTGACTTCTTTTATTCGACGCTATTTTCTGCCGTGTAGAGAAACCATTTACTGTGCTGCGTCCTATATGTCAGACATTGTAACTGAACGAACTAATGCCGGGTCTTCAAAGAAACACATTTATGATGACTGTGCAACGTACTCCTCGTAATAAGGGCTTTAGGAGCCAACACCCAACATGAGTAAAGGCTGCTCATAGTGAGCCGAGAACTTCTGAAAGACCTGGTTAAAATCATCCGTATTAAGGTTGTGTAACCTTCCACCAATTATCAAAATAACAAAGCCATGGGGGCCTGATCACTTTATTTATGTGTCGGTCAAGTAAAACTGTGAAATTATTGGAAAAAAAAATTATTATGCAAATTTTCTTATACTTATATGCATAAAAAATAATTTTAATATTCACAGATGTTCATCTTACACTTTATAATGACTAATTCTACGTCACACTTACTAATTATGCGTTAAGACACGGAACCACTTTCCCTCCGTCGTTACTAACGTTATTAGACGCATGGCAGTTAACGCACCTGTTAAAATGCACGTAGGTCGGGGCAGTGACATTTTCAAAGGTTGGTTTCAAAAGTGCTAAGTTTATCATGGACAGCTTGTACCATCGTTGCCTACATGAAATACCAAGGCATACGCCTCATATGGGCACAGAAACACCGTCATTGGGTACTTGACGACTGGAAGCGAGTAGCCACCCTGGTCTGATGAGTCGCGTTTCCAACTAATTGGGGGGGAGGGGGGGTGGTGTAAGATTACTCATTTGGGGAAAACCCAGGGATTCAATGGATTTCATTGATCGACACGAAAGGTTGTTTGTTCTGCGTCGTGTGTATTACTGTGTTCAGATGGCACGCGTTAGGACCTATCGTAGGTATGCTAACGTTTGTGACAGATAAACGTTTTGTGCACATCCATACAGATGAATTACAACCATTAGTATTCTGTATTCATCCTGATGGATCTGACCTCTTCTAACCATTCTTTCANTCCATACAGATGAATTACAACCATTAGTATTCTGTATTCATCCTGATGGATCTGACCTCTTCTAACCATTCTTTCAGGCATAGTCGTCGATACAGCGTGTTCGGAAAGTGCCCAAACTCCAGACATAGTTTCATTTGACCAACAGTAACACAAATGGCTTATACCCGGAAACGCATTTNGGAAAGTGCCCAAACTCCAGACATAGTTTCATTTGACCAACAGTAACACAAATGGCTTATACCCGGAAACGCATTTTATCTTAAATAATTGTGTTCAAAGTTGCGGCTTACAACGTCTGGAAAACAAGCCGGTGCGATCATACGTGTAAGATAAGTTGCATGGGAAGTAGGTGTGCGACACTGCGTGTATAATAATTTTGTTTCGCGCGCCTACGACCTATGCAGTGTGTGCTACAGGCATGATCACACCGCCTTGTTCTCCAGGCGTTGTACGCTGCAACTTTGAACACAATTATTTGATATAAAAATACGTTTATTGATATAAGTGTGTATGGCTTTTGTGTTACTATTGGTTCAATGAAACTATGTCTGGAGTTTGGGCACTGAGTTTTAGAACATTCTTTAATGGCATGATGCATGAAAAATGGGTTTAAAGAAGAAAACTCCACAAAGAAGAAAACGGCGTGCAATAAGGTAATACGTTATTGAGACTATATTCCACAGATCTGCATACATATGCTGCCAATAACACCACACAAAAACACATTTTATCGGACCCGACTTATGGCAAAGCGTTACACTGACACTTGTACACTTCCGAACAAAACTTTGATAGTTGCAACGACTAAGTTTATATATTAAGCCGTGAATGAAACTGCTGAAAGGACAATACGCAATCACACAAAACCAAAGCCGCCAAATTACTGTTTGGGGAATACTAATCCGAGTCTGAGGTCATGGCATTGCCCTCTTTTTCATTTGATTTGAACGCTATGGCGGCACTCATGCCCTATCGTGTTTGGTTCTTCAGTGCACACGGAAGAATTTGTGACATGAGATCATTATTTTTCTCATTAATAAGAAAACAAATTGAAATGAATGTTAATTAGCATTTATATAAACAAGTGCGAATAGCAAACAATAATTAAAACTCGTGGAATACCACAGTAAAATTTCGAAACCCTTTTCATTCTTCGAAGACAGACATCATATTCTTCAACCAGCAGCATTAATCAGAAATACAAGAAACACTGGCACAGACAAGCAAGATCAGTCTCGTGCAGTTTCATTATTTTAGTTTTCGTTGTATGATTGTCACATTTCGCAAATCACTATACATAAGGCGAGAACTTCAGGACTTAACAATAGCTTGCTAAGCCCGAGAAGCTAAAAAAATATATTTCCTTGTTATAGCCGGCTCTAAAACACCTATTTTATTCGCATGGGGCAAATGTGGTGGACGTTGCTGTTTGTCAGTGGGNTTGTTATAGCCGGCTCTAAAACACCTATTTTATTCGCATGGGGCAAATGTGGTGGACGTTGCTGTTTGTCAGTGGGGTTTCTCGTGGTGCTCTCCTATTCACCGCTCCAAGCACTCCGTCGTTACTACTTCCTCACTTCGGCCCACCTTCACCCGCCCTGAAGACATAAACTGTTAAACGCCGACCAAACCCTCTCAACTCAGTTTCTTTTCCTGACGTGGTGCCCACAAGTTTAAAACCATTTCCAATTCGGCCATCTGGCCTTTGCAGCGTGACAACCTAGCGAACACGAAGATGTGGTGCGACCAAGGGTGGCCTTGACTGTGAATGATGCTTGATAAAACAATGAAGCCTCTCTGCCGTGTGGTGACATCCAAAGCATTGGAAACCTAAGATGTCAAAATTAAAATGAAACTATTGCATCAGAACATGTTGATATTTAGCCTGAAAGTTTAGCTTTATTAGTTGTTATTTTTTTAAAAACTTCCACATTTTATATACATTAAATACAAAAATCTGCGACAACATTTTTAATGTTTTGGTGTCGCACTACGTCGATGCAAGAAAATGAAGCTTCAATATACGTCATATAGTNATCAGAACATGTTGATATTTAGCCTGAAAGTTTAGCTTTATTAGTTGTTATTTTTTTAAAAACTTCCACATTTTATACACATTAAATACAAAAATCTGCGACAACATTTTTAATGTTTTGGTGTCGCACTACGTCGATGCAAGAAAATGAAGCTTCAATATACGTCATATAGTCAAAATACGTCATATAGTCTTTTCGCGGTTTCTTCACACTTTTTGAATCTAACATTTGAAAAATCATCCCATATGTGACGTGTTTTGTTATTTTCCAAATATTTTACTTATCACAAGCGTTTTATATTTCTACTAACGTAAAAATACCTTTTTTTTATCAATTGAAAATTTAATTATATTTTATCCATAAATTATAGTATATNATTTGAAAAATCATCCCATATGTGACGTGTTTTGTTATTTTCCAAATATTTTACTTATCACAAGCGTTTTATATTTCCACTAACGTAAAAATACCTTTTTTTATCAATTAAAAATTTACTTATATTTTATCCATAAATTATAGTATATCTTTTGAAATTAATATGAATGAAAACAGTGAGAAAACAGGAGTTTTGGTAACGCCTGGTAAGAAATAGTTTTTTTAGCAAAATATTATTTTACTGAGTGCGAACGAATGCCGTGCATTGTCCCTCTGGTGCAATTTGCCAGGCGTGGTTAAGCTTTGTTTGCACGAGGTGGAGGAATATCTTGGGAGTAGAACTTTAACAGCGCTTCTGAAAAGTTTGACGTAACCGTGAATGGACTATAGCATGTTATTCCTACATCCATGAGTGCGACTGACGATCGCTACCGCTGTAGGATTCGTAACTTGCTGCTGTTCTTCAAGGCGCCCTGCTCATTGTTCAAAATTAGTAACCACGGGGGAATCGCGCGGAAGATCAGATTTGTCTGAAATCGGCGAGGGGTTCCTGCGGGAATAGAACTAATCAGCTTATGCGCCACGTCATTCACCCCCGTGCGCGCAAGGGGATCAGCGGACGCGGCGAGGTCCCAGCACGTGGAAGCACGTGGATAGGCTCCTTCCCCTCCCCGTCTGCTACCCACCGTGCAACAGCGCATGCGCGCGCCAAGTGGAACAATATCGCCGTCGCCGAATGCTAATTGCGGACTGGAGTGTTCTGCAAGGACGTAGGCGCTAGCGCGCGTAGGCGTCTGCCAACCGCAGTCGCCTCGCTATCTGCGAGTGGCAGCTTACCTTTCAAACAATTCCTTCCCTTATCTCCCCACCCCTCGTATATACCCTTCTCAAATTAATTACTTCTGGTCGAGAATGGCTAGCCCATAGTAATTTACCTCGGCCCCCGGTCCCTGCAGCGATGAATAGCGCAGGTAGGTACGTATGCTTTGACTACCATTCTGTGCTAATGAGAAACCCCTGGAAGTTTATCCCACCACAGACACGTACTAGGAAAAAAATCACGTCTACATAAAAATTTAATTTTGTCACTTAACATACTACTCCGAACATACTCATTCAAGTCTGACGAGTTGCAGAATAAATGAAATCATGGTCGGTTCTGAGCAAGTCCAGAAGCTATTATCAATACGGACATCGCCTTTCCCTGAGAAATATTACTGGTTGCTTTTGACACACGAACTATTTTATAGTTGGTTGATCCTAGTGCCATGGATCTATTGAAACTAGTTCCATAAGTTCAAAACTGTCAGTTGTTGTTAGAAGAAATTCGGAAGTACTTTTAACACCATAAATTTCCTTTCGAAACTCCTGAAAAGAAAAATCAATGTGTACTTTAAGAGGTTAATGATTCAATGAATGACTTTTGCTGGACCAGTTTGAAGTTGTTATTAAACTCATTACGTTACATATTAATACAACCTTTTAGGCGTTGCAAAGTACAATTTTTTTTGCTGGGAACTGTACTAGTATTATTATAACGCGGTGTAACACACTGCGACCAAAAACTAGCATATGTGCTTGATATTATTGGCAACAGCTATTAACGAGGATACGGAACATAATCTTAACAACGAATTATATCCGTCACACATAAGCGACTTTTCATACTGGACGTTATTTTCTGTCGTGTACAGTGTAGATCATTAAAGCAAGATGCGACGTCCCGTATATCGGACACCGCGACTGCAAGGGTTGATGACACTGCGAGCCATGTTTTACGTATTTGTCAAAATGTTCAACTTATAAATTAAAACTACCTAGACCAAAAAAAAACTTAGATAGCAACAAATACAACTGAGGCACTCGTTTATTACACTGCAGGCCCAACTCTGGATCGCTGAACAGTGTAAACATGATGGTACGAGGCGCCACAACTCTTTGAGTTAAACTCTAGACAATTAATACAATGCCTCCTCAAGAACGGTCCACATTCCTATATTCTCCCGATGGGGCGGATCTCTGTTTTTATCCATGCGTTGGGCGTGCATCCCAGATATGCGTCTTAACTTTCAAATGAGGTGAACGACGGGGCCATGAGATAACCTTCAAACGGACATAATTTTTATTTCAACTATACACCTCAAAAAATTCTTTGCACTACCAGAATTTCAGAGTTACCAGGTAGCTCAAGTTCCAAGAGAAAAAATGAGATGAAAATACGTTCTGCTTGTACAGAAATACCATGCCAGACTTGACGAACGGCTTTTTATAACGTGCATACTGACCTAGCGAACATTCTTTATGTGCAGCCAATTACAGGTCGTGCAAAACCTATTTTTGATGTATGTATAATTGGTAAACTCTGTTTGCGTTAGAACTTATCCAGGCCCGTCAGGATGAACCAAGAAATAATGGCTATAACACGTCTTAAAGGACGTGCATATCATATTAACCGACCGACTACATAAGTTTATAGGCCTGTCAGTGGTAAAGTGTCCAGCGACTAGGGCTATACAACTTTTTCAGATTTTCTGTAAGGGGCAGGTCTGACAACTCGACACACATCTGATCCGAATGAAGTTATCACGGGAGATTGTTACAAAAACAACAGTTTTAAATACTGCCTGTAAAGTGCAAAAGTCACTTTTACGCAATAGCCAACATTTTCTATGGAAATATACAAAAACAACAAAACATTAGCCACAACTATGGTCATAATTTAATGTTATTCGAATTTCTGATGATATATGTTTTGAAAAAGTCGACAGCAACACACACTGGAAGGAAATATACTCTACACATTTCGGTAAGTGCTACTTCCCGGAACGCTCTTGCTGACGAATGCCACCTGTCGCCGTCAATTGTAACTATCTGTGGCAATTTGGTTAGAGCATCAGAGCAAATGTACTTGCAATCGCAGAAGTGGTAAATTAATGACACTGTTTCTATTAATATACAGTTCGTTTTCGAACATGTCTGAGATACGGGACATATGACGTCCCATCCTATGTCCATACGGGATGATTCTTTCAGCCCCAGGATACGGGAAATACCGTAAAATACGGGACGGTTGGCAGCCCTACCAGAGACAGTGTTCACGAGCCTAGACGAGGGGCATAGCTGTGCGTGAAGCTGTCAGCAATGGTACTCACCTTGAGCTCGGCTCATAAATCCCATGCCAGTAATACACACAACCATTTTTATTTTTCCTTTCGCAGCACTTTTTGAGAGACTTTTCAAAAATAACACCGACACATCGTAATTTCAAGTTGGCTCGGAATCAAGTCACCGAAATTCGTCCTCTCTTTGGGCCTCGAGCCCCTCTTGACGAAAAAAATATACTTCGGCCAATCACGGAACAAAATTCGCCTAAACGCCTGAATAGGCCATACGATAAAATCAATATTTTTCCAACAGATCATTTGATTCATACGTTATAAAACAGTGTGCATTGAAAAAAAAATCCAGAAAAGAAGAGACAACAGGACAGTTCTGTAAACTGGCTTCAGGGTTGCAGCAACCAAACTTCTGTACCATCAAAAGAATATTCTCTTAAGTGTATTCCAATACTTTTGTTGTGGGAACAATCAAAATACTGCACAAGTTGTTCTTTTGAAATAACTCTCTGTTCTGTAGGAGAGACAGAATGCTATACTGTAGGAACTATAATAATAGTTGCAGATACAATCGCAGACAAGGCCACAAATCACAGTTCTGGCCCTTTATTAACAGTCTAGATGAGTCACAGGTTCAAAAATTTGGTTACCATAGATTTTTTATTTTTCAGCCTACATATTTCCACACTGGTTTAAATTGCATTGATCACACCAAAATAACTTTACCATCCCAAGTTTTAAATCATAAATACATATTTATTTTATATAATGCTAAAACATATCAACTACCACGCCCCTGGATTCAGAATGGCCAGTCCCGACCATGAATTGGTGCGCTGAACTCTCCCTCCCCCTCTGAACGTCACAAACGTTCTAAGAGCTGCCACAACACTTCACTTTTGTGTTAGCAAGACTGCCAACTCTACAGATCTTTAACCTAAATACAAATTTGAACATTTAAGAAATATAGTTATAAATGTGGTCGGTAAATATACACTATCAGCATGATTAATTTTCGATAAAGTTTAACATGATTCTTCAACAGTGATTCTACTACTATTTCTACACATTTAACATAATTTATGATCATATATTTTTATAGGGATTAAAGTAACTGGTTTTAGACATAAGAGCCTGCTTCCTACCACACAGAAAAAGTTGCACGATTTTCACGCTGATGTTAATCGAGGCCCCAGTGAATTCCGACGCAGTTTCACACGCCTGCAGCTCGAAACGGTTCTTGACACTCGAGGTCGGCAACGTTCGTCTAGAGTCTTCCGAAGTGCACGCTGTTGTACGTCGACGTGTTGCTAGAATTTTTCCAGTCGAGATACGCCACTCCACTAGTCTGATGTGAACACAATAACTGCGCTCGTATCGCTTAACTGCTGTGATCTATCTCACGAACTTCTGCTACACAACCACGCTGAAAGAATATTGAATCATGATAATCTGGCATTCTAACGGCGTAAGCAGCTCTAAGAGCCGAGTGCAACTTTATACACAATGTTTTGAAAAAAAAACACTAACAACGCCCAATAAGTGATACAGAACAACGAAGTTAGCATTTTACGAGAGGGCGTCAAAGTATTACAGCGGTTCGGGCATAGGACGTGGGGTTAACTACGAATGCAATATACCAACACAACATGAACATGACAGCACGAGCTGCAAAATTGAATAGAACTGTAGATCAGCTTCGTTACAAAGCGTGCATCTGTGGTACAGAGATCGGCGCACACTGTCAAAGGTGCCTAGTTGTATGCCAAGTATTTAAGCCGAGGCGTGGATTACTGCGATAAGAGCTTCCTTGGATATTACTGAAGTCTCTTACACTATATTCTTTATAACAACCCCAAAAAAATAGCCAACGTGTGTAAGATCTAGTGACCGTGATGACTATAGAACAGGCCCTCTTCTGCCAATCCATCGATTTGGATCTGTGGCATAGTCTTGAACATTTCTGTCAAATTGCGTCAGAGCCGCAGGGGAACATCTTCCGGTAGTGTAGGCAAACCATCCCTTAAGAATACACGGTATCGCGGTGCGTTTAGTCTGTTTGGCAGTATGCTCGGCTCGATGAAATGGCTAATAGTCTGCGCATCTTTAGGAACCCACAAACAATTATTACCCAACTTTGACGCCCCACAGCGGCTAAACCATGTATTTCGAGTCGTGGATTCCCGCTCGCGAAATGTTCAGTCCGTTGTCCTATATCACATACTGCGTGGTGTCGGTGTTTTTTTCTAGCTTACGAATGCAAAATTTTACGCATAAGGGGCTGGGGAAGCGCTGCAGTGTAGTTCGCCTGAGTTTGTCACTCCTAGTTTTCTGGCACAACAGTACAGTCAAACCATGGAAATCCAAATGTTTTTATGTGTGACATAAAATAATGTTTGTTGGAATAGTTCGTGCTTGTTATTTAGCACAAATTTCTGAAACAAGAACTAAAAATGTGAAAATAGTATGAGCGCCATTAGTTATAAGGAGGATCAGTAGGAGGATATTTTTATCTTCCATTTATTTGGAGAATTCGCTGACGTAATTTGCGCTCTTATAGGTATACGGGATGAATACTCTAAATCTGAATCAGTGAGAATTTCACTGTTTCAAACAGTTAACATTACCTGACTGATTCAACAGTCACTTCAGTGAATTTAAGTGATGAATCAGCAAAAAACGCCAATTTTCCTCCAGTTCTTGATTTAGTGACATTTTCCACTGATTTATCAGTCATTTTTTTTTACTGTTTTTCAGTGAGTTTGTTTTTTGATTGATGGATCAGTTAAACAGCGTGTAAAATGGCCGCCAAGCAACGTGTAAAAACTAACGTTAAACAACATGTATAAAGTAAAATGATGGCGCATAAAGTAATAAAACCAATAAAAAAATATTTTTTAGTGTTTTTTTGTTTTTCAAAACACTCTTTTACGAGGTAACATTCCATTTTTACGTCTTTCTTTACGTTCTCATGTAATCATCACAGCGCTATGTTTGAAGGTTAAACTGCATGTCATGTGGTGAAGAGAGTGCACTCATGAAAACTATTCGTTTTAACAATACTAACGTTACTAATTAAACTAAAAAAGAAAGGGCATACAATTTAAAATTACACACTTTCGATGATGTAAGCAAAGCCACCTGGCGAAATTTGTTTACTCTTTTAAATTACGGTAAATTGCGCAATATAAATAGTAAATTATCGTATTTATGTTTATTTATCATAATGATTTGACTAAATTCAGAAAAAAAAACAATATTTAATTCGCCGCTGCAATTAGTCGTCACTTATTTAATCAGTGAAATTCTTTCATTGAAACAACCAGTAGTTTCTCCACTGATTCTAAGTAGAGCCATTTTCACTGATTCGAGTAGTTGAATTTCACTGCGAATCAGTGGTTCTCCATTGACTTGAATTTAGAGTGTAGCTATATAAAATCAACGAAATACGGCTCTATAATCTGTACGAAAAATAAGCTGAAAACGTTTTTATATAGTCTATTGACGGTTTCTTCATATTTTTTCAATGAAAACTTTGAAAAATCACACCATGTATAACGGGTTTGGCTGTTTTCTAATTATATCATATATAACAAGCGTGTTATACTTGTGTTAATATAAAGTAATACTGAAAAAGGATTAATATCTCATTTGTAAATTATATAATGTAATTTATAAATAATATTAATGAAAACAATGAGAAAATAGGTGTGTTGGCAATGCTTAGTAAGAATATTTCTAATAACAACATTTTATTAAACTGAGTGCCTAAAAATACTGTGCGTTGTCCCTTTGGTGTAATTTTCTAGACTTGGCTAAGCTTTGTTTGCAAAAGGCGAAGGAAAATATCCTGGAAGTAGAACTTAAGCAAGGCTTCAAAAAAGTTGGAAGTAACCGTGAATGGTCTGCAGCTTACATTCACATATTATTCCAAAGGGTGACGTAAGTCTTCGAACGTGAAGCTGGAACACTAGGTTATCGTGTATACCGCAGAAACTATTCAAGACAGATCGCTGGGTGTCTGGGTAAGTGTTATGAAATGAATCTCTACATCACTTCAAAACTTATCGCTTTTATCAGATTATTTGTACGATATATTTAGCGTTGCCACCTTGATGTTACACAAACTTTCCAATGACGGATCATTTAAACTTTACCGGAAAGGTCACCTTGTGTTATTACTTAAAAACTCGCCGTTGTCGAAGTATCACTATAAGTTTCAAAACCCCAAGCACAATGTCAAATATGAAACAGGTGTTTTACTTCTTGCGTAGGTTTTGCGAACATGCCCCAGTACTAGGCTTACACACTTGAACTACAAATAATATTTCTCATGAGAGGTGGTTGTGTGTTAAAGCAGATGTAAGTACAATTTTTAATTTTCTATTATTGATGATCTTCATTGATTTATGCCAAGAGACTAATCGTAGAACGGATAATATATTGCATTTATATAAGTTTACGCAATAAAACACGCGGAAATACATCCATGGCTTACACGAAATTAGAATCCTAAACTTCGTAGTCTGAAGTGGTCATAGCGGCTCCTACTACTCAGGTCTCACTCGCAAGTTTCTGTCATGAGCTCCAAACCTCCTCAATAGAGCGAAAGTCAGTTGAGGTAGTGCATCACCACTTGTCTGGTGTGTTCTCCAATCAAGGAGTTATATATATCGGGAGGCGCCATGCTACTGAGCTGCATGGATTATCAGCTGAAGGCAGGGGGCGGAGTTTATTTTCCTTTTCAGTACTAGAAAACTGAAAAAATTACTTTGTGGCTGCTAAAAATTGTTTTGTTGGTATACACACAGCTAAATAATTTTGCGGTGAGCACAAAATATTTTGTAGACACAAAAAAATATATTTCTAAAGGCCGCATGTGTTTTTTTGGTGACAACTAAAAGATTTTGTGTTCACCACAAAATAATTTGGCTATGTGTATACCAACAAAACATTTTGTAGCAACCACATTGTCTTTTTTCAGTGAAGGAGAGCCAGCGAGAGGAAATTCCTCCTTGACTCCAATGTGAGCATCAGTTGATGAAACCTAGGTAGACGCTTACCCGTCACTCAGTGCAACTCGTTTTCCAGTCCACATATGCTCCACTATTGGCATATGTTCATAAACTGCAAACCTGCAACACAACACTAAATAACGTCGAATGTGAATAGTGCTCTCTAATCACCAGTATTGTATTTTTCAATTTTGAAATATAAATTATTTTTCTTGTATAAACAATGTATCTATGTTAACAACACATAACAACTATTTTGATTAAATGTAACAAGTTGATTAATAATTCTACAAATTAACAGCAATTATGCTCTCGTGCTACAAAATTTAATGCAAAAACACTTTGATCTTTCCATTTGTTTTTTAGATACACCCTGATGACAGTGACAAGTTTTATAATGGTAGCATATCTTTATATCTTTGTTCAATTGCCCACAACAACAATCCGAATGGTCAAAGTAAAATATTATTTTTAATAGGAAAAATTATGTTAAACTTAAAGATATTCAAAGCAACAATTGAGCAACAACAGTGTTAGCAAGGCCATGGCCTTGCTAACACCGTTTGCGTTTTACACGGAAATGATGGTTCCTAGAGAGTTGCAAATAAAGGGCCTTTTGTGCTAATTACGAAGTCCTTCACCCGATGGTATCCACAATCAATTTAACCTCACGGTGTAATGTTGCATGCAATCAAAGGACGCTAACCCCTATTATATATTTGATGCGGTTGTGTACGACGTACCATACCTTCCTTTCATCCAAGATCTTGGTTTAATTAATCCGTATACCAATCTGTGTTCCTCTAACGCAAGTACTTTGCATACTATCACACATAATATGTTTGTCTCCTCCGCTTTAAAGGGCATCTACAGCCCTTATTATTTGAGATAGACCACGGGTGTCCTATATCCTTCTTCCTCTTTACCGATCACTAATCACGTGCCGGAGTTTGTACATACGTTTCCTNCAAGATCTTGGTTTAATTAATCCGTATACCAATCTGTGTTCCTCTAACGCAAGTACTTTGCATACTATCACACATACTATGTTTGTCTCCTCCGCTTTAATGGGCATCTACAGCCCTTATTATTTGAGATACACCACGGGTGTCCTATATCCTTCTTCCTCTTTACCGATCACTAATCACGTGCCGGAGTTTGTACATACGTTTCCTNCACCACGGGTGTCCTATATCCTTCTTCCTCTTTACCGATCACTAATCACGTGCCGGAGTTTGTACATACGTTTCCTAAACACGTTGTCTGTATGTCTTTATGTGTATATATATGTTAATAGAGAGAGAGAGACAGACATAAGCACTAGTAGAAATGCATAAGAACATACCGTAGGAATACACTTATCTGCCCCAAAGTTAGTACAAAAGAAGAGAGGTGATGTGGGAATGAGTGAAAATTCCAAGTCTGTGGGACATCCAGAATATTAAATAGAACACATACAGCAAACACCTTAATAAGGAATGTCACCACCTTGAACGGTCACAGATGCAGCAATTCTGGCATGTAACTTGACGTACAAATGCTGAATATACGAGTATTTTCCTGGGCGAGTCACCAGCGCCTATTTGTCGTATCAACGCAACCCGCACAGAACACAGCCCATTAACAAAACATCTCCTCTGCTGTAAAATAATTGTCTCTTGTGTAGCCCGAGTCCCGTGCTGTGTACGTACTCGTTACGGCGCGTCGTCTGTTATCTGAACATTCGACGCCGTTGTCAGCCTGCACCAATCAGCGCCGCGGAAACAGCAAGTGCTCGTTTTCTTTTCGTCAATATAGTAAGCGGTGACTATATTTTTATGTCACATGAAGAAACACAATGGTTCGAAGCGAAGCAGATGTGTGTTACTAAGGACGCAAACTTCACGCACCAACGTATTCGGCAAACATTGCAATAATCTGTTTCAACACAATAACCGGACGTGCATTCTTTGAAAAGTGACTGCTTCTCAACGCATTGCTGACATACCACCATCCATTCACGGTTTACTGTACTGACAACGAATCAACGCGCACGTGGTGTTCTGCTACGGTAGAGTTTTTGTTAGATGGGTAAGTATCGTGTGTGGGTTGTATAGATTCGGAAAAATAGGCACGGGCGACCCACCCGGCATGTCTGAGGTACGGTATTCCACGCTTGCTGTACTTCTTGGCGTAGCTTGGTGATGGTCGTTGCCAGAGATGGGATGGATGCCAGGCGCCGTCCCATCATGTCCCACAGGTACTAGATGGGGCTGAGGTCTGGAGGTCAAGTGGGCCAAGGTAGCATGCGTACACTGTGTGCAGCAAGCTTTATTGCCGTAGTGACACGGGGATCTGCTTTATAGTGCTGGAAGATTGGTTCCTAAAATGTGTCGAGATATGGTCGAAGGATATGACTGACAATGCCACTGATGTACGACACATTCATGCTCCCCTGAATGAATACCAGAGGCCATAGAGGTGTTAGCTCACCGCCCCCGACACCATATTTCCAGGTGTAGGTCCGGTATGACGAGAGCGAATACAAGAGGGATTGTTCCGCTCAACCCGCACACCTAAGAACGTGAACACGACCATCACTTAGTCAAAGACTGAAACGACTCATCTTTGAATACCAATGCTCTCTTTTTGCTTTTCCAACTCTCTCTCTCTCTCTCTCTCTCTCTCTCTCTCTCTCTCCCCTTACACCACCAGAGACGTTCACGATGATTAGCAGGAGGCAGGAGTAAACGTGCTAGAGGATCACGAGAACGTTAACCTACTTCCAACAATCGATTGTATGTATATTGTTCGTGCCGACACATGGGGGCCACGGTGGCTCCGACTGCAAGTGGGTTTGCTGCTCTGTCAGTCAGGGCGACGCGCGGACGATCCTACTGCCCAGGCGCTCATCAGTTCAGCGAGGTAGCACTGGTGGGCTAGGAGGTTGTGGGAACCCTCTTATCACCCATATTTTCCCCCACGAATGGACTACTGACACGTCACACCCTAAGTGAGTGGCAATTCTGCGGAACATCCAGCCACTCTCTCGGAGAAATACTCTACAGCCACGCTCAAAGTCACTTTAATTGTTGAATAGGTACACGCCGTTGCCTTCCAGGATTGCAGAAACACATACAGATAAACACGCAATGGAATCACACAGCCAACTGCAATCGTTGTGTTGTCAGGAGACCTGCGATGATACACTTTGTGTAATGGCTGCAGACCAGCGTCGCCGAGCGATGCACTTCCACTTACGATCATAGAGCCCTATACATACGAACAGTTTTTATTGTAGAGCCCGTTTGGATTAGGCGATGTTAACCAGGTGATCTTCAATATATTTCCACTAGTGTATACGCATATACATGCCTGATTTTTGCGAAAACAGTTCCACACAGGCTAGAATTGAATATCCTACGTCCACACCTGCAGTTTTCCTTTTGGTTATTGACCACGTGTTATTGTAATAAGACACTGTAATATTTGACTCGGCCAATCACGTTACTCCGGTACAGAATTTCTGATGTGATTCGCAGCCAGGCATCTAAGACATTTTATATGAAAACCATCGAATATAGGAAGTGGATCAAAGTTAAAGTGTCTGTGTAGGTGTGTGTGTGTAAATGTGTAGGTGTGTGTAGGTGCGCGCGCGCGTGAGTGTATATACGGGATGAGTATAAAAGAATACCCCAACCTTGAAGGTCTATAACATCAAAACCAAAAACCTACAACCTTGATTGACCAATCAAATTAACCGTGGAACCGAGAAGTTTGTTTACTATACATTCATAAATGTTCAATGTGACCACCACAAGCGGCCCGAACGACATCTACGCGATAATCAAACTAGTTCCACACTCTTGTCAACATGCCCGGTGTTAGGGTTTGGATGGCGTCCGTAATTCTCGTTTTGAGGTCGTCAATGTTAGTAGGCAACGGTGGACGAAACACTTGATCCTTTATGCATCCCCATATAAAATAATCGCACGGGGTAAGATCCGGGCTTCTTGGAGGCCAGTGATGAACAGCCTGGTCACCAGCTGTTCCTCGACCAACCAGCGTTGCGGAAACGTCTCGTTCAGGTATCTGCGAACAGCTAGGTGCCAATGGGGTGGCGCACCATAAAAGAAACATCAGACCGTCCCCTTCACATTGATGTGTCGAATGCGAACTCGCTACCCCCTCACCACCTCAAACCGAGAGTTACGAACGCCATCCAAACCGTAATACCGGGCTGACAAGAGCGTGAGACGAGTTTTATTATAGCGTAGATGTCGTTCGGGCCGCTAATGGTCACATTGAACATTAATGAATGTATGGTAAACAAACTTCAGGGTTACACGGTTAATTTGATTGGTCAATCAAGGTTGTAGGTTGTTTGATATTAAAGACCTTCAAAATTGGTGTATTCTTTTACAATGAACCTTTATTGTCCATTCACGGTTTCTTCGGATGTTTTCAAACAAACCTTTGAAAAATCACCCTAGGAGTAACATGTCAAATTGTTTTTTTTTTAATAAATTGTATTCCACAAACATATAACACTGTGATTAACGTAAAAGTACAATATTTTTGGATAAATGAAACATTAACTTGGTATCTTCTATTAACTTGTAATATTTATTTCGTATAGATGTGTTGGCAATCGCTAGAAATAAATAGTTCATAATTAAAATATTGTCGTCACCAAGATTTTTGGTATGTTATTAGCAATTTAAATGTTGCCTATTTAAATATTTAAATTTTTAGGTAACACTGTTGGAAACATATTTAGTTGTTACAGTTAAAAATATCAGCGTAATTCAAGGAGCGTAGGCTCTAGTGACATGGTGTTTTTTTCGTCCGAGGAAGAAACGAGAATAGGCGGAGCGGATGTTGTCACTCTCGCTTCGCTCTCCCTCCTTCTCTCTCTCTCTCTCTCTCTTTCTATCTATATGTATATATGCGAAATTCCCGATATATATATATGTCGGGAAATTTCGCACAGCTTGTAGTAGCAGTAAGAAAATTATAGCCTACACGTTTTTAATTTTAAGATATTTCTAACTTAAAACAGAAAAGAATTTTTTAATTATTAATTTACAACTGAAACTAGATTTTAACGTTAGAGTACCTATTATAATATGTTTAGATGTGATGTCGGGACGGTTAAAAATCCGAATATGGCAGAAATGGCAACATTACAAGGCGTGTTACTTGTTGCTGAACCAACTGTTAATTTATCTTCCTGCGAAACATACTTAAAATTACGTCACGTTTACAAATGTGTTTTGAACCTACCAAGGCAAGTTACGATGTCGTGATAAATCTGTGTTTCCACGGCAGGAATAAATATACTGTAACGTGTGTCGTGACCGCTACGTGTGAAAGGGTATTGTTACGTCTCCATTACACTGAGCCAGTGTGTATGTAATTGCAAACATTGGACATGCGAAATGTATAAGTTTTAACCGTGAACTGTTTTATGACGAAATTAGTTATTTGAAAGTCATGTCTGTTTATTTATAACAACTTCGTTAATTTGCCCTAGGTGTTTGAAACACAATTGTGTAACGTGCTTACGTTTCTGTGATTTGAATGTTTGCCACCATCCCAACAAATTACTAAGCCCAGCCAGAAAATTTTAAATTAATAATTAAATAAACCTATTAAAAACAAGGTAACTATGAAAATAAAAAATATGAGCGGAATAAAAGTTAGGGTAGGCCTATTTGTATGCATGTTCACCGCCATATTTTAAGTTTGTCGCTGCTGCGTACAAAAAATAATCAACACTAGTTGCGTGCTTGAATTTACTGTCTTTTTCGTTGGACTGGTTGCTCCTTCGTTTTAATAATTATTCCAACTGAGGCTGTCCTTTTAACCAAGTAATCCATCACAAATGAATAACAAGAGGTTAAATACTACATATATTTCCCCCACAGTTGTAATAGGATTAAACATAGTCGCCGCAAAAAATATACGTGTATTATGTGTAATGTGCTATATCGTGTATAAAAATACGTCAACAATGTAAAATAACAACCGTAAGAATAATCGTCAATACAGACATTGTTAAAAAGTCATAAATGAGACCTAAATATGGTTGTATGCCTAAATTGTGAACATTCGTACCTAATGGTTTTTGAAATGTGACAGAATTCTTTAAACAGCTGTAAAAATAAACAAAGAAATTTACATTTAAAACGTAGAAGTCACATGGCAGTGTTTATGTTGAAATATAGCGGGAGGATACGTAATTGGTAACCAAAAGTAGAACTTAAGCAGGGCTTCAGAAAAGTGTGAAGTAACCGTGAATGGCCTATATATATCGCGCTCCTTGAAAGCACAAAATGTACAATACCTTTTACTGGAGTGTACTCGTGACATTTTCTAATAAGATATTTCAACCTTTATAATTTTCCTACCAACGACACAGTTTTTTTTTGTGAGAAGAGAAACATCAACTGTGCTCGAGATGCAAGTTCGTGTGAGCATCTCTATTGTCACTATAACAAACAAAAATTTCGTTTTGAACTCAGAAGGGTAAAATAATTGCGTTCCTTATTATGTAAATATAAAAACAAAGTACAATTTTCACTACGTATTCACAAAATAAGATTTTTTTTAAGGGGAATTCAAGCACATAAGTTTTTCATTGTTGGCCACCGCAGATATCTGTAACTTTTTGATAAGGAAACAAATATTTATTTATTTTATGAAATGAATTTATTAAGCTTTAGACACGAAATTCATAACAAATATTTACTAGCTTGCGGATGAGAGATACAAACGAAATATATACTAAATTTTTATTTCCAACATGGGCATTGGAGTTGGGTAATTTTTGTATCCAAGTGCTCCGAAAAATGTTTTCGGTGCAAAATGGATTTTAAATGTGTTTCCATTAGACAATTGCCCATTATGTCTCACATCAGTCACTACAAATCAGTGATAAGCATTGACTATAGCACTAAAACAATGGAGATGGCTTCTGTTGTTGCAAAACAACGATCCACTATCAGCAGCATTCATAAAAATCTCGCTTGTTTCCATAAAGCGCACCAAGGTTAAAAGTAAAATTATTCCTCTTTCCAAATTGTTAACATGTTCGCAATAAAACTTATGTTATGGGTTCAGGCACAAAATGTTCTTTCATTGAACACTAGATGGCCTCACACGTTTCTCGTACTGTTCCGAAATTATTGACTTGCATTACCTGTACTCAAAACCCAGAGACGTGAATGTATTTAAAATTTCTAAGAATATGGATAAAATATGAACAATGATTTATGCATTAAAAATCGGTTCGTTATATTTGAAATGTAAATTATGCTTCATGGAGATGTAATCTTAGTGACTGTTTCATTGTAAAATGTACCTCAGTGAGAGCTATGCATTCCTCTGGCGTTACTGCATATAAAAAACAGGTGTTCTAATGAAATTACTAAAGACATCAAATTACATGACCGAAAAACAAAAATAAGAGAAAAATTTATGAGAGTGACTCCCCAGTGTATGGAACAGCATGTCAAATTGCCCCACATATAAATGCTGCATTTCTGTTAAATGTTCAGAAACGCGAAACTGCCAGTGCAAAAAAAAAACCGCCGTCCATTAGAACCATTTAAAAATAGACCACCGTGCGTCCTGGTTGCTCTAGTCTGACATGTTTTATTTCCGTGCCACTGTAGGCGACCAGGTTGCCAAGTATTTGTTACACTAGAAACCTTGTTGCTAGTAGGACCCCGCCTTAGTAATCTCTTGGGATGATAGCCGCAATATTTGGTGCAAGTGTTACAAGTTACATAGGCCTATTAAACTAAAAATACATATTTATTCATATATTTGTTTGTATTTTTAGTTCTACGATGCTGATGTGATCGAAATAACTACAGAATGAGAATGTTGAATCGCGTAGGTTAACTTTGTAGTGGGGAAGGAATTCGCAACTCTCCAGCTTTACATGGTTAGGAAAAAAAAAGACTTATCAGTGTATTTATTTGATGGGAATTATTGTACATAAATTGTTTTTAGTAAATGTAATATTTGCATGAACAGCCTTCCAAAACATTAATAGTGGTATTTTTAGGTTAACCTTTTATCTCATTAGGAAATATTTCACATAATTTTCTAACTTTGGAAAAAATTTCTTGGCTATGAATATTTCAGATTCAAAATGGTGACCAATGATTTTTAATACAATATTATCTACGTTATTAATTACTTACTAATTTAATAAGTTCTTAACTGACTAAACAATATGTACACAGTTTGATGAAGTAAACTCAGGATATTTAGGAACCTGGATTATATTTCTCAGGGAATGATAAAATCTGCGTTTGATCATACTGTTGTTTACATTAACAGTGCTAAACTTGTTCGGAACCTATCAAAACAAAATTTGGTTATGTCTCACAAGTCAGCCGAAGCACGTGATGATAAGCTGGAAATGTATTGCTCGTTTGTGATTAACGTTGTAGGATGCTGATCTCATAGTTCTCTGAGACTGACCACAAACATGGGTAATGTCTACGCTTGTGATACAGTAACTGAACTGGGGAAGGATTTGCAGTTATTAATAACAAACAGCATTAAACACGGTTTGTTTATCACGCTGTTAGAATGGAATTACATAAACGCTATTTTCAAGACACGGTTTAAATATTATTCTACTAAAAATTAATTCAAGGTTTTCAAGTTAATTAAAGGTAGATAGGTGTAAGCGTACCTTAAGTCTTATATCATTTTAACTCTTGCGATTTTTAATGTATGTCACACTACTGTTGTGACTGGTAGCAATATAATATTTAAGAATAAATATTATTAATTGCACATAACTGCGAAAATCTACTATTAGTTATTTAATCCATGGTGACATAAAAATGTATCAAAAAATAATTTTCTGTAAAAAGAAAAGATCTGCCCTCCAACCACACGAAAGCTTCTAAACCTTTTTTTTCCCCGCCTGGAATGGAAATAAAATGCATCAAATGTCAGCAAACACACATTTATATTCTCAGTGAAACCGAATTGGAGGAAGCGATCGGTTTCAGAGCGAGGGCACATCGAGACGTGTACGTCTATATTTGAACCGGTTAGCGAGATATTCGCTCGGAGATGGATACGTGTGATGGATATCGATATATATCCTCGCCAGGTTCAATTACGACGTTCAGCGGAGATGTTCACTTATCCGCCTTTGCAGATATGTCCTAACGTAGGTCCTTCCGTGTTAGGATCGCTCGAAACTAAAAGTCACTGTTTCGCTACTTAAGTAAGATGCTTGCTTCTGGTAACGTAATTTTGGGTGATAAATGTTTTAAGAGCAGTATTTCTATATTCTACAAACATCTACGTATTAAACATAAAGAGATGTAGGAGTGCTTTTAGCTTTCAGCATAATACCAGCATTTACAGATTGAAATTAAGAACATGCGTGAGAAATATTTTTGCTTTAATATTCTGATTTGTAATTTTATTTGAGATGTTTTAGAAGTTTATATTACGCATTAGAAAATATAACATCATGTAAACCGTATTTTTTAGAGGTATAAAGACTTAAAATAATGTACGTGGAGTTCACGTAAGTTGTGGTATTCATTGTTCTAACGTGGTCGTAAATTAGTAGGTCAAGAGTTAAAACGAGGGCTCTACTCTGGTAAATGTGAACATGTACTCTGTAGATAAAAAAATAAAACAATTGAATTGCAAAAATTTAAAATAAAACTTGAAAATAAACACACCAAGTACAGCTACGCCTGTATTTACTGGAGTAAACTAGATAGTGCAGTTTCGTTGCTTAAATGATGCATGTTGTTGTAGGCAGTGGATTGGAGAGATTTGGATGCCTATTAACATCGTTGTCTTGAGAACTGATAAAGCGAAGCGAGGTGGGAATGGAGCAGCGCCGGAATGCAAGGGTGGAGGAAACGAGAGATCCCCGAGAAAACCAGCCTACCAGCAGCGTTGTTGTAGGGAGTCTTGCTCGAATGAGAAGTTGGTAATTTTGCCGCAGCGAACTCTATGCTATCTACCAAGCAACCTTCACCTATCTTGTTCAGGATTTCGTAAATATAGGGTTTGTTTAATGTAATTCTATATAAGAATAATCATAGGAATGAATTTTTGCACAATATTATAGTCATATATATATATAAAGAATATAAATGAGGTTATGTTACTCTATAATGGAGTGGGTTCAGTTATCCAAAATCATGGTAATTCGATTCACTCATAGCCGGAAACGTTTCACGAGTGTAGTAAAATCCAGCTTTGTGCACCTAGCAGTTAACGAAGTTTACAAAGAGCCATTGTTGTTAGGATATCTTAAAGGAAGAACATTCACAGCAGTTGCATACAAATAACTTCCGCATATCTTCCAAAGAGAGCGGCAGAACATCGTCAGGAGAAGCACTTTATATTCCGCCACTTTAAATAACTTTGACGTTCTACACGAAATTACAGCTTCAACAGACCACCAAGAAGTAAACGGCAATAAATAAACCCATTATCCTTACAAAAATTACATTTGTAAGATTCATAGTGTAATGGGAATAACACCCTTACGCAAACGTCTACCGCTCACACAAATCGTACCCGGCCATTATTACACTGAAAAGCCAAAAAAACTGGTTTTACCTGGCTAATATCGTGTAGTCCCCCNTGTCTGAAGGTATGCAGGAGGCAATTCACACCATGAATCATGCAAGTCAGTTCACAAATCCAATCTGCGCCAATTTGAGAAAGGGTTGCACGTCTGTCACGTTTAATGATTCTCGTCAGTCATCGTTTGCCCCGTTCCTTCACGCGCTTTTTTCGGCAGCAGCGATGTCTAAGATGTGATGTTTTACCGGATTCCCGATATTCACGGTATACTCGTGAAATGGTCGTACGCGAACATCCAAATGTTATCGCTACCTCGGAGATGCTATGTCCCATCTCTCGTGCGCCGACTATAACACCACGTTCAAACTCACTTAAATCTTGATAACCTGCCATTGTAGCAGCAGTAACCGATCTATCTGGTTGGTTCCATACTTCTGTTATTTGCATACGCACGCCCATACCAGTTTTTTTTTTTGGCTCTTCAGTGTAAAATGCGGTAGTATCATTACGTTGGATCACCGGACCCACTCTCGACCCGCGTAACATTGACTGTTTGCTGTTAATTGTATAATACTGAAAGCGCGGCGCTTCTATGCTTTACTTTTCTTCTCATTTTGTGTCACTCTTTCATAGGTAAAATTAACATTGCCATGGACCTGATCACTTTATGCGCCATAAAAGTGAAACCGTGAAATTTTTAGGACTATAAATATGTTACTAATATGCAAATGCGTATTTTAATGAGTGCAAGAAAACAATGTCTTCAGTAGCGATAAATCTAATTATTACACTCGTAGTACAACGCTAAATATTGAACTATTTAGATTAAGTTTCAGTCAACGTAACTGAAAACGTGTAGGTTGTGTTAAGCTAAGTAAAGTCACACTTATATATTAACAACTATTTACAATTTTGTTATATTTCTAAAGGAATATTCATATAAATATTTCATTTACTTAATTTTTTATTATTAATTATGGCATATGTATGTAACTGTAGTCATCAACATTTTTACACAATCTGCATCCAATAGCACACATTTTCGCTATTTTACCTTCTTACAGTACCTTCAATTACTCTGTAATTACTTCAAAATACGCTCATTTATTTTTAATTTATTAATTTTTTATTATTATCACCCTTCCCTGAGAATCTCTAATTTAACAAGAGCTTATTTCTCTCATATATACTCTCTGTACTCTTAAGTGAATCATCTACAAGCCATTTATAAATGTAGCATGAGCAGCGACATTAATTTTAAATGTGAATTTCAAAATTTCGTACTTTACAGTTAACACTGCGCAGTAGTCACTCTCCAAGTTCCAATATTGAACTGTTTTTCTGTCAATAACTCTATCAGAAACCACGTGGGAAGCTTGAGGTTAGAACACTGTTTACGTACGTAGGTGCGTTNGAGGTTAGAACACTGTTTACGTACGTAGGTGCGTTGAGATGTTTGCATACTTCTTCTAACCTAGTTTTGACGCAAATGACATGTAGTCAAGTTAATAAAATAATTTTATTCATATAAATAGGTGGGTCTCTTGAAAACTCAAATGTTTATAAACACATACATCACTGGTGGCCATGCAAGTGTGGCAGTTGTACTAGCGATGAGTAAGTCAATGATGGAGACACGTGCAGAAGGAAAAGGTTGGTTTACCTAATTTTTAGTCAATGGTTTCTACCAGCCCGCTGCTGTCAATCTTGTTAACTTCTCAATACCTTTTCAGGTCATTTCAAAACTCCTTGTTCACTTCGGCGTCTTCGGGTCACGACGTTTCGTGTTCAAGTTAGTTTCAGTTTCAAGTACCAGGTAAGCAGTTGCTGCGTGTGCCATTTGTTGATGCGAGTTCAGGTTAGGACGTCTTTAAGGGCCTGGTACAACTGACTTGTCCCAAGCTGTGTCCATTAGACAGTATACACTTATTGGTTCACGTGACCGCGTGACGTCACGTATCTTGTCTTTTGATGTCCCATTGCCCCGTGTCCCTTTGTGTCCCTTGGTGAAATGCCTCTTAGAAGAAAAATATTTTATCCCAAAAACGAGCGAGAAACACAAACTAACACAAGAATATTGTCGATTTTAAATCAAAATGTCTGTAACTAGTGACGAACAGTTGGCTGTTAAGCTACACTGCTGGTAATCAAAGCAATACAGTAAATCACGATTTAAAATTAATCGTTAAATAAACTTACTTTTTAGCCTGCTGAATGCAAGCATACAATAAAAAAAACGAAACTCTATGTAAAATTAAATTTACATATTCAAAACAACTTTTTAGACACAACAATAATAAACAAATAAAGCATTATATAAAAACCTGCAAAGAAAAAATTTAAAATTCGCCCATTTGCTGCACTTTAGTATATTATTTTTGTAATGTAGAGAAAGGGATACCTTTGGACATGTTAGTTGTGGCAACCTTGTTGTCGGAGGACCGGATAAAGAAATACTAAAGGCAAAGGGACACGGTAATTGTGGCAAAGCTCTTAGCCATTCGACAAATTGTCCTCCGGAATACATGCAGGGCTGTTAATTTGTTCAACAAAATAAATAGCTCTGTTAATTTTTACCTTCACAAATATTCTCGTTAAGAATTTCTCCAAAAAAGAGTTTATTTGTTCACGAATAGATGATGATAACCACACATACTTTACTAATAATCAAATAAGTTTGACATTTTAAANGAGTTTATTTGTTCACGAATAGATGATGATAACCACACATACTTTACTAATAATCAAATAAGTTTGACATTTTAAATTTCTTCGAAATGCTTATATCTTTATAAAGTCTCTCATTATTCGAAAAGTTTGAGAAAATCGTTAGCTTTCATTCCATGTAAGATTTGTTTATAACAGAGAAATGTCACTTATCATGGGATACCTATAAACGGAACGTTTAGTTATTTTTCACGCAAACCACGTCTGATTAGACACTAGTGTGATTGACTCACATAACAGAATTGACGCGTACATACCTAACTAGTTACTTTGGGAGTTTTATTTTCTGCAAAATTTAAAGCGATTCCCAACTTACGTTTTTCCCCAACGTTTCGATTTAGGGTGACATTTTACCTCCCTAGAATGACGAGCACCCACGGGTCCAATTTGTATTACCCCGCTTCAGGGTGTAAACCTTAAACATATTTATCTATTATGCTGGTGCTACTGAGATGCTGCGTGAATCTGAGGACGTAGATTTCCTCTGAGGCTGATGTGACAGGAGGACTGACGTAACTTCGCAGTAGCAATGTAATGTTCTAGATGTTCATCTTGTCAAGACGTCACGCTCGTGGCTAGAGGGTCCAGCTGGAGATGGCTCGCTGCCGTCCTCCGATATGAATCACGAGTACCGAATTATTATAGACCACTCACGGTTACTTCACACCTTTTCTGAAGCCCTGCTAAATGTTTACTTCCAAAATATCCCTCCTCCTCATGCAAACAAAGCTTGACCGAGTATGGAAAATTACACAAATGGGAAAGCGCACCACATACTTGAACACTCAGTGTAACAAAATTTTGCATAAGAACATTTCTTACTGGGCATTACCAACACACAAATTTTTTTCCTGTTTTCACATTAATTATAAAATAAATATTATAATTTATGGATATAATATAAGTAAAACTTCTATTTAACCAAAAATAAGATACTTTTATGATAACACAAGTATAAAACGCTTATAATACATAACATATATAGGAAACAACCAAACATATGATACATAGGTTGATTTTACATTTAGGTTTGATTAAAAAAAGTGTGAAGAAACCGCGAATAGACTAAACTCAATTTGCTTGAAGCCTACTATGTTGAGGCGTTTTCAAAACCTTCATAATCACGAGAGTTACAAACCAAACAACCAAACACAGATCTCCCATACCCGACAAACATCTCAGTTAAACAGGACTGTTGTAAATGGCATAATTTGCAGACAAACGTTTTTGACAATTAAATTTTATTCCTCGCCATCGATAAGAAAAATATGCACATATAAATGATTCGTTTATTTATGTTTATTGCCCATCACGATAACCAGGCACTAACGGCAACGCTAGAAACGGGATTGCCGTAACAACCTACAACCAGGCCATTGACTGAACATTATACTAAATATTACTTGTGTTATTATAAACAAAATAACGGTATCTAATCATTAAGAATGCTACTCAGGATCGAACAATCAATCTTTTGAAAACAGGCAGTTTTTTTTTTTTGGCACGTTCGCCAGCATGTTAGTTCCGTGGCAAGTTTTAAAAGTTGGTTTGATTGCCGTGAGGGGGACCGTATACATTAGAGATAGCCTAAATAACTTTACATACAATGTCATTAAAGAGCTTCGAGATTCTAAGAAACGGACGTAAATAATAAGTTAGTCTCTAACGCGAGATCAACCCCTAGGAGCGACGGGACTTTCAGGCGTGGCTAGCAGATGGCCGTCGTGCCTGAGACCGTAAGATGAGTAAGCAACGTAATGAAGTGGTGGAGAAAACTGAATATACCTAGATAATCAAACGGTCATCGGTACATCGGCAACGTGTCCTGCGTACATAATTTGTAAAATTTCGAAATAGGGACTGCTGGGAATACAAACCGTATTGACGTGCTGTAAGTCCGGCGTCCTACTAGCTAGAAAGGCTCCCGACGGACTTTATTTGAACCCAATAAATAAGAGTAGAACTTTTTAAGGGGGTGTCATTAAAATTAAGTAAACAGGTGGTACGTATTTAATGTCACCATAAATGAGACGGATTACGTTTAAACATAAAAAAATATATATATATTTAAGAAACTTGTATAAGTGTTTAACACACTGAAAATACAAATTAAAAATAAATTCGTTAAATCCCGGTTAGAATGTAAATGATGGTGGACGTTTTTTAATGATACCTAAATTTGACGTTTTCGTAAAGTAAGCATTAATTCTTTATATTTCGAAAAGGTGGTCGTACCTTCTCGCTATAAAATACACTCAGCTATGATTAAAGGGCGGAACTCCCCAGTCCACGAACGAACTAATTTGTAACCGAATACGGCCAAGCAGACTATACATTTATTCGCTTGCGAAATATCCCACGCAGTGCTTACCTCACACGTTATAGTTCAGCCCCGTTGTCGATTAGGAGATTATCGGAAATATTATCTACATTCTTATTTCTGCTAAATCTGCGGTATTATTCATAATACCAGCCCGTGTTGAATTAATCACGTACAATTAGGACACATTTAGATACTATAGCATATTGGTGGCCCCATAATTTAGATTGTAATGAAAAGCCCGAAGCGGTTAGATATATGTGTTGGGGAGGGGGATGTGGAGCGACATCTCTACACCAATTTACAATTAAAATCATAACCAAAGTAAATTTTCTGAAAATCAGCTTTAAATAAATTTTTTGACAGCTTTAACATACATCAAAATACAAATCCCTTGAACAAAAAATACCATGACTGATATGAAACACTTATATTCAAGGCCAAAAACGTACTATNCAAAATACAAATCCCTTGAACAAAAAATACCATGACTGATATGAAACACTTATATTCAAGGCCAAAAACGTACTATATACCATTAAAGTAGCAGTTTAGGGAGTTGTCCATCATATAACGAGGACCGTATAATAATTTCCCTTGGTAAATTCCTAGAATCGAATTTGTTACGTCTGTACATGCAGGTTTATCAGAAGAAAACATGACTTATGTGATATTATGAAATAGACTGCAGCAGCGATTTGTGTATTATGTGTTTCATGTAATACACAATAAGCATGCCCCATAAAAAAGCCCACATCCATGTGCTAGAACCGATTATTGAACACGCTGCAAATAACTGCCTTGACAATATACGCACTTCTGTCCACGGTTCATGGTTCATTGTGTTTTGAGTACACGGTCTGAATATGAAACGCACTGACACGGTGAATTGCACTGTGTATGTTTTCCAACGTGTCCGGGTTGTTGGCATGTTTCCATAATGGAACCGGTACGCACACGTGTATGTCTTCTCAGCGACATTTCTTTCTTCCTGAAAATACACCACCATCTAGAATATAAACTCTTTCCGTCTCAATGATCTGTACTGGAGGTGAGTTGAGTGATTTTGATCAGCTAGGTTTTGCGAGCCGGTAAGCATGAAATGAGTTGAAAATGGAACAGCTTCTGATTTAAAGAGTTCAGAAGAAGGGGGATAGGAGGAATGGCAGTGCCTCGAGTAAACCCGCCGGCCAACGACGTTAGCCATGTTTTGCACATGCAAAAATTCCGAGTAACCCCACTGGGGATCGAACCTGGTGCACCTTGATGGGAGATGAGTTGTATAACTACTACATCTGACTGATTACGGCTGACATTTAAAACGCATTTATAACTGATGTAGCAAAGTATGGTGAAATGTCAGAACGAATGACATCTGTTAGGTGTCATATCTTTCCCCTATATTCGCACAAATTTGGAGCTGGGCTTATTTCACTTGGAACATGCTGTATTTTTCCATTTGATTGAATAAAACACTTTTCGACCGATTGATCATTGAAAGTTCACCACCATAGGCTGTTCACGGTAAAAAGAGTACTTTTGAAAGTCCTTCTTAAGATCTACTTGTATGCACATTGTGTATTCATCCACTAAATGTACAACTAACATTACCATGAGCCTGATCACTTTGTTCGTGCGTCGGTCAAGTGAAATTGTAAAATTATTAAAAATATATTTTTTTACACACTTATTCATTATTACATTTAATCTGAATTAAAACCTGAAAGCAAAATACATAATTTAGGAATTCACGAATGTTTACTTTACACCATTATTTCAACATTTAAACATGAACTGTACCTTTCCATCCGTCGTTACCAACGTTACTGAGCGCACACCATTCAGTGTGCTCGTTAAAGTATATGCTAGGGCAATGACATTTTTCAAAGGTTGATTTAAAAAGTGCTCAGTTAACTGTGAACTGCGCATAGATGCCCATGCCTACATTAAGGGAGGAACGTGAAAACTTATAAAATAAGTTAACAAACTCAGATCATGGTTATACTGCAAACCTAACAGATCCAGAATTAGCAAAAAAATGCAATTACAAAAACATCTGACTCAGGGAAGGATAGTGTTACGAATACTTCACCGCGAGGAGTGATAGAACTACAAAAATGCGACCAGTGGTCGTTTCTAAAACATATTAATTAAACAATGGAGTCTGCTACGCAATAACACAAAACTCAGCAATTTGCCAAGAATAAAAGAATATGTGGGTTTTGCTAACACGGTACGAATGCACCAAGCGGTCAACATTTCGCCACCGTAACCCCGCCCAGGCCTCGACTGCGGACCAACAGGAAATTAGAGCGGCTAGGTGAAGGGATGGGGACGAGTAATCAGGATCCGGAATGAAAGAGGAGGGAGATAGTCGGTGATGGGAGTGGACGGGAGGCCGCCACATGATCCGGTGATCTGGGGGTGAGTGTCCACCCGCTAGGATGTGAGGACGGACCGGGCTTCCTTCAGATAACCTTCCCTGGTAGTGACACAACCTTAAACAATAGTGACAATAGTCCATTCATGGTTACTTCCAACTTTCCAGAATCCCTGATATTGTTCTACTTTTACAAAGCTTAACTAAGTCTAGAAAATTACACTAAAGGGTCCATGTACCACATTCGTGCCTACTCAGTGTAATTATATTTTGCATAAGAACTATGTCTTACTATGCATTCACCAACACACCTATTTCCCCTCTCTATTTCATTCGTATTAACTATATATTAACTATTATAGTTTATAGATAAAAATATAAGTAAAATTTTAATTTCATCGAAAATAATATATACTTTTATGTTTACAGAAGTATAAAACGCAAGTGATACATGGCATATTTAGTAAACAGCTAGGCACGTCATTCATGAGGTGATTATTCAAAGGTTTTTTTCAAAAAGTGTGAAGAAACCGCAATTAGACTAACCCGTTTCTTAACACATCACTTTACAATTATTGATTGTATTCAAGACTTACCAAAGCGAAAAGCATAATAGAATCATTCATATGCTGTGTTTATAGTGACTCCATCATTTTTAAATTTTCCTGGTTATAGTAACTATATCGTCGTATAGTAGTGGAAAAAAGAAAAATGGAGCGGGGATTTTGTGAGTTGTACTGTCCAACTATTATTCAACAATCACGCACGAAAGAACGAAAAAATACTGTGGCAGTAAAATTGTATTTTATATCTGGCTTGTCGCGATAACCAGAATGCGAAGTTACAATACCACACCAACAACTGCGAAGGAAAGACTAACAAACGCATTAAAGACTAAGAAGAAATTGAAAGTCACCAGAATAAGCGAAAAATGAAATTTGTAATTCGTCAATTTACAGCGGTGATCAGTAGGATACAATATTACGAGTTTATAAATCAAAGATGATCTTTCAGAAGGATGGATACAAAATCTATGAAGTTTTTATGGCCGAACGATTAGCGCTATTGACTTACAGCAAGGGAAGGGCGGCCCGGGTTCTATTCCCGCAGGGCCCACACCAGTATATTTGTATATGGGAAATGTGGCGGACATTGCGTTGAGTTTTTCTCTGGATACGCCTGCTTCTACGCACTACTGCATACTGTGGCCGACCGTCCCACCTCGAAAATCTATCCTTCAAGAGATGTCACCACAGCTCTTGAGTACGCCCTACATATGATTGTCATACTAAAAAAAAGTCGTGACATTGTGTATGTAGGTTTTCGGAATTGCTTGGTTATAAGTAACTCTTTTAAATCCCAGGGTGGGTTAGGTTATTTCACCTTATATGTTGACAAATATAGAATTAAATTTATATCGTTAAAACTTTTTAAATTTATGTTAGGAACAGCCGCTGTTTTCCAGGTAGTGTAGTATTATTTTAACGCAGAAACCAGGAAAGAAAAAGAACACCTGCAATGCAAAATGGCGAATCGTTAAGAATATCAAAACTGAGATTACCATACATGCAGTTTTGACTACTGGGTTAAACTTTGGACAATTTAGCCCAGAAGGAACTTCGGTTATTGTGTGATTTCGCGCCAGTCTTCCACCACAGCGACAAGTATCCGATTTTGGGGTTTCCTGCACGTGGGGAAAGTGGCGTGTATTGATTATGACCAATAGGTTTCCTCTGGAGTCTCCTGTTTCCCTAACCACGGAATTCCATATCCTCTCCATCCATACTTCGTCTTACGTCATCCATTATTCAAGTTGGACGGATAACGACATATCTGTATTAGGAGAGCTGACTTCATTAGGCGTCAGCTTACGTACTATCCATGGCTACCTTGACTTAAAGGCGGAAACATAACGTGAATGTTGACTGTTCAGGCGCAATACGGTCCCAGTAACAGGACCTGCTTTCTACGTTGGGTTCCAAGCCATTTTATTAAGAGCTCATTGCTAATACTTTGAGTCATGCTGAAGGATGAGGATGAGGGGAGGGGGAGAGATCTTATAAAACAATGGTTCAGCCTTCTTGATACAGCAGCGTGACCCCTTAGTGATAACCGTTACCGAAAACTCTAAACGTTTGCACTTTAGTTGGCGTGTTTAAGTAAAACGATAGATGAAGAACTTTACAAGATCTCTCTTTATCGCTAAGCCATTCCTTAATTTTTAATCTGAAATTATTATACTGTGATGAATACGCGTTTTTTTAAAGTGTGGTGTACTTAAACAGAATTTGTGAACAAAAATATTTTCACGTTATTTTGTTTATTAACTTGAGTAAAGCGTTTAGAAACAAGCCCTTCTATTTTTTGTGGCGAAACTGAAATTTTTATAAGTTCATCACAAATTTAGTATCTTTTAAAAGGGATTATGAAATCAACACTTTTTTTTGCAATCCTTAAAAACAGTTTAGTAAACTACCCTAACATAGTTTTGTTACAATCACCACAATATATTTTGTTACTGCCAAAAATTTCATTGTTAGGCATATGCATAAAAGATTTGTACCTTTAAAAAATGAATAAATTATTTTCAAATAATAACGGTGAAGTTGAAAGTAATGCGAGAGTTATAACTTTATACGTTTCTAAAATTCCAAAACGTTACTGTGCTGNCAAAATACAAATCCCTTGAACAAAAAATACCATGACTGATATGAAACACTTATATTCAAGGCCAAAAACGTACTATCTACCATTAAAGTAGCAGTTAGGGAGTTGTCCATCACATAACGAGGACCGTATAATAATTTCCCTTGGTAAATTCCTAGAATCGAATTTGTTACGTCTGTACATGCAGGTTTATAAGAAGAAAACATGACTTATGTGATATTATGAAATAGACTGCAGCAGCGATTTGTGTATTATGTGTTTCATGTAATACACAATAAGCATGCCCCATAAAAAAGCCCACATCCATGTGCTAGAACCGATTATTGAACACGCTGCAAATAACTGCCTTGACAATATACGCACTTCTGTGCACGGTTCATGGTTCATTGTGTTTTGAGTACACGGTCTGAATATGAAACGCACTGACACGGTGAATTGCACTGTGTATGTTTTCCAACGTGTCCGGGTTGTTGGCATGTTTCCATAATGGAACCGGTACGCACACGTGTATGTCTTCTCAGCGACATTTCTTTCTTCCTGAAAATACACCACCATCTAGAATATAATCTCTTTCCGTCTCAATGATCTGTACTCGAGGTGAGTTGAGTGGTTTTGATCAGCTAGGTTTTGCGAGCCGGTAAGCATGAAATGAGTTGAAAATGGAGCAGCTTCTGATTTAAAGAGTTCAGAAGAAGGGGGATAGGAGGAATGGCAGTGCCTCGAGTAAATCCGCCGGCCAACGACGTCAGCCATGTTTTGCACATGCAAAAATTCCAAGTAACCCCATCGGGAATCGAACCCGGTGCACCTTGATGGGAGATGTGTTGCATAACTACTACATTTGACTGAATACGGCTGACCTTTAAAACGCATTTATAATTGATGTAGCAAAGTATGGTGAAATATCAGAACGAATGACATCTGTTAGGCGTCATATATTTCCCCTATATTCGCACAAATTTGGAGCTGGGCTTATTTCACTTGGAACATGCTGTATTTTTTTTCCATTTGATTGAATAAAACACTTTTCGACCGATTGATCATTGAAAGTTCACCACCATAGGCTGTTCACGGTAAACTGAGTACTTTTGAAAGTCCTTCTTAAGATCTACTTGTATGCACATTGTGTATTCATCCACTATATGTACAACTAACATTACCATGAGCCTGCTCACTTTGTTCGTGCGTCGGTCAAGTGAAATTGTAAAATTATTAAAAATATATTTTTTCACACACTTATTCATTATTACATTTAATCTGAATTAAAACCTGGAAGCAAAATATATAATTTAGGAATTCACAAATGTTTACTTTACACCATTATTTCAACATTAAAACATATAACTATATCTTTCTATCCGTCGTTACCAACGTTACTGGGCGCACACCATTCAGTGTGCTCGTTAAAGTATATGCTAGGGCAGTGACATTTTTCAAAGGTTGATTTAAAAAGTGATCAGTTAACCGTGAACTGCGTATAGATGCCTATACCTGCATTAAGGGAGGAATGTGAAAACTTACAAAATAAGTTAACAAACCCAGATCATTGTTATGCTGCAAACCTCACAGATCCAGAATTAGAAAAAAAAAAAAAAAAACCGATTACAAAAACATTTGACTCAGGAAAGGATAGTGTTACGAATACTTCATCGCGAGGAGTGATAGAACCACAAAAATGCGACCAGTGGTCCTTTCTAAAACATATTAAGTAAACAGTGGAGTCTGCTACGCAATAACACGAAACTCAGCCGTTTGCCATGAACCGAAGAATATGTGGGTTTTGCTACCACGGTACGAATGCACCAAGCGGTCAACATTTCGCCGCCGTAACCCCGCCCAGGCCTCGACTGCGGACCAACAGGAAATTAGAGCGGCTAGGTGAAGGGATGGGGACGAGTAATCAGGATCCGGAATGAAAGAGGCGGGAGATAGTCGGTGATGGGAGTGGACGGGAGGCCGCCACATGATCCGGTGATCTGAGGGTGAGTGTCCACCCGCTAGGATGTGAGGACGAACCAGGCTTCCTTCAGATAACCTTCCCTGGTAGTGAAACATCCTTAAAGAATAGTAACAATAGTCCATTCATGGTTACTTCCAACTTTCCAGAAGCCCTGATATTGTTCTACTTTTACAAAGCTTAACTAAGTCTAGAAAATTACACTAAAGGGTCCATGTACCACATTCGTGCCTACTCAGTGTAATTATATTTTACATAAGAACTATGTCTTAGTATGCATTCACCAACACACCTATTCCCCCTCTCTATTTCATTCGTATTAACTATATATTAACTATTATAGTTTATAGAAAAAAATATAAGTTAAATTTTTATTTCATCAAAAATAATATATTCTTTTATGTCCACAGAAGTATAAAACGCAAGTGATACATGGCATATTTAGTAAAAAGTTAGGCACGTCATTCATGAGGTGATTATTCAAAGGTTTGTTTCAAAAAGTGTGAAGAAACCGCGAATAGACTAACCCGTTTCTTAACACATCACTTTACAATTATTGATTGTATTCAAGACTTACCAAAGTGAAAAGCATAATAGAATCATTCATATGCTGTGTTTATAGTGACTCCATCATTTTTAAATTTTCTTGGTTATAGTAACTATATCGTCGTATAGTAGTGAAAAAAAGAAAAATGGAGCGGGGATTTTGTGAGTTGTACTGTCCAACTATTATTCAACAATCACGCACGGAAGAACGAAAAAATACTGTGGCAGTAAAATTGTATTTTATATCTGGCTTGTCGCGATAACCAGAATGCGAAGTTACAATACCACACCAACAACTGCGAAGGAAAGGCTAACAAACGCATTATAGACTAAGAAGAAATTGAAAGTCACTAGAATAAGCGAAAAATAAAATTTGTAATTCATCAATTTACAGCGGTGATAAGTAGGATACAAGATTACGTGTTCATAAATCAATGATAATCTTTCAGAGGGATGAATACAAAATCTATGAAGTTTTTATGGCCGAACGATCAGCGCTGTTGATTTACAGCAAGGGAAAGGCGGCCCGGGTTCGACTCCCGCAGGGCTCACAACAGTATATTTGTATATGGGAAATGTGGCGGACATTGTGTTGAATTTTTCTCTGGATACGCCTGCTTCTACGCACTACTGCATACTGTGGCCGACCGTCCCACCTCGAAAATCCATCATTCAAGAGATGTCACCACAGCTCTTGAGTACGCCCTACATATGATTGTCATACTAAAAAAAAGTCGTGACATTGTGTATGTAGGTTTTCGGAATTGCTTGGTTATAAGTAACTCTTTTATATCCCAAGGTGGGTTAGATTATTTCACCTTATATGTTGACAAATATAGAATTAAATTTATATCGTTAAAACTTTTTAAATTTATGTTAGGAACAGCCGCTGTTTTCCTGGTAGTGTAGTATTATTTTAACGCAGAAACCAGGAAAGAAAAAGAACACCTGCAATGCAGAATGGCGAATCGTTAAGAACATCAAAACTGAGATTACCATACATGCAGTTTTGACTACTGGGTTAAACTTTGGACAATTTAGCGCAGAAGGAACTTCGGTTATTGTGTGATTTCGCACCAGTCTTCCACCACAGCGACAAGTATCCGATTTTGGGGTTTCCTGCACGTGGGGAAAGTGGCGTGTATTGATTATGACCAATAGGTTTCCTCTGGAGGCTCCTGTTTCCCTAACCACGGAATTCCATATCCTCTCCATCCATACTTCGTCTTACGTCATCCATTATTCAAGTTGGACGGATAACGACATCTGTATTAGGAGAGCTGACTTCATTAATTGTCAGCTTACGTACTATCCATGGCTACCTTGACTTAAAGGCGGAAACATAATGTGAATGTTGTCTGTTCAGGCGCAATACGGTCCCAGTAACAGGACCTGCTTTCTACGTTGGGTTCCAAGTCATTTTATTAAGAGCTCATTGCTAATACGTTGAGTCATGCTGAAGGATGAGGGTGAGAGGAGGGGGAGAGATCTTATAAAACAATGGTTCAGCCTTCTTGATACAGCAGCGTGACCCCTTAGTGATAACCGTTACCGAAAACTCTAAACGCTTACACTTAAGTTGGTGTGTTTAAGTAGAATGACATATGAAGAACTTTACAAGATCTCTCTTTATCGCTAAGCCCTTCCTTAATTTTTAATCTGAAATTATTATACTGTGATGAATACGCGTTCTTTTAAAGTGTGGTGTACTTTAACAGAATTTGTGAACAAAAATATTTTCACGTTATTTTGTTTATTAACTTGAGTAAAGCGTTTAGAAACAAGCCCTTCTATTTTTTGTGGCGAAACTGAAATTTTTATAAGTTCATCACAAATTTAGTATCTTTTAAAAGGGATTATAAAATCAACACTTTTTTTTTTGCAATCCTTAAAAACAGTTTAGTAAACTACCCTAACATAGTTTTGTTAGAATAACCACAATATATTATGTTACTGCCAAAAAATTCATTGTTAGGCATATGCATAAAAGATTTGTACCTTTAAAAAATGAATAAATTATTTTCAAATAATAACGGTGAAGTTGAAAGTAATGCGAGAGTTATAACTTTATACGTTTCTAAAATTCCAAAACGTTACTGTGCTGCGAAGTTCGTATTGGATATACTTCATTTAGTATGATGTTCAGAAAGTGCAACTGATAAGCCTCGTTGCCAGGGATGTTCTAAGTGTGTCTGTGCACCGCCATGTTTTCGGTTCGAATACCGGGTTACCCTCTGTAAGCCTTCATCTCATTAGCCTTTCCCTGAATAATAGCAGGGTTGTAAAAAAAAAATCCAACGCATATACAAATTTTTTACAAATACAAAGTGTCAAGAATTCGCGGATACGGACTGCACCACTCAAATTTATGGTCAAAACTTAGTAGAAAATATTCTTTGATAAGAATACGTAAGGGCCTTAGTTTACGAGAAAATCAACATCAAAGTAGATAAAATGACTTTACTCCACGTTAAGCACAGCATAAATCATCAGAAAACAAAACGTCGAAACGTCATAACAGGTGTTCGAAGTTTGCTCTGCCCATAGCAATGCAATTTTTCGCATGTTGGATGCATGCAGCATGCACGCAGCTTGGCCGCAGGATGCACCCGTGGCCAGTGCCATGTCCCAGTACTCACTGCGTGTGAACTCCGTGGCCTCCTTGGCACTACTGAGCTCGNAACAAAACGTCGAAACGTCATAACAGGTGTTCGAAGTTTGCTCTGCCCATAGCAATGCAATTTTTCGCATGTTGGATGCATGCAGCATGCATGGAACTTGGCCGCAGGATGCACCCATGGCCAGTGCCATGGCCCAGTACTCACTGCGTGTGAACTCCGTGGCCTCCTTGGCACTACTGAGCTCGGCTCGTTCCCTCACCGCATACCNGCCCAGTACTCACTGCGTGTGAACTCCGTGGCCTCCTTGGCACTACTGAGCTCGGCTCGTTCCCTCACCGCATACCTTACGACTGCACATTAGTTGTAGTATTGCCACATCACCTCACCCTTATCTAATTGGAATACCGCACATGCTTGCTACAACGGTTTTGGGATCTTTCATGGCGTTTTTCTCGCAAACGAAGCGTCTCGTGTATTTTTAAGAAAGAGGATTTTCTACTTAGTTTTGTCCATTGATTCCTGAGGTGCAGTCCATACCCGCGAATTACCCGACGTCTGTATACCACCCACCTTTCAATAAATTGTAAGTATTAATTAACAAAAATTTTCAATATTCTTTTTCGTCAACGAAACGTTTATATAGCCCTTTGCAACGAACCGTTACTTAGACGTGTTTTAAAGAAGGCCTACCTTGTCCCTCTGTTTCGCCACTAATTCCGTCTATCTTTTTAAAGTCACTGTTTGCAGCGGCAAAAGTAACAGACTGTATTTATTAAGTTAAAAAATGAGTCCTTATATTTTAATATGAGTTTTAAGAGGTCCAGCAGTTTAACAGTAACAACCAAAACTTACCTAACTATTTATAATTTATAAGCCTAACTCAACATTATCGACACCAACGGTACCTGGTATTTAAAGAACAACACACATTTTGACACAAATAAAATGCAGTGTCCATGGACAGTATAAACTTCAATTGCCATTAAACTAGCGATTAATTGTAGTATATTTTAACCTGGCATTATCTTTGCTAAGTCACCTCAAAACAGTTTCGCGGTTATGCACGGCAGTATCAGTTATATAAATTATGGTTTTACACTTTTCACCCACTAGATAAGCTGACTTCAAAGTACTCTTTCCTGTGCCATTTGAAGAGGAGAAATTCAGAGTCTCTTTAGGAACTAGGAAAGTGGCTTCACCGTTTTACAGTCTTCTTAGATCCCTTGAGGTTCACTCAAGCTCCCTTTTGGTCTACCTAGCAACTACCCTTCTTGCTATCTCCCCAGCCAATCTCCATTTCAGAAGCTTTATTCGCTCTGCAATGCCTTACTATCGTAGTTGATGCCGTAGTTTTCTCTCTTTCCGCCTCTTCTCATGTAACAAAACACAGATATTTCTAACCAATTTGTATGGTAATATGCACATACTTATTGCAAACACTTTTACGTCCCTTTCAAATTTAATCAAGGTTGTTTCTTGGAGTATTGTAGAACTACAAGTATGGATTCTTATATACCGTAAGAATAAAAAAGTATTTTTTGAGCTTTGAAGTTTATAAAACTTTCTAGTTACGTTTCTCGTGAACGTTTATTTTGGCAGAATTNAAAAGTATTTTTTGAGCTTTGAAGTTTATAAAACTTTCTAGTTACGTTTCTCGTGAACGTTTATTTTGGCAGAATTCTATAAGTATTTTTAGGCAGATTAAGGAATCATTAACACACATGCAAAGACTATGTAGAAGATTAAGTGTTTATAAGACGAGAAAACGTAACCTATAACTAAAAAATTGTGGAATTTTTTTTTTCTATGTTTAAGAGTAGGCTGTCATATTACTGTGTGATGAAAAGTAGGAAACATTATGAGATAGCAATTTTGAAGAATTCTTTAAAGTTAATTTATTTCCTTATTCTAGACTCTTCACAGTAAAGTGAGCACTTTTAAGGACCTACTTTTTTTTCCCTACCAGACGTCTTTTGTCCTTTCACCACTTTTAAAAATAAATACTGCCATGTAAGTAATAAACACAGTGCAAATATTTCACTTAACTCTAAAGTTAACGTCTACGGCTACAATACAATATATTTATTGACTATTATTCCAAACGAGAGTGCTTCATAAAGTGCTCACTTTACCGTGAATAGCCTATACGCATTTATTGTACAATTCTAACAGACACGTATCATGAGATAAGCCACACCACACACCAAGCAGACAAATTAAAATGCCAGAAATATAAAACAGCCGCAAGCAGCATTTTTTTGTNCACACCAAGCAGACAAATTAAAATGCCAGAAATATAAAACAGCCGCAAGCAGCATTTTTTTGTTACATTTCCTTTGCCGTGTCGCAATATCTGCGGGGCATCGAAGCACATTACCTTTGTATATGTGTTTAAGCACAGTCACTGTGTATAATGCCATTGTTTAGTGCATTACGCTGTGGATCTGAGATAACGCAAGTATGAAATTACATGTTCCAGCTCATATAACTCCGGAGCAGTTAATTAACTCTTTACACGTATCCTGAGTTTCTAGCTTAAAGGCGAAAGCACCAAACAACGTAAAGGGTCACGACTGGTAAAGTTTCAGTAATGCTGCTTGCCACAATTCTTCAGACATTTCACTTTGCTCGTGAGTTTATAGAAGGTCGTCCAATGACAAATAGGGTTATATATTCTTATCCTTCAGTCTTCAAATAGTCCCCCGACATTAAAAGAAAATAACCAGTAAAATAATAAAAAGATTTCAATATTATAAGCCATTAATATATTTTGCCACAATTTTTCTTTATTCATGCTACATAATTTTTTAAATTATTTATTTTTATCTGTTCTCAAGACCTTGCTGTTAAGAGCCACCCAAATCTCTTCACTCACTTTGTATTTTTATTTGTGCCCACTAAGCGCAAGGCCACTCACTTTTTTAATTTTCAGTTAAATTTAGTGCCTTTGAAGTGATACTACGGGCGGTGAATCCAGAAATTTGGCATAAAGTCGCTTATCCGAAATTTTCAGCCAATTTACTGTTAGTAAATTAATNAAAAGTATTTTTTGAGCTTTGAAGTTTATAAAACTTTCTAGTTACGTTTCTCGTGAACGTTTATTTTGGCAGAATTATATAAGTATTTTTAGGCAGATTAAGGAATCATTAACACACATGCAAAGAATATGTAGAAGATGAAGTGTTTATAACACGAGAAAACGTAACCTATAACTAAAAAATTGTGGAATTTTTTTTTCCTATGTTAAAGAGTAGGCTGTCATATTACTGTGTGATGAAAAGTAGGAAACATTATGAGATAGCAATTTTGAAGAATTCTTTAAAGTTAATATATTTCCTTATTCTAGACTCTTCACAGTAAAGTGAGCACTTTTAAGGACCTACTTTGTTTTCCCTACCAGACATTTTTTGTCCTTTCACCACTTTTAAAAATAAATATTGCCATGTAAGTAATAAACACAGTGCACAAATTTCACTTAGCTCTAAAGTTAACGTCTAAGGCTACAATAAAATATATTTATTGACTATTATTCCAAACGAGAGTGCTTCATAAAGTGCTCATTTTACCGTGAAGAGCCTATACGCATTTATTGTACAATTCTAACAGACACGTTTCATGAGGTAAGCCACACCACACACCAAGCAGACAAATTAAAATGCCAGAAATATAAAACAGCCGCAAGCAGCATTTTTTTGTNCACACCAAGCAGACAAATTAAAATGCCAGAAATATAAAACAGCCGCAAGCAGCATTTTTTTGTTACATTTCCTTTGTCGTGCCGCAATATCTGCGGGGCACCGAAGCACATTACTTTTGTATATGTGTTTAAGCACAGGCACTGTGTATAATGCCATTGTTTAGTGCATACCGCTGTGGATCTGAGATAACGCAAGTATGAAATTACATTTTGCAGCTCATATAACTCCGGAGCAGTTAATTAACTCTTTACGCGTATCCTGTGTTTCTAGCTTAAAGGCGAAAGCACCAAACATCGTAAAGGGTCACGACTGGTAAAGTTTTAGTAACGCTGCTTGCCACAATTCTTCAGACATTTCACTTTGCTCGTGAGTTTATAGAAGGTCGTCCAATGACAAATAGGGTNCACACCAAGCAGACAAATTAAAATGCCAGAAATATAAAACAGCCGCAAGCAGCATTTTTTTGTTACATTTCCTTTGCCGTGTCGCAATATCTGCGGGGCATCGAAGCACATTACCTTTGTATATGTGTTTAAGCACAGTCACTGTGTATAATGCCATTGTTTAGTGCATTACGCTGTGGATCTGAGATAACGCAAGTATGAAATTACATGTTCCAGCTCATATAACTCCGGAGCAGTTAATTAACTCTTTACACGTATCCTGAGTTTCTAGCTTAAAGGCGAAAGCACCAAACAACGTAAAGGGTCACGACTGGTAAAGTTTCAGTAATGCTGCTTGCCACAATTCTTCAGACATTTCACTTTGCTCGTGAGTTTATAGAAGGTCGTCCAATGACAAATAGGGTTATATATTCTTATCCCTCAGTCTTCAAATAGTCCCCCGACATTAAAAGATAATAACCAGTAAAATAATAAAAAGATTTCAATATTATAAGCCATTAATATATTTTACCACAATTTTCCTTTATTCATGCTATATATTTTTTTTCAAATTCTTTATTTTTATTTGTTATCAAGACCTTGCTGTTAAGAGTCACCCAAATCTCTTCACTCACTTTTTATTTTTATTTGTGCCCACTAAGCGCGAGGCCACTCACTTTTTTAATTTTCAGCTAAATTTAGTGTCTTTGAAGTGATACTATGGNCTTTGAAGTGATACTACGGGCGGTGAATCCAGAAATTTGGCATAAAGTCGCTTATCCGAAATTTTCAGCCAATTTACTGTTAGTAAATTAATAACTTCGAATTAACAGAGTACTTAGATTTCAGAAATTGAAGGATTAGTATTCTATTCATTTCACGAAGACCTATCAACAACTGAAAACAGATTCTTCACGCGCAAATCTATAAGATTTGTGCAAAAACCTCACGACACACATTTCTCGCTGAAAAAATAAAACAACAACTTAAATTTCGGGGTTTATGTCACACGGTTTAATACAAAGACTAAAAATTACGGCAGATTCCGATCACAGCAAACTCAGAACCAATACGATATTGGTACGCTGCTCAGAAAGCAAAGCTGGCTCGATCCCGACACTCAGGATGTGTAGGGACTGCGAAAGCACGGCCTATCGATCCTTTTGGCTTGAGGAGTTTTCAGCAAGAGGTGTCAGACATGCACCGTTGCCGGTCACATCGTAGACTAAACATCAGGTAGACTGACTTGTACAAATATCAAATTCACACGTTTTAAAAATCACATCTAGTTTGTGTACAATTTTTACAACAAATCCAATCTTAAATAAAAAATTTGTAATCTTGATTACAATGTTTTTTTTGCATTATCACATTGTAGAAAGTAGCTTACTACCATATCAAACCACATAAATAAGTAAACAGTTCGCTAATCTCAGTCGAAGTCACGTGATTTTTATAATTCTGAAGGGAAAAAAAGCAGTTAAATTTTGGGACATAGAGATTGTCACTGCGCAGCTAGCATGCGGTCTTTAGCCAATATTCACTCCACTAGTCTCGTGAGCTTAACGCCCTGGCGAGTAGGTCAGAGAGGACCACATTTATCACTGGAGCAGCGACACGGTAAACATCTGCCGATATTTCTCGCGATGTCTGAATACCGTGCTCTAAACCATTCCAAGAAGGATCAGCAAAAGTGAATATTACTCGCAAAGGACCAACACTGCCTTTCTCTCGTTCGGAAAGCAAAAGCCTGTTTTTGCTACCGCGAGCTTTTGTAGACGTCCTGCAAACACTCTGAGAACTTTATGCGTACCTCAGCACGGTTATCAAATGAGATAAAATATAACCACAAGCACTTCGAAGGACGGAGGGGCTAGTTTCGAATGCATTCCCTGTAATAGTCAATGCCTCGAATTCTGGAGGTGGTGCGATCCCGACCAACTCAACAACGGTTTCGACGTGAATACGTCTTTAAAATTAGACCGATATATGGGATACCAATACGAAAACGGCAATTTAACAGTTTGCAGGGTGATCCATTCCAATACTGTAAATTCGTGACTAATAACATATTGAAGTAAACGTTATATTATAACGTTGGTGTGAGTCTCTCATCTGCTATTCGCCCTAAATATCCAAGACAGCCCACACCACTTTATGGTGGACATATGCATGTACGCATCTCAACTGCTTAGGCATCCTTCACAGAGAGGTATAGCTGGACACTCGCTTTCATAACTTATCAATTAATCTTCCATTCCCAATCAATAGCTTATCTTACGGCTTAAAACTGCGCCCATGTGACGCAAACGTGGGTTATTCAATGACCTATAGGGTTATCCCAATAATGTACCACCATAGCTTATTAAAAAAATAAAACATTAATTGATTGAAGTAGCTAGCTTACAGTAGTATCCTATACATTGGCTATGCATCAACATTAGTGAGTTGCTAACCCACGGTATTTAAGATTCTTTAGTAATTAAATCAGTATTCAACAAAATATTTACTAGGAGGGAGGGAGGAGAAGCTTTCCCTTGAGAGCATAGGCAGGTGTCCAGCCCGTACGCAAATAAATAACCACAGGTTGCGGCATAAACTAAATTCAGTAATCTTACAATTATTAAACCATTGAGAAATTAACTTAAAGCAACTGCACTTATGGTACTCATGGTTTATCGACGTCACCGCGTCCGCCGACTCCAATCAGTCCTCGGATAGCTCCGAGGCTCGGCCGATCCGCTTCGAGCTACCATCACACTTAATTTATCGTCGATAAAACACTTACAAACGGCAAACCCAACGGCCGGTTGCACTACATTTCAATTAAACCAAAACCACGCAAAATTAACCGACTCTAGGTGGGGGAGCAAAAGTCCCGCGCCTGAATTCATTAAAAACCCTTTTCGCCACTACATTTTACTCTTGCAAACGCATGAACTGAAGGTCCGCTGATCGGAAGCCAGAGAGCCCATTGAGCCTCGCTCGCCGGCCGAGGTCAGCAGAACGGCATGCAGTGATCCCGGATATGGCCAGCATCCAGGAACACTCCAGCGCACTGGGCAGGCCGACCGGCTGCCTGCAGGACTTGCAATGACACGAGAGAGGCGTTCACCACGCAGGAAGTCACGTCACCTCACCTCACCCAGCTAACCGCTGATGGCTCCTCTTCAACACCTAGCTTCGCGGCTCGTATGTTGCTAGCGCGCTGACGTTGGTGCCAACCGAAATGTTTTGTTTAGCCTCAAAAGCCAAGCACCCATTTCGTTACTTGCATGTCACTCCCATATCCCAAAGAAAATATTACCCACACAAAGGTGTAAAACCCATGGGCGTGTCCTCGACACAGCCACACCCACATTTGTTTTTCACGTGCCTTTTATTTCCAATGCAGGGTGAAACCAGTGTCTTTTCTCACTGTGTTTGTCTTCGTTTTTCTAGCAATTACACTAAAATCCTAACTGATTACGAATAAGAAGACTGGAATAGTTACTTTTAGTATTATTAAATTAGCGGCAGTGGTGACACTTCTGTGAATGGCTAATCTAGAACAGACATGATATTACCGTACTTCTTGATTACAATAACTCACGGAGCATTCGTATCTGTTTCACAGTCCACACCAGTGCGTCTCCCAGCGGTTGACGCAACCTACCACACCACAGCTACAGTGAAATGCACACACCCACGAACTTCCCCCCCTTTCCATATCGCAAAATTGCTCATCGGATTGTCAAAATAATCATGTCAGTGAACTCGCTGCTTTATGGCACGTTATGATATTTAGAGAAATGAGTGTATTCCTATTTAAAAAACCAAAGTTGATATCAGGGAATTTAACTGGTTATTTCTGTGTCAAAGGGGTACAATATCTCATATTTAATTTACACACTAAACAAAAATTACAATTTCAACGCACAGTGCTTTATTTTATGAGATGCACTTTCAATCATTAAATTAGTGTCGTGACTCTTAAATTACTTCAAAAAAAGTGTTCAGTAACTAATTTTCAATCATGGCATTGTATAAAACATATTCATACAAAGTAGCCATTAATGAAATTTAATTACACACACTCATTTATGAACTTAATACACTTCAAATGCATTTTTTTTTCGAAAACTCTAATATTCTAGTTACAACAATATTTTCCTNATTTACGGAGAAAAAATACTTCATTTCGTTTTATATATTTTCCCTTTACATTCGGTATTTTGTAACCACTACGCGCGATGCTGCTATGGTGCCGGATCGTTCCCAGTATTCATCTTATTTTATATTTTCATCTATTATTTGCATTAATCTTATTAACTTTCTTTTCTTTCGGCGGATTTGTACAAAGAAGAAGCGACAAAGTCACGACAAACATTCATGCAGAAAACACGAGATCATGAATTGTGTGTTCATTAATGCAGGAAAAAGCGCAGCGACATGCGGACAATAGACATAAATTAACACACACGAAAGCATTCTGCCTAATAAGAGACGTCGTAAACTGTCGAGAGGAAAAACTGCACACACTTAACGCACAAATAAATGTCTTATATTGCAATAAATAAAGCTCGTGATAGATAATGGGCTGCAACATCGTTGACTAGAACCAACGATGCTGAAATTTTAGAGGAGTCGTTATTCGTGAGCCATAACTACAGGGCATTTGTCTCACGAATGTAAGCTTCTCGACTGTATGCAGCAAAGGGTAGGAGAAAATCGATAATCTAGGAGCCTTGCTAAACGATGAAGACATTAACGCACAGGCGTATGCTAATTCGCAACCGCAATAACAATAACTTTGATTGCAATGGCTTTACAACTTCTTAGTACACGATGGACACGCATGTAGAGGTCTCTTATTAAGGGACACGCCTGCCTGCATAGTTTTTTTCCTTTTATGGTCGAAAAGCGCGGGAGCTATAAGGGTTATACTGGCACGCGCTACAAGAGCGCCATCGCCGCTACGCGCAGTGCTCTGAACTGGCGTGCAGTGTTCTCGTAGTGCTTCGTGTACCTATGGGGCTTTCATCAGCGGGGACCGTATCTTTTTATCCATGATAAATCTGTAGCAAAGTTCAATCCAGGCTCCTATCGTTGATTGACTCGTGTTCAGCTAGTATATTTTAAGACACGGCATTCTGAAAAAGGGGATTTTTTTTAACTACATTGGACGGTTACAAAATAATATTCACTGCATGCGTGGTAACTTTAAAGTACCATTCCTTCCTCGTCTGAGGTATGGTGTCTCTTCGTAGGAAAACAAACTGGGGGCACGTTAAATAGTCTCGTCAAAAAACCAGGATTTCAAATACTTTGCAACGCAGTTCAAGCAGGCAGGCGAAACCCGTTCACTCCCATGTCCATGATCGAGTACAGTTTGCACGTGAAGGACATTTATGGTGGACACTGTACACAACAAAGAATCAGGAACCGGTGTTTTGAGCGTCTTCCTTGTGAAAATCTNTAAAAATCTTTTTTTTTTTTTTTTTTTTGGGGTTTCTGTATCTTTAATGTCAGAATGGGTAATTCTGACATCAGCTAACACGTGGTAAGTCATTCACTGGTTGCGAAAATAACGCTCGACCCAAGTACAGTGCACACCAAAAAAATAAACGGTTTCAATCACTGATGTCGCTAATGAATTCGGGACCCGACGGGTTAACTCGCGTGGACGGCGTGTGTACATTGCGTGTCATGTAGGACAGTCACGCACAGCTGCCAGGCAAAGTCAACAGAGGAAGGCGAGGTTAGCACAGCGGTATTCATTAGTGTCTCGCAGAAGTATTCAGAGGGCCAGGATTCGTTACTGCGCAATATTGTATGAGCACACACACTCCCACCTTGAGCGAGTGCCGTGACTCGCCAAATCCTAGCAGCTGCTAACGTAATTATGCGCACAAAGCAAACTTTTGATACCAAGGCTCCAGGTTTTGCTGAAAAATAATTGCACCAGAATATAAATTTTATTTGGTTTCGATGTATGTTTCGCTAACATATGTCAAAGTTTGTCATACACACACTTGTGAACAGGGAGTGAACGAAATATGNTTTATTTGGTTTCGATGTATGTTTCGCTAACATATGTCAAAGTTTGTCATACACACACTTGTGAACAGGGAGTGAACGAAATATGAACAATTGCAGTTTATAAAAGTTCATCGATGCAGCCGATGGCTTTCTCGCTGTAAAAAATAATTCCGTTACTAGTAACGAAACAAGCATTAACCTAAACTTATTTTAGGGAACATTATTATTTGGGATAGAGGACATTATATATATATATAGGCTTAAATATACGCCGGACTTACGTCATAATAATGACGTGCATAGTGTACTGCTATTGTANTTATATATATATATAGGCTTAAATATACGCCGGACTTACGTCATAATAATGACGTGCATAGTGTACTGCTATTGTAATAAATAAATACATACACTCATTTACATAAAAATTGTGATCCTTGTAACAATTACTCGGTAACAGTGGAAACTGGTAAACAGGCCCATCGCTAGATCATGTACAACAAATTTAAGTTTCAGGCGAGGGCGCATGTAAACACGTGGTGCGACGGCGCTGTCGTCGCTCTTCGCGTGGTGTATATAACACTAGCGCAAAGAAACAGTTTTTTGGTGCTTTGAATATTAGACATATTCTCAGATTTAGCGAGGAGACTCTCATTCCAAAAGTCCCATCAGATTGGTTGTATCAGCTCTAATTTGGGAGATATGACACAATATCCTTATATTTCAGATTATATTTCAATACTAGAAAATATTTCCTGTTGTATTGAGATGTAATAATAAGTTTTTCATGTATTGAAAGGAAATCGATTTAATTAAATTATCTGCACGTTTCTGAGTAAAATGTGTTTTAATTCACTACTTTCAGTTAATTAGTTTTCATTTAATGCATATTTTAAATATAATGTCGCACGCAAATTTAGTCTCACAGTCGCTTTTCTGTTTCAATATGATACTGTACATGTACATGCAATTACTTCTGCATTGTTAGTAGCATAAACATCGTCTTCAATTTACAAATCTCCTGACCTGTTCTTGAATTGACAGTTGCACATCGTTAACCACTGCTATATCATTCTTTATTTGGTGTTTGTGAAAACAACTCATTGTCTGTAGTGAGAATGTATGCATACTTATAACTTAAACTTCCTGATTGAAGAATCTGTAATTACAAGAGGCACGTGCAATACACTTGTTGTGTGTGTATGCCTAACATGACTATTTAAGCGGATTGAATAAATATAAGTTATGGCTGCCACAAGGAGACATTGCAAGAAATATTCCGATGTATTTTGTTACATCTATGGAGAGTACACGCTGAAAGAAAGTGGGAAGTCTATTTCTGAGTTCGTGCAGAGGGCACATTTGGAATATTTTAATGTTAATTTGGAAACCAAGATAAATTATGATCTCCCCATATTGTATGCAAAACTTGCACGGAGAATTTGTTACAATGGCCAAATGGAAAACAAAGTTGCGTGAATTTTGTTGTACCAATGGTTTGGAGGGAACACGCAAACCATTTTGACGACTGTTATTTTTGTTTTGTCAATGTAAAAGGCATAAATCGAAATAACCGTAGCAAGTGGACACATCCTGATCTACTTTTAGTAAGACGACATATTCCACACTCTGATGAGGTGTACATTCCGTCCTTACTAGAGCTCCAAGAGGATGAGTTTTGTGTGTCTGATACTATAAACTATATCGAAAGTGAGGGCAGTGATAGGAAATTAGTAGAAACTTTTATCAAGTCCTCAGTGCTTCGAACAAAGTAAACTGAGTGATCTTGTCAGTGACCTGAACCTCTCCTAGGATTCTCCTGAATTACTGGCTTCCAGGTTGAAATAAAATAATGCTCTTCGGCCTGGAACAAAAGTTACGTTTTATCATAGAAGAGAAAAGGAACTACTGCCATTCTTTAGTAAAGTAAACATGTTAGTGTACTGCAATGATGTCGGCGGTCTTTTGAACCAAATAGGTATTTTGAACGGAAAAGGCCAATCGATATACATGCCACAAGAATGTCTCCTTTTCATTGATAGCTCAAAGCGAAATTTGAAATGGGTTATTTTACACAATGGTAGCAAATATGGTTCAATTCCAATTGCTCACTCTAACAGTATGAAAGAGGAGTACATGACAATCTCCCTTGTCTTGGAAGAGACACAATATAAAGTGTATGAATGAGTCACCTGTGTAGATATAAAGATGTTCAATTTGGTCCTTGGTCAGCAAAGTTGCTACACAAAACATCTATGCTTTTTATGCCTATGGGATAGCAGAGAAAAACACTACCACTGTCTAAGAAGAGATTGGCCTTTGCGAAAAGGTATAGTGGCTAGTGAAAATATGTAATCAACACACCTTTCGTTGCCCATGATAGAATCATCCTGCCACCATTACATATCATGCTAGGCCTCATGAAACCGTTCGTGGAGACGTTGAACAAAATTTGTTTGTGCTTTGAATAATTTCGAATACATTTCCTGGACCCAGCACAGAAAAAAATGAAAGCAAATAATTATGATAGTACCCAAATAAGATAGTTTATAAATGATGCAAATTTCACAGAATCAATTAAAGAAATTTAGTTAAGTGCCTGGTCATTGCTTAATTTAGATGTCAAAAATTTTCTTGGCAATCATAAGGCAGACAACTACGCCGAATTAATTGAGGGCATATTATCAAACTATCATAGGCTTGGCTGTAATATGAGCATCAAGATTCATTATTTACACAGCCACTTGGATTACTTTCCAAACCATCCTAGTGATTTAAGTAAAGAAAAAGAGGAAATATTTCACCAAGATATAAAAAATATGGAAGAAATGTGTCTGGAAAGACGGGATGCCCACATGATGGCAACTTATTGCTGGAACGTTCAGCGGGGCAGTCCTCGCAGATACCATTTCAGAAAGTCAAACGAATGAATCTTCTTATGTGTCGCATGGCTGCTTGTGTTATAGATAAATGTTTAAAATAATTTTTGTCCTAGATATTAATAATTCGTTTGTTTAAATAGTACAAACTAATTAGGCATATAACACCACAAATAATTAAAATTTTATGAAATTGAGGACATGAACAGTGAATTTAGACGAATGAGCTGTATGTGCAGAAAATAAGGTGCTTATACCGTATCTCAGAAACTATAGCTGACAGAGAAAAACCGTTGCCATTTTTGGAATCAGTGGCTGAAATGCACTCAAGAATACGTTCCAGGGCATTAAATATATGTTGGCCAGTCTAATCAGTCCTCAGAACAGCGTATGTGATGCAATGCGCACGATACTTGCCAATTGTTAATAATATAAAGATAATATTTACTGCACGGAAGAGCTGAACTAATAACTGACGGAGTTTGAGAGAAGTCAGATAACAGTGGCGTGAGATGCAAGCTAAACTGCGTGCCTGAGTTCCCGTTGTTTGGGGCCATTCAAACTTCACAGTCTGATTGTGCCGAGAGCAGCGAACACGTGAAGGTACTCACACATGGAGGTCCGGTTCTGGACGACCTCCACAGATCATTTGATTTTATGGCAGTCACAGAGCCAGCGGATTTTACGTCCGTCATCTAGCAACATGTGCAGGGAAGAAGGAGGGGGGGAGGCAGGATTGCCATTTTCCCATTGTGCAGGTGCGAGTATAGCCTACGTTTGTTGGCATAGGAAAGGGACACTGTCTCGTAATTTTAGGAAAAGATATTAAATAATTAAATAAAATGAATATTGTAAATAATTCAGACATCATTTTATTTCAGTNGGGGGGGGGGGAATTCCCCTTATGATCCCTCCTCTGAATCCACCCAAGAACGTGTGGCAACTCAATTAGAGCACTATTTCTGTACCATAACTAATTCCAGGCGCTTAGCTTAGGCAAATCTGCGGTTCTGAAGACTTAAGTGTTTTGCCATAAAGACCACAATACATTCGTTTTCCTTTGCAATGATTTAAGCAGAGAGCAGCGTGGAATGCTTCAGAGTGGCGACGTATACGATCCAAGCTTTACTTTCGGGACAAATAAACACTGTCCCCTAATATAGTCCATTCTTGGTTACTTCAAACATTTCTGAAGCCCTGCTTAAGTTATACTTTCAGACTATTTCTCCACCTCATGCGAACAAATCTTAACTAAGGGGTGAAAAGTACACCAAATGGACAACACACCGCAATTTTTGGCACTTAGTTTAATAATATTTTTCAAGAGAACTAATTTTTACTGGGCATTACAAACACTCTTACATTATATGTTTTTTATTTTAAAAAATGCAATATTTTAATAAATAGATAAAATATAAGGTCATTATTAGTGCGCAATTTTTTATGTCAACGTGTATAATTTACATTTCTGGCTGACGCATTTATAAATAAGTACATGAAACATTACTCTATTATATTGGAGTCCACGGTTACCACGTATTTAAAAAAAGTAACGCATACAATTAAAAAAAATATTCTAAGTTTTAAATTTGGAAATACAATTTATTCATGCTAATGTGACTAGTGTAATGGATAGCACANAAAAAAAATATTCTAAGTTTTAAATTTGGAAATACAATTTATTCATGCTAATGTGACTAGTGTAATGGATAGCACAAAACCATTACACCTCGAATAAAGTTCTTTTTAAGTACATTGTATTTTTTCGTATTTTCGCAATTCCTTAGAAACTAGTCTGCTAATATTATTTTTGGAACACTACAAGTATTTTAGGGCAAATATGTTAAACTGACGTTAAATTTCAACAAAAATGTACTGTAGATTTCATGTGCGTTATAAATATGGAGATAAATAAACAAATTAGTATGCTTTAGCATAAATAGTGTGTTGTGAAGATATAATATTTCACTCGTAGGGTTTTATTGAACTTCTTGGCTCTAAGTGTCCAAAGAATTATTTGTAAACCATATCCAAAATATTTTACTTTGTATAGTAAGTCAAGCAATATTAACCAGTTTTCTCGTCGAGAGTCGGATGTTAAGTAGTACAGGTTGCAATTGATTAGTTCAGTTAGTATATTTTGAAACCCTGTTAATTTTTTAACTCCAGAAACTGCATTGAAGTTACAAATTCTCCTATGATATACATTACACGCCATTTTTTTTAATTTACGTTCAAGTTGAAATTTTTGCCTATATCAGATTCAAATAATTTTAGTTAAAAACATTGTATCGAATCGTTTTTGCTCCCATTTTTAGTCTACTTTCCGAAGGAAAGAAAGGCTTATGAGATCACTTTCCTTTCTGTGTGTCTGTGTGTATGTATTTGTGTGTGTGAATGTGTCCCCCCCCCTTTTTTATTTTTTATTAATTTTTTATTTTTGAACGCTTCAATTGAATCTTACCAAACTTGGTACACGTATTATACTTAGTAAGGACATCTTGAATTTTATAGTTTTCGACCACGTTGGGCACTTACTTTCAAAATAGTGGCCATTTTAATATTTTGGGTTATATGTCATATCTCGAACCATTCAACCGCTTTAAGCCAATTTGTTATGCTAGCAGACCATTTTGCAAGCATTACATTTAGAAATATATATTTTTGTTGGTCCGCCATTTTGAAAAATAGCACCAATTTAAAAAATACATATTTTACTTTATATATCGAAAACTATTTAACCAATTACCACCCAATTTGGCATGTAAGTAACACCACGGTATGCCATATTGACATAAGTAATTGAACTGGATTAGTTACTTATTTTTAAAAGGGTGGCTATACCAATGTTTTATGTTTATTTAGAATATCCGCCATACCATTTCAACAATTTCGACCAAATTTTGTATACTGAAAGTATATATTACCAGCATCATATATACCAACAAAAAACTACTTTTGTCAGTCATTTTGGAATACATAAAGTTACTGTGTCATAACTCGGCAAATAATCAATCGATTCCTACCAAATTTGGCAAACAAGTAGCACTGGTGCAAATTATATTATGTGATATGTTTTAAGCATCTCACACACATATTTTAAATATTTGCAGTATAGCCATTTTAGCTTATAATACTATATCGTCGAAACTATATAGTCAATTCCAACATAACTTTGTATTCTGGAAGTAGACATTATAACTATCAACTGTGTCTACATAAACGAAATAAATTCCAACATAATTTTGTATGCTGACAGTACCTATTACAACCTTCAAAGTTGTTGATGCAGAGCTTCATTTCTCTGCTACTTTGTATGAAAGCTCTACCAATAAAAATAATGATTTTATCTCGTATCTCGGGAAACAATCAACCCATTCTTAGAAAATTTGGCGAAGATATTGTATTGTGGTAGGCCATAATAATACATGTATTTTTATTAAGTGGGACACACTTATTTTCAGAATGGCGGCTATAAAATTATTTTAGTTTTGTGAGCGATATATAAGAAACTATTTAATCTATTTTAACTTAATTTTGTATACTCTGGAACATTTTAAATAAATTTGTCCCAAATTGTGCACACCATAAATGCTACAAAAGGCCATGTTAACTTTCATCATTTTAATGGATCAGACAACGATGTTGAAAATGGCAGCTTCATAAATCATTTTGGTATGTTTTACAAAAAATATTTAACAATTTAACCAACTTCAACCAACATTTTTATGTAGAGAGTAGATATTAGAAGAATTGTATATAAAGAAATTGTGTACGATAGCATCAAATAAGAACATAACATTTTTTATGTCATATCTCAGGGACCAAAAAACCGATTTCCATCACATTCTTCGCACAAGTAGCACTATGGTACGCCATGTAAAATTACATGTTTTATGTGGCTCAGTCACGTATTTTAAAAATAAAGGCCCTGTGAATATTTTAGATTAGTAAACCCTATCATTCGAAACATTAGACTGATTAAATCCGAAGTTGATGTTCCGAATCCGACCTCTGTAATGCCGTGGATTGCACGCTAGCTTATAGTACGAGGTTTTAAGGGTTCATGTCCCGGGTAAGGCATGTGNGTAATGCCGTGGATTGCACGCTAGCTTATAGTACGAGGTTTTAAGGGTTCATGTCCCGGGTAAGGCATGTGTGTATTTGTAACTGTCTCACTACTGTTGCATAAGTTCCTGCTTTCATTTCTAAAGTTATTGCTTTCAAAGAGCAGTCAAGTCCTCCCTACCAACCCAACTTTTAAGAAATTATTTAAAAATTGCACCAATTTTGAGGAAAGTAGGCTCATTAGTTATATCAGTAACTTCTTGTTATTTTGTAAATTTATAATAACGAGAATATTGGAAGTTCGTAAAATGGCATGTCACAGTTTTATTCCTTATTATATTGTATGTTTGTACAGGTCATAGCAGTAGTACGTAGGTAGTATTTATGTGAAAAGATAAAGGCGTATTCTAAAACATAAAATATCAAATCCTGATACAGACAGTAAAACGTATTAGTTTATTCTTGAAACTGCAGTTAGGAACAGGTTATTTAGGTTTTTATATAATCAGTTGCATTATTCCTACAACTGTTTTTACTTTTTGTTTTTTTAAATTGTAAATTGCACTTAATATTATTCCTGCTTTAAATATCTTAAAATTTTTTTGGAAGCCTGAATAAGCAATGCTGATAAAACAGTAATTCAGCCCAATACGAACGCCACGGAGCAGATTAGTAACGGAAGGTGAAATTGTGATTTTAATGTCCAAACCACTTTTCGTAACTGAAATTGTTTCTGCTTAAACATGAAATGTGCATGAAAGAAAATGTAACGAACTTCGCTTCCACGAAGCAGTAATTTAATATTCAGAGGTCGGAGGGAAGTAATTAACTTCTGAACGATTTTCGCTTTCCAGTGCTTGTTAATGACTACGTTTCTACGGTAATTATCTCAACGGCATTTATATTAAAAATTTTATACGTTCGCAAAACGTTCGATGGTAACCGAGCTGCGAATGTAAAAGTAGATTAGGTCGCATTAGAGGACAATATGTTAACAGGTGTATGTTTTAAATAGTAGTACAAAAAATAAAAATTTAGGTATGTACGACATTATACTTAAAAACATTCTCGAGTCTTAAATAAAATTAAAAAGTTTTAAATTTTTCACCTACCTAATATTTTTGTATAGCGAAACTTTTTTGATGTTGGCTTTCGCACTGCCTCTAAATGCGTAGATTCAATTACACACGCGTTACTAATATCGTTATTATTAAAAACAAATTTTCAATGTGGGATTTACATTCGACAACAGAAAGTTTATAAACAGTGGAATCCATATCTGTGACTGTTATAAACTAATTAAAAGTCACAAATAATTATCACATATAAGAATCAGATCTAAAGTGCCAACCTTAGAACGCAGAATGGCGAATATTTGTTTGTTCCGTGAAAACAACGTGTTGCCAAAACGAACAGAAATCACACCATATAATTGATCGTAAGTCAATCTATAGAGAAAATAAAATTCATTTTGCATTAGTCGAATCAAAAAGTTTGGAATTACTTCTCTTTATAGTATATTTACTATTATACGAAAATACATGGCATCAAAACAATAGAAAATAAGAAACGTGAATACATTTTGTTAACGCAATGATTAACTTGCGAATTTTGCCTAATGGTAGTCGTGCGCATCAACTCTAATAATATATTTCCTATTTTCCGTGGCATAGGTACTACAGGGTTGCCTTAAAACCGTTCTTAAGTTCAACAGTACCTGCAGTATATGTTTCAAAAGTAAAATACTTTAATAATTTTTGTCAATAAGTATTTTGTCCCTGGAATTTTAACTTTCCCTGTGCATTGCGGACAATCGGAAAACAGCATTGTTAAACTCATGTCACTATCACACTAACTGGATTTTAAAATGTAATACGTGAATAGCTTATAAAATTGATCGCTTTTTAAAACTGGTAATCCGGTTCTCTGAGTACAGTGCTGATAGTTAAACACAAACATTTTGCTCAATAACTCGTATATGCACAGGTATATAAGGCCAATAAGACTGTTAATATTTATTACATACGCTTCGTCGCGCGCATATTTCCTAAGCTACTTGTCCTACGGGCATGATTGCACAACCTTGTTGTCCAGGCTTTGTACACCACAATTCTGAAAACAATATATATACATATATACTTTCGCGGATAAAATACAGGGATTTTGTATTACAATTGACCACAAGAAACTATATCTGGAGTTTGTCACTGGGTTTCCGAACAACCTGTATATTTTATGAAAATTGTTTACATACCAAACTCAGAAAATCAGGTACACTTGCCACAAAAGTGCTACCTGGCGGCGAAAAATATTAATTTCCAAACTATTAGCATTGATATTTTCGATCTGAGTAGACTAAATTTTCGCACAGGTGAACGCCGTGATTCACGAAATCAGGAAGAAGTCGTGAGCGGCCGACAGGTGACGCCCTGGGGTAAGGGGCTTGTTGGAAAGAGCAGACCTTGGGACAGGGGGCCGGGAGAGAGCGAGGGCGGATCAAACGAACCGGTAAATTGGCGCGACAAGGAAATTGCAGCTTCCCTGGAGACAGGACGGCGTGTGTGTGTGTGTGTGTGTGTGTGTGAGAGGGAGAAGGACGAGGGAACCGCTAGGGCTGCCACCTCATCACGGAAGCTAAAGCGGCCAACGTACACAAGCTGATTACGTTTGAAGTTACGGCTGATCAGGCATCTGAGATTCACGTGCCCATGATATAGCTGGGCAGTATCGTGTGTCGCCTCGCCAACAGCAGAGCCCCAGCACTAATGACAAACTAGCGTTACTGCAGTGGGGATGGTAGCAGCTCGGCAACCGATAGGCCGTGTGTTCGAGTACCTCCCCATTCTAGGCTGTGAGTGTCGTTTCTTGGAGCCGGTTTCAATATAAGCAGGTTCCATAATGTAAAACCAATCTTTTGGAAAATTGAAATAATTTAATCTGGTAAAAAATCTTAAGTTGGATTTTTATCTAGATAAGTGTTACGCCTGCTCCGAGAAAATGAATATATATATTTTATCCCTGTTTGGTGACGGAACATGACGATGGCTCGCTCAGCAGCAGATGTGTAGTGTTATAAATAACTAGCGAACCGGCCCGGCTTCACCCGGTAACAATTTAGTTTTTACAGCGATACTTTGAAAGACAAACATGATACTGTGGGTCATTATTAAAAGATAAACATATGCTGTCGCGGAATTTTCTGTAGACCTTTTTGAGAGCTACAATTTTGTATCACATTAATTTGACGTATCTCTAAGGGTTTAGTTAGTGCAAGCCATGTAAGCGACCTAAAGGCGGTTTTTTACGACTTTATTACAACCGGTTCGACACTTCTCTACTGTCATTAAATTAAATATAAATTTATTATAAACTGTAACCTTCCTCAAGAAATTCTCTAAATGATGTCGAAAACTGTATGAAAATCCATTAAGTAGTTTAGAAGTACTAAGTGAATACTCAGACTAACGCGGATAAACCACGTTGTTTTATACTATTTAGAGAAGTTCATCGATAGTTGTGAGAAGTCGAGAATTTCACAAAGGGAAGCAACACCGAAATTTATCGAAGGGGAAAAAAAGGTTTTCTTAGATTCAGTGACGGAAAAATATCAGTATAGTTTCAATTTCTTCCTATGAAATATTCTAAAAAAAAAGGTGACTAGTCAATGTAAAGATCTGTTTAAAGAAAAACATGGAGAATCTCCCTGGCAAATAGACAGCAGCTACCACTGGAATCAGGCGAACATGCACAAATTCAACTAATAGATAATTTATTATTATAAAGACTTAAAATCTGAAGCATTTTATTTGGTTAAAAATTATTTTTGTCGAGAAGTTATAATTTTGGTGCAACTAATTTTCATTCTTATTCGGGATTTTTAAACGTTTATGTATTTAATATACGCACTAACTATTATCGATAGCATATACTTAACAAATGTAACATTCGTAAGCATACAAAAGTAAGAAAAAATGTATTTTGGAGTTTTGGCTAAGCTAAGCCTGCATTCATAACCTCATACTAAGTGCATTCGCGTAAATCGGTACAGATACTGCGAATAAAAGTAACAAATTGTAATAATCTAACAATATTAAATATGTAATAAATTAAAGTAAAGTTGTTTTATAGATTTCGAAGATAACTATTGCATTTTTCTCAATACTCTGGCATTAATTCTGTTATCCTTTCCAGATTATATACATACTACTATGATATATTATGTTACTGATATACAGATAAGTAAGTATTCCATCACTTTCCAGATTTCGTTGCTCATACGTAGCCCAAGGAATTTTATTATATTTCACGTCTTTAATCCAATAAAGTGATTTCATCCAGGGAAATCGGATGTTTAAATATTTCAACTCTATAAACCGGGTAAATCGAGACGAGTCTCGCGGTGAAAAGAAAATGACAGACACTCGAGACAATTTAGTACACACCGATTTGAACTGTATAAAATTTCTTCATCTTTGATAGTGAAACTGGCCCTAATTTATTGGTTACAATTTTTCTCAGTTAATAAGCTATCGCCGCTCTCAATAACTTAAGACCACAAACTGATTCATCGTGATTCCAAGCCGTTTTTTTGGCCTTGTAACAATTAGACTATGACCACTACATATTTTGTCGTAATTGGGGATGAAAGATCTTACAAAATTTCCAAATACGAAACGAAAAAACTTTTATGTCACTGTATAAAGTGACGGTGTTCGTAGACAGCAGGAAACCGATGCTTTTTTAGGCTGTCACTAAGACGAATATGGTGTAATAATATTGGAATATTTTACAAACCACCAAATAAGGCACACCAATCAATTACTTTGATGTTAAAGGCTTATCTCAGGAAACAGATGCTGATGGTATTGGGTTTTCTGTTTAAATTGCTTATCCAAAAACCAAATGCCAAATTTTATCTAAACCATTCTATTTTGAAACCATTTATAATGTTACATAACTGTGCCTGGTTAAGCAGTTTTACGGGTTTCAGATCGCAATTGTTTCAGCCACGAAGAACAAGTTAATACGCTGTGTTAATTTATATTTGTCAAATAAATTAAATTGTAAAATTGTCACAAGTGTATTTGCGTGATGTGAAAGAGAGAAAGGCACAAGCACAAACAAATTAATATTTAAAATATGCGGAAGCGCTCCATTAAACCAGGAAATCATAAATATTTTAAAGTATCAGCAAACGACAATGTTATGTGTTAGCAAATACCTCAGTTTTAATCTAAAAATATTGCGTCAATTAACGTTTTATACCGTAGCACACAACAGAGTAAGATTTATAACCATCCACTTCAGAGCTCTAAAAATAGGAATGTACGAGCGACTTTTACTCATATTTTTAATGACATATTTTGAAAATTTTAAAAGAATACTTCACAATAATAATATCTGATAAAAAATGTTCTACCTTTAAAACCTGGGAGCCTCAGATATTAAGTTAAAACGTTTTGGTGTAAAAAACAAACACTATATGGAAGACGTATTAAACAGACAAACTTCGGCCGCAGATTTGTCACAAAAAAATTAATTTAAAAACGTGTACATGGCTTATTTTACCTGATTATTTGGGCAGTATTTGCCTTTGAAAGCGTAGCTGAATTGCTGATTTATTTCAAATATTTCACAAAGTTCTTATATCATTAATAGTAAGCGTTTGTGTATTGTGTGGGTTGAACCAATATCCGGAATTACTGAAAAACTTGTAACTGACATTGAAATCATTTCATGGAAATAATAAAGGTTGCACTAATAATTTCGCATTACATACGGTGACGTGGAACAACTCTCGGTTTACTGAAAAAGGATTACTATTCAGCATTTGGATATCAACGATATATTTACCTTGTTAAATTTCCTAAATCCTTCCCTTGAAGATAAATCCATTCAGCAATTTTAAAATGACATTGATTGGCGGGTATGAAGCACGCAAAACAATTCTTATTGTCTCGAGAGCTGAAAAGTAGGGGCGCCAAGACGATTTATACTAAGGAAGCTACAAAAGAAAATATTGGTGACACGTAGGCATGCACCAATTTAGCCTGATGAAATGACAAACACATCTAAACAAACCATGATTACCTATACACTTCATTCAGTGATGTCTGGTGTACGATCGAACATTTTCAGAACAGCGAGGGCAATAACTCTAATTATTTAACTAAATCATTTGATAACTGTGACGAATTTTCCTGTTTTTGCAGGACTTTGTTTAATTACTCAACAACCACATGCGCAGCGCACCATCTTAAATAATTTATAGGACATTCGTAACGAAATAGTGGGTTCAGTTTCATCTTAAAAGTTATATTCTACCTCGATGACTCTCTATAGATTATAAATAGTAAAGGCGCTATATGTTTTCATGTGATTTTATGAGACAAAGCTACAGTATAAGTTGGTTGGTCTAATTTATATTCATTGTTGTATTCTCCGGAAACATTAAATATATTTATTGCATTACGGGGATTTAACTATTTCCAAGCCGATGAGACGTGACATTCAATTCCGATATCGACATAAATGTGATTCACTAGTTTGGCCCAGGGCCAGATCAAGCTGGCTGCCTCCTACTAGTTTCAAATTGCAATTCTTCCATTCCAGAAGTTTTACGTGTCTGGAATTGAACATAAAAATTAAATTACATTCACTTGATAGTTTTGCCGACTGCTCTTCAAGACTGTCACATTACATATTTATATTTTATTTAATTGCTCAACCACGAGTTGAAACGCCGTATACTAAGTGCGATTAACGCCAATGAAATTGCTTTTTTATTAACATGATGTAACCATTATATTTTACATATAACATTACTACTTTGCTTCAAAATCAGTAGTTTTTTCCCCATAATATCTAACATTTGGTTAATAACATATTTTCTTTGGTTTGAACTGGGCATGTTATATGTAAATATTGTGTATTCTAAAGTCCGTTTGAAATGGCATGGTTTTTTAACAGTATAAGATACACATATTATTCATAATTATGTATATTCTTAGACTTAGAGTTCTTTTATTTTAGGATATACATAAAATTCGAATAATGAATTAAGTTTACATAAATTGAGCAGTATTTGTATACCTACGTATTGAACATTTTTCTTTCATAAATGCGTATTATTGTAGCCATAATATATTTAGATTATTATGTACTCTAAATTATACTAAGTTACTTGCTACTTTTGTATGTACTTTAAAAACAACTTCATTTTCATTCATTAAAAGTTCTGTTGATGACGAACATGTATCATATTCTACACGCAGATTCTACGTATTAGCTAAACTTGCAACATCGTGTGACAAATTTTATTTAGACCTTAATAAATGTAATAAAAAGGCTAGGCGGAGAATAAACAACTAGTGAAAAGGACGTCATGGCCTGTGGCTTTTGATACCGACATCCACTTATACTTGTAATTACACGTTTCTGCCGTCCTGCCATCCAAATTTATCTCTTGGCTGTATTATTTACTTTTGTGAGTAAACTTTCAATTTTGTCAAAATCGAGAGCTAAATCCAGAAAAATTACTTAACCCCGTTCCAAAATATAATATCCTAATTTACTTAGAGAATTTCGTACATAATATTTTGACGCGTTCTTATGAACCACACTCAACTGCTGTACGAATACAGAATAAGTATATGACTTTTTTCATTTGCCCACGCACTAAATTAAACCGAGAGTATTAATGTGACATTTTAGAATTATTTACCATACAGCGAAAGAATAATATTTTATATTCCATTCTCGGATTCATTGCATATTTTACAGAAGAGCAACGTAATTTAAAATTTAATCCGGTCCTCGAATAGGGTAAAGTAGACTAAACTCCAGAAACAAATACACAAAAAAAAAACCTATTTTAATGTGAATTTTATATATTTAAAATAAAAATTTTGGTTCACACGCACGTTTAATAGTGGATTGAATTAAACGTAATATAAATAAGAGTACACAAATAACCTGTGTTGCTTTATTGCAAGTACTTAAAATTTTAAATGTTGCACGAGCGTATATTTCCATAATCTCTTAGCTGAAGATGTACAATGCACCTAGCAAAAATCGATAGAAAATGGGCGTTACCTACAACTAACAATAAAATGTTTTAAATTTCACGCCGTAAACAGCTTAGCGCCTGTCACACGGGAAAACGCAACCGTAGCTAAGATTACTAATCTGCGAGTTGTATAGTGTATAACTCGCAGGCGTCTTGGTAAGTGCGCTAGAATGACAAGACGATTCGCCCACCACAAACGGCAATAAAATCGCGTAGTTTTGAATTGGTTGCAATAAACTTTCACATGATAAATAATACGTCAATAATTTATAATTATAAATAGTTCATACGCTAAGTTTTAAAAAGTTTCTTGATTCCTGTGCCAGCTAGATGCTAAAAACCTTGATGCAAGAAGCAGAAAGTATCCTACGTAAAATTTCTTACAGAATGTTGATATGTTGAGACATTTTGCCGATTGTTTTGTTTAATATATTTTCTAAATTGTAATATTGAAATTTACATATAACGAAAAGAGATGAATAAATGGCATTTTTTTACAAAAATTATTTTATATTTATATGTATATATAAATATATATATATTTATACATGTCTTGTGAAATTCGCGTCAAAATTTGTTTTGTTTGAAATAATCACCTTTATAATTGATGCAATGAGAAGGAATTTCGTTTAACATTAATTCCCCTTTTGAAGCTCGCGGCTGCTGGCTTGGTAGGCAGGGCCGTTAAATCTGGCGAGTGAATTCAAACTACACTATCCAACAGTGATACATTTGAAGAGACAAGGAGGTTTTATATGATTCGTACAGCCACCGAACAGGTAATACGAGGAGCGAATACGCGTGGCTGTCTCTCTATTGTAGACGCAGTCGGTCGCAGATTGGCTGCGTACTGCTCTGGAAACAGCCCTTCTGCCTGATTGGATATCCGACGACGTGAGACATTTGCTACCTGTTCTCCCAGTGTTTTACGTGTTTGTTCTTGTTTGTTTTTCAAACCCGAGACGATTACAGTGTTGTGCTTTCGTACCACGGTTATGCAAAGTAAAAAGGTTGAGCGTGACGAAGCCTTTTGATTATCGTTCTCTGTGATCCACTTTGTTTGTGTTGCGGTGGCCCGTGCAGGCTAAGGCGTTACAGTTGATGGAGCTATGAAACCGAATAGAAACGTCTCGGTTCATGAGCACAAAGTCAGGGGCCGTGTGGTTCGTAGTCCACTAGAGTCGCGGAGGTCCCGATTTATTAGCCCCTTGACAAACAGATTAATATTTCATTAAGGCGTTGCGAAAGAAGAAATTTTAGGTGCGAACAGTACTTGCAGATTTCTCATAACACCGGACACTTTGGGATTTATGGACTAAAAAAAGGCTTTCAGTAGATCCGTGGCACAAGGAGAAATCAATGACAAAATTTTTTGTATGCCAGAAGCAACCGATAGCATTGCTCAAGCAAATGCAACGTCTGTATTGGTGCTGGGTTCTGGACCACCTCAGCACTGATCATGATCTTACCACGTCTGATGTGAAAGAGTATATAGCCTATTCTAGGTATCTTCGCACTTTTTGAATCAAACCTTAAAAAATCACTGTATGTTAATGTGTTTGGTTGTTTCCTCACTGCGTCATGTATCACAAGCTTTTTAAACTTATTTTAAAACAAAATAATTATATTTTTGGTTAAATTGAACTTCTGATTATATTATAAGTTATTATATTTCGTTTATAATAACAAAACTAAAGAGAGAGATAGAGAGAGAGAGAGAGAGAGAGAGAGAGAGGNTATATTATAAGTTATTATATTTCGTTTATAATAACAAAACTAAAGAGAGAGATAGAGAGAGAGAGAGAGAGAGAGAGGGAGAGAGAGAAAAAACAATTGGTGTTGTTATTGCCCAGTAAAAAATAGTTCTCATGCAAGATATTATTAAACTGAGTGCGAACCAATGTGGTACGTTGTTCCTATGGTGTAATTATTTAGACTCAAACTTCGCTTGCGTGTGGTGGAGGAACATCTTGAAAGTGGAAATTTAGCAGAGCTTCAGAAAAGTTGTAAGTGAAGTCCATTCACGGTTACATTCAACTTTTCTGGAGCCCTGCCAAAGTTCTACTTTCAGGATATTCCTCCACCCATGCAAAATATGCATTACCAAGTCTAGAAAATTACACGAAAGGGACTACGCACCGCACTCATGCGCACTAACTGTAATGCTATTTTTAATACGAACTGTTATTTTTACTAGGTATTAACGACACAACTATTTTCTCCCTTTTTTATTCATACGTTTTATAAATTAAATAGTATAAATTATAGGAAAAAATAAGTAAAAGTTTAATTAATGTAAAAGCGGTACTTTTATGCTAACACAAATATAAAACGCTTGTGATATATGACATTCAGGAAATATCCAAGGAAAAGTTTGATTCAAAAAGTGCGAAGAAAGCGGGAATAGACTATAAAAATGGATGGACTATACTCGAGTTACTTATGTTAAGGAGTTAAACTTCAAGTGCGCGGCGGAAGGGTCTGGAAGCAAGCGTGACGCCGTAGAGAAGACGTCCACCGAAGACGCCGACACGGTGGGTTTGAGATAGCGCGGTCGAGCAGGGGAAAGGGGACACCACCTCCCACTCCCACGGGTGAAGTGGGTTCCAAACCACACGGTATCGACGACGTAGCGGTGTTAAGCAAGCAAGGGGCAAGCCGGCCGGCGCGCGTACTCACTGTGCTTGGCGAAGCGTCCCTCGAGCAGCGCGGTGCAGGTGGCGCAGTTGAGAGTGCAGTAAGGGCGGCGCACCTCGAGTAGCGGGCTGACGGCGGCGTGGGGTTGTCGCGGCGGCGGACAGCCCTCGGACAGCGGCAGCCGCAGCTCGGACGCCATGCCGGGGGAGGTCGCGGCCCGCGCGTCGGGACGCTGCCGCACGTCCAGGCGCTCGGGCGGCCAGTGCGCCCTGCCTCGGGGCCTCCCCCTCTCCCCTCCACCCCTCCACAATCATCCTCCCCGCGCCGGCCACAATCGATCTCTCCCCACCCCCCATTACGTACGCACGCCTTGATCCGCTTTCCCGAGTTCACCCTCGGGGTGCCAACAACACGACACATGTACCGCCATCTCCTCAATTCATCTGCTTTAATCAAGTTCGAAAATTGTAAAACCATTCACACCTGTGCCCCGTTATCGCAAGTCTTTCACGGCAAAGTAAACACTTTTGAAATCAACCTCTGAAATAAAAATTACTAACCACAACTACACATATGTTACCGTATACACCGGTACGCAGGCTCCCAGTTAAGTTGGCAGCAAATTCACTGAACATAGTTACAAGTTTTGACGCTGAAGCGCGAGTGGAATATTTATATTTGCGGGAAATAAAGTTTGTTATTATTTGTTTTACGCACATTAGGAGTAGGAATTTGCATATTAGTAATTTAGGTTCCGAACAATTTCACGTTTTCATTTGACTCTGGCGCATGAATAAAGTCGTCAGTTACACGATAATGGAAATTTTACATTTTTCAGATGGATATAACATGAAAAAAAATGCCAATCTTAAGCAGGGTTTCTTAAACTGCTCACTCAACCGTGAATAGTGTAAATTACAAAATTGTGCTTATATGATTCGTACTTAAATTTCATCGCTATGCATAAATACGATTTAAATAAGTATTAACAATATTACAATACTTTAATCCCATTTTCCAACTTCCTTTGTATGCTTGCACGTGTTTCCCCAATATTCTTTGCCATCACACCGAATATAAACGAAACTTATACAATTTTAATATCTTTCAAGACCCCACACAACAATTTTACTTTTCAACCGTATTAAATGATTGTTTCATATATAATGGTCTTAGGAACTTTTATTTTAATACCTTTACCTCAGAAACCACACGATCGATTTTAACCAACTTGGATATGACAGTAACCAGTAAAGGCATTTAATTGGTATGGTATTAATAACATTTATTTGCCGTTTTGAGATGTAGCCTCGGATGGAAAAAATTAAAGTTTGTGTTTAATATTTCAAGAACTTTTCAGATGATTTTCGCTAAGTTCAATATACACGTATAACTATTAAATGCATTCTATAATATTTCAGGCATTTATTTTCAAAATAGTAGCTTTTGTATAATTTAAGTTTAATGTGCCACGCCTATAAAAATATTCTACACTTTTAACCAAACTTCGCACACTGGAAGAAATAATTAACATTATAATTATATCATTAAGTATCTTCTCCTTGAAACGCCGTTTTGAGAATTGGTACCAACGAAAAAAATTTATGCTTCTTATTATAGCTTGGAAATTTTTAATATAATCCTTTTAAGTTTCTTTTTTTCATTAGTGCTATGAAAGACACGTAAACATGCACTGATTTTCAAAATAACGAATCTATTTTCCTGTCAGCATTATATTTCATTCCTCTGGAACTTTGAGACTAGTTTAGATAAAATTCGTTTGTTTGCAATACTTAATGAGAACATAAAACTAAATAGTTATTAACTGCCAATATCAAATTATTGAAAAAAAAAGGTATTTTTAATTTAATTTTAAATTTTTTATCTTAGGAACTATTAAACCGATTCCCAACAAATTCGGCATACGAAAAATTAAATGCAGCAAAACACGCAGGTTAGGTTTATTTTACGGAACAATAATATTGTAGAAAATTGAAGGCCTTAAAAATATTAGAGATGATTTTCAATTGATTGGAAATAGCTCAGTTGATAACCAAAATTTAACCGATTTCTAATAAAAGAATGGAGCTTCGGCCTATTTTCCTTTCACTGGTTTTTAGCAAAAATTGTTTGGCAACACTAGAACTTTAATAATGCCATACATAATTGATTGCAATAATTTTGAAAATATAGACATAATTAGAAATAATGTTTACTACAGAAACGCCCTGTTTCTTTTGCCACGTGTAACATTTTCTGGTAATATAGTTCGATGATTAGTGATTAATATCAATGTTGAAAGAAATTCAGCATTTAATTGTTTTTTTTTTAATTACAGACCACACCATGATTTGTGAGACACGGATAACTCCTATTAAATTATTTGATAAAATAAGATTTGAGGGGCTAAACTTAAGGCTCGNTTTCTGGTAATATAGTTCGATGATTAGTGATTAATATCAATGTTGAAAGAAATTCAGCATTTAATTGTTTTTTTTTTTAATTACAGACCACACCATGATTTGTGAGACACGGATAACTCCTATTAAATTATTTGATAAAATAAGATTTGAGGGGCTAAACTTAAGGCTCTGCTTCGCCAGTTATGCGGAAATTATTGTCTATTACGAAACATATATTTAAAAACATGATTCACATATTTGCTGTATTGAACAAAATGTTGAAGAAATGTCTTCGAGTAAAAAATCTCACAAAGCAAACATCGGACACACTAAAGTAACGAAATCATGAAATGTCAATTACATTTATAGACTTCGCTGTGTCTTAGAAACCAGCACATTAAATGATTCTTGTTCTGTAAATTATTTCCCAATGTGTATCCCGGAGTAATGTATTGTTACCATTATTATTGCCATAGATTTTTAATGTTTTGCTACACACAAGTAATTTCAAAAATTTCAAATGGTCACGAGCTCTCGCACAAAACACTCTTGTCCAAACGTTGATTACACTTATTTATGATCGCAGTACTCGGTCGATAACGAATAAGTTGGCGAAATTGCCATATTGAATGCCTACATTATGGAATTGTTGTNGGGGGGGGGGGTGGCCCTATGGCGGAAAGAGACTGGTAGTGAACCAAATGGCGACTCCTCACCTTGCAAAATTCATCCAGAGCATTCACTTCTTTATGACGCGTTCTTTCTCACCTCATAATTATCCCAAATATAAAATGTTAAAATCGATGTTGAATACTTAAATTAACATGAGAATAATAAACGTAAGGAGGCTATGCAGAGCTTCAGGAGTGTAGAGATCCTTTTTATCCCGTTTATTTTTGAAATTTTGTATGTAATGGTTTGATGTATCGACTAGATGTGTCTCAGTTACTATTCGGGTTACATCCTTAACGATTAAACTGCATTTTAAAAGTTCATTATTTTTCATCTTTGTTACACGAAGTATATCTTTTTTCCTTTACAAATTATTAATGGTGCTTTTTTATATGTACGCCAAATCTGAGCCAAAGTCAGGCAACTCTATTTCCAATTGACATTTCTCGCAGAATGAAATAAAACAATAACATCGTGTCTATATTTGCAATGGCCAAATTTTCTGCACACTTAGTGTCTCTGAGACATTGGTAAGGTTTAGTCAGTTAAGTTGCAGCGTTTGGGAACGCAAGATGCGATATTCATTAGCAGAAAAAAAAAATTATTTCGATTGTTTTGAATTTGTACCCTAAATTACAACTAAAATGGTTGTTCACACATACGTTGCATGCACGGGATTTGAACCCGAAACCTCGTGAGCCATAAGACGCCCTAAGCGACCTCACTCATACCTGTGCCTCATTCTGGATAATTATTTTACACCAGATTCATATATGGAATGCCGACCATCGATAGCGCAAGGTTTTTCAAGAATCGTACATACCAAATGAATAAACACAAAAAAAAACGCACATTATCAAACTGTTCCTGTTAAATAGGCGAGATAAATCACGAGATTTTTTTGAACGGTCGAAATCACTGATTTATGAAACTGGGGCTGAGGAAAGACAGCTTTTAGCGCGGTCAATAAGAAATCAATCATCAATGAAGCTGAACTGAGTTTCGGAGAAACAGAGCTACGTATTGGCTGAAGGAATTGGACAGAAGAAAGGAATTATTTAATGTGAGTGATTCGTGAGTGGAACATTTTGGGTCTATTACATGACGCAGAGATGACGCATGGTTACATGAAAGTGGTCCTGTCAGCAGTAGGATAGATTAGTGTGTGCTGCGCAGTTTCACATCGTAAGATAGCGAATACTCTTTTCCTGAGAAAAACTACTAACGTGGATCTTTGCCAGGGAACTGTTACTCGTCCGCATTGTTGCACGAAAACTAAACGTGGCGGCTGGTCTTAGAAATATAGAGTTATTGCATCCGCAACCTGGTCAACTAAAGCAATGCTGGCTTATGTTATGCGCGATTGTGTCATTTACAGGAGTTTGTAACTTCGTTAACTAGATATTATTATAGTGGATCCTTTTTGCTAGGATTACATGAGACAGGTGGTTTATGCGTCCGGTCCGACTTTAAAACTCTTGTTTAGCTGTAAAATAACACTGGGTGGTGCTGTCTCCACAGCCAATGCAAAGTTTTATTATAAAACTAGAAAATTGATAAATAAATATGAATAATGTTTACCACAGAGGAGGATTACACTACCAACACCTTCTGAGATTTCAATATGGTGAGGTCAGCATTATAACGTAGTTATATAGGTCAAGGCGAATATTAACTTATTTTATTTTACAAGCAGAACTATATTTTCTTGGTATTCTGCATAAGCGAGCTATGAAAACCCAGCAAACCGAAACATCTAACTATTAATGGAATATATATATATATATAGCCTGCAGTCAAGCAAAACTTTTAGAACCAAAAGTGTTGCCTGGCTATCAGGCTTGAAATGCCAATCTTAACTTTGTGAGCTATTCCTCACAAACGCTCTGGCTGAGGATGTCACAGCAAAATGAACTTTCTTAAGTACTGTAAACTGGACTTAGCACTTCATTTAGGACAGCAGATTTGTCTGAGAATTGTCGGAGACTTCTGGTTTCTAATGATAGTGTTTTATGATGATCACTACGTTATTTTGCACTATTATGGCTTCGGGCATGTAAATGCAGTGCAGACATAAATTTATATATACAAATTAGGTATAAATGTATTGTTAATTGACAAATTTCTGAACTATACTTTAACATGGACGTACTGCTTTTAGTAGTAGAGTTAGGCCATCATACTTTATGTATATGCTCTGTATAATTTCTTTTCTGAAAAAAAAATAACACAGCAGTACTTGTAATTTGAATTCATGTTCAGCCTTTTTATAACACATGAAATTAATTAAGTGTAATAGAATATACACATTAATTTGTGAAGCAAGATAAATTAGTTTGCATACTGTTTTTAATTCACTTCGTCACTGAAATGCTAAGACAGAGATTTTAATAACAGTTTTCTAATATCCATACTTGAGCAAATACTGTCAACAAAATATTTAATATATACTAGCGTAAAACATGCATGCCCTACTTTGTGCAATTTGGAAAGCAAAGAAACACGAAAGAGTCTGAGAAGATTGAAATTACCATTGAACATAAATATTTAAATAAACTCTCGTCTAAAAAAAAAGCGGGGCATTAAGGTTTTTTTCTTCTTTTTTCACCCCCTTCGGCTTTCCTTTACTGAGTTTTGCCTATTCTGTATCAACGTTAGTTCACCGTATACAGTTACAAAGTATTATATACTTTTTTCTTCCTCAGTTTTCGTGCCAGAACATTTCCAAAAAAACTCAATAAGTTACCTTTATGTAAAATCCTTATATAATTTACGAAAAAATGTCTATAAACCAAAAGTGACCCCAAAATGTAAAAGAAGGCTCTATCAATGTTTTATAATCAACTCTTGGATACAGTACTTTTTTGGGTCTCAGTGAAAAAATTATAAACTATTACGACTATTACTCAGAAACTGACGGAACTGTTTTTATTGCGGTTAATATTTTTGTATTTCATACAATCTGCCTATAATATTAATAAAAGAGCGCATAAATCTGAAAACTGTTAACTTTGAATAAATAATTTGTATTTAAAGTAGAAATAAAAGAAAATGCCCATTCTTCTTACATGTACTGTTGTACGGAGTTTGATACTGTACTCAAACACACTAGTAGATTTTTGTAACCAGTTGCTGCTGTTCGAAATTAGTTAGTAGTTGGCCACTGATCAATTAACTAAAAATATCGAAAAGTTATTAAAACGAGTAAAACTGTTTATTTCTGAAATAAAGACTTCACTTGCAGAGAAAGACTTAGGTGTTAATGCTTATAATTAATTTTTTTTGTGAACTTTCACGAAGTGTTTTAATTTATCTAAGAAATTGTCAAGTAAACCCAAATATTTTGTAAACTGCAGACTTACTCGTCAAGAAGTAGCAGACATCTATGCTGGTTTAAGCTAATACAGGCGCTAAAGGTGTTTAATGACCATGTCTGCCCACTTTATAACATCTCTGAAGTGAAATAATATTTTTCTTCTTTGGTCAAAATCATAACTACGGTCTGAGTACCAGCACTGTTAATTGTATGAGGCTTTTGTGGTTTCTAAAATCCATCCATGATAGACAGTACAAACTTAGCGACTACTTTTATTATTCATAATATTGTAGCCTAACTGCCACTATCCCATCAAAGTTTTAAAAGACTTGTATAATTGCCTACAGGATAAGGAGTTCGTAGCACACACTAGCACTGAAAACTATGGTAAGATTAGTTAGAAGAAAAGCATTATACAGGATAAGTATAAAGGAATACCCCAAATTTGAAGATCTTTAATATAGAAAACCAAACAATCTACCACCTTGGTTGACCAATCAAATGAACCTTGGAACTGTGAAGTTTTTTAACCATACCTTCATAAATGTTCAATGTGACCACCACGAGCGGCCCGAAAGACATATACGCGATAATCAAACTCCTTCCACACTCTTGTCACCATGTCCGGTGTTACGGTTTGGATGGCGTCCGTAATTCTCGTTTTGAGGTCGTCAATGTTAGCCGGCAATGGTGGACGAAACCCTTGATCCTTTATGTACCCCCACAGAAAAAACGCACGGGGTAAGATCCGGGTTTCTTGGGGGCCAGTGATGAAGAGCCTGGTCACCAGTCGCTTCTTGACCAATCCAGCGTTGCGGCAACGTCTCGTTCAGGTATCCGCGAACAGCTAGGTGCCAATGGGGTGGCGCACCATCCTGCTGAAAAATGAAGTCCCCCACCGCCTCTTCTGAGGAAACAACCACTCTGTAAGCATGTTCAAATAAGGGATTCCAGTAACAGTGGACGCGTGAAAAAAGAAAGGGCTGAAACAATGTCTTCGGATACAGCGCAAAACACGTTCACTTTGGGGGAAGCGCGCTCGTGTTCGGTGGTTTCATTTGGAGGCTCCTGACCCCATATCCGCACGTTGTGCTGGTCCACCTTACCATTAGTATGCAACGTCGCTTCATCGCTAAAAACAAGGTTAGACATGAAGGCATCGTCTACCTCGTTCTGGGCAAGAACGAACGCGCAGAAATCACGTCTCAGTTCTTTATCCCTTTCGGCAAGAGCCTGTATGTGCTGTAACCTCTATGGTTTGTACAGCAATAGCTTTTGCAACACTGTCCATACCGTCGATTGAGGGATTTGCATTTCCCGGGTAGCTTGCCGAGTTGATTTTCTCGGACTGCGAACAAACGCTTGTTGAATCCGTTGCACATTCTCTTCGGACACACGTGGCCGCCCGGAACTTTAGCCTTTGCAAAGGCATCCTGTGTCACGGAACTGACGAAACCAATGTAGGATACTCCACCTATCGGGAGGACGAAGTCCGTATTTGCGACGGAATTCACGTTGAACAGTTGTAACCGATTCACATTTAGCAAACTGAATAACACAGAACGCCTTCTGTTGTTCCGTCGACATCGTGATGTGGACTAACACACAACACACGCTCATAGTGCGACGGCAGACGCTCCAGTGTCATCTCTCGGCACATAAAGGAATAATCAGACCGTCCCCTTCACATTGACGTATCAAATGCGAGCTCGCTTCCCCCTCACCACCTCAAACCGAGAGTTACGAACGCCATCCAAACCGTAACACCGGACGTGCTGACAAGAGCGTAGAACGAGTTTGATTATCGCGTAGATGTGTTCGGGCCGCTCGCGGTGGTCACATTGAACATTTATGAATGTATGGTAAACAAACTTCACGGTTCCACTGTTCATTTTGTTGGTCAATCAATGTTGTAAGTTGTTAGGTTTTTTATATTATAGAGCTTCAAAGTTGGCGTATTATTTTATACCCACCCTGTACTCTAAAATAAATGCTTGAACATGTTAAGCTTTACGCTAGATAGTAGAACTCAACTGTCCTTTCCACAGTTACATATTTAAAAAATGTTTCGCTTCTATACTTTTGTCGATAAAATTTGTGTTAGTTAACCTACGTTTGTGAATTTATGTACTAGGTAAGAAGAGTATGAGGAACTCTATTTAAACAGAATAAACAAGTACATAGCATTATTTTTGTAAACACTACAGATTTTTAGAATGTATTTATTTTCTTTCGAAATTTCGGTTAAAAATATTTTGTTTGTATGTTTCGGTTCGTTTTATCAAGGAGAGTTGTACTGCGTTTAAATGTTTCTAAGTAGCGGCCATTGTGTTAGTAAGAAACATATTATTATTTACTTGAATTCTGAAGTAGTGTGAGTTTTCATTTAGTTCAGGAAAATTGATATCAATTCGAAACGTTAAAAAAACCAGTGAAAAGCGTTTCCCACAGTGTTTTCTTATAAAATAGAACATTTTCTGACCACTTTAAATGCAAAACCAGACGATTTAAATACCGAAAGTAAAATACAGTGGTTACTCATCTTGTTTGAAATAAGTTTATCTTCTGTATTTAAACATATGATTTGTATTATCACAGGAATTAAGAAACTGTAGTTTCACTATCCCTTTGATAATGAATAACGACTAGGTCACTATAAACGCTGAAATCACGTAGTATTTTTTTTTTAATAGTGCACCATTGTAAAGATTCTTTACATGTGTAATAGATGAAGTTTTAAATGATTGGGGACTGATATTTATGCCATTTAGCTCGATGTTTTTGCAGAGTTTGTGATATGTAGTATACATTTATAAATATACACAAAACTCTATACTGATTCCATTATACTAATAAAAATGATTTGAATGCATTTTTTTCAAATCCGTAATCATCCATATTTATAGAATATATTGTAAATATTTAAATTTTACTCGGGCAAATTAGTTATGGAATTCAAGAGCTTTCTTAGTAGGGGTAATTTAGTACTATGAAAAGTACGTAATAGCAGTAAGAAGAACATCTGTCTGCTTCGGTTTAGTTCGGTCTCTCATAGAGTTTAAAATAACTAAGGTTGCGTGTAGAGAAAATTTATAAGTACTTTTCCTTGATTGCGGGCACCACCTCACAAAGTAACATAGTCGTTACGTAATACTATAAAGCTAAGTTTTTTGTAGGAAGGTAATGTAAAATACTTCAAGGCAGATGCTTGATTTGTGAGAGCTTTTGTGTAAATAAGACCATATATAGCAGCATTGAGGACTCCATTTCGTTTATTTTATTGTTTGTAGGATATTGCTACAGATCGACGGTTTTAGGTAAAAAGGGCGAATATAATAATTTGCACACAAAGAAGTTAGTGTTGCATAATAGCCCATATGGGTAAACAATGAGCTAAAGAAAAAAATGAGGCAAGCAAGTCAGCAATTACAATAAATTAAGCTAATTTTATTTAAATGAACAACAATAAGGGGTACACATTGGTGCACTAACCCAAAATGAATAGACACATATTATTAAGTTTTATGAATTCAAGTAGCTGCTGGATTAAACCGTTATAAACATAAAACATGTTTAACAATAGTGGAGTCCTTTTTTTGTTTTATTTGCAGATTAATAGTTCCTTTGTTTGTTACTTCTCGTTATTGATAGTTTTTTCTGTTATTTTGCTTTGTTAACTTTGATCTTCTTGGGCTTCTTTTATATTTGCGCGTTTTCTCCCATTGGTCCAGTTTTTATAGTTGTATTGTTCTTATTGCTTTTCTGCCTAGCTACGTCTTGAGGTGCGTTTTTTTTTTGTGGTTTAGGTGGATGTTGGAGGTCTTCGTAAAACCTGCGATACCGGTTGTACTTTGATCCATTAGATGTTTATGTATAGCCCAGGTAATCTGCAAGCTGTTTGAATAAGGCCTGGGTAGATATTGGACATTTGTTTTTCGTGGCGTGCCAACGTTATTCTTAATCTTTATTACTTTAAAGCTTAATTTATCATACTCTTATTTAAAAAAATGGATCAGGGCGATTTTTCTCGTATTTGAACTATTTAATTCACCATCTCTTAACGGTCTCACCACATATCGTATTTTACCTGGGTGTATGTTTGTTGCTTTCACATAAAGAGGACCAATGAATAAATGCATCGTGTGTCGTGGTAAGAAAACTGCATGACTGAGGCATTTTTCTCTTTTACTTGGATATTTTTGGCAGCTTTTTCTATGGATGAACTCATTACTGGGAATGCCCTGGTTCATAATAAAATTACTGTATAACTTTACAATTAGTACATCGAAGGGCATGAAGAAGTGATATTGATACATATTGATTGAGATTCTGCCAACTACATTTGTTACTCATCAAGAAAAACTCCTCGGTGTTAGGGTGATTCTTAATGTAGTTAAATATACACAGTTATATGTCAGTTGACCCCGATTGTTTTTTGTTTCATCTCATACGCAACAAGTTCCTTGTTTCGAAATAATGCCGAAAGTTGCCGAGTTGTAGACCGCTATTTTCCTTTTGTGAAATATTGACGAAACCTGTCCCTTAAGACATTCATGAACGGCTTGGATATCAAAGTTAAACACAGTTTTCTTTTCACCCCTTTCTCTGCACTTCTTTATTTCCTAATTTTCAAATATCGTGCTCTATGTTTAATGTATGCATTACATACTCATACTTTTCTGCTTTATTTTCATCTTCAGTTAGTTCCTCGTAGCGTTTACAGTTGTTACATCGATATTTTTCGGCTTATGAAATGGTACATTTTTAAAAGAACAATACATACGCTTATAATCAAGTTTAGGGACCAATGTCATGTCTTGTCGTCAGATGTTGTCTTCCTTTCTTGTGTTATCTTCGCATTATATTATTCACACTTTTTCACGTAAAGGCAATATAACGTTTCTAGGTTAAGATATGTAGACAAGTAGAGTTTTCTGCAAGAATGTGATTATAGCTTCAGAATTTATGAGATATGATTATGGGCGTGTTTTTCAATCCACTGTGGAGATTTTTTTTGTATTAATTCACTGTCTGTTTTTCCCGCGATTGACTTGGGTTTACAAAACTTCTCTCTGGCTCGACCTATTTTATATGGTTAACCAAATTATGTCACTGTCGTCTTCGATACATTTCTGTGATTTTTCAAAAACCAAAGAAAATATTATATTTCTCTTTATTAAAAAAATGACTACTGCATTTAGATGGACATTTAGAACAAGTGTATTATATTATTTTTCTTACTTCAAATTTATTCTTTTTCACACTTGCGTATGCTTTGTCAGATATCCTCAAAGACTTCCTATTTTTTTACGGTTGTTTCCCTCTCACTTTTCTTCTTTTTGTGCTGGTGACATTGTTTGTATGTCATTTCCCCTACATTAATCCTGTGAACTTTGCTTTGCATACGTGTGTTTACTATATGCTTTCTCACATTATTTTTGTTTGAAAAACAAAATTACAATGAAAACACTTAAACTCATCCTCAGGAATGTTTTCAGCGGCCTTAACTGATTTCGCGTTATCTAAAATGTCCGTGTTTTTATGATCCCAGATTTAATGTTAAGAAAGGCAAAAAGACATATTCGCCCTTTTAGCATAGCCGGTTAACCGTTTTAAACGAACCGTATATTATTCAGGTCACCAAGTGAAAATGGCACGTAAGAGGGGCAAATGTTTCGCTCGCACTTTTGAACAAAGTAAAGTTATATTCGTCATTCTGTGACCCCATTTTTCTACGCAACTAGTATACTTTGAGATCAGCCGCTTTAATAATGGATAGCTGTTGACATCGGGAACCCAGAAAGGCGAAAACCCGAAAATCCCAAATTTGTCGAATTCACCCTTTTTACAGAAAACCGAGGAAATAAAATAAATTCCAAAATTTTTCTACTTACAATAGTGATTCTAATTACAAAGATTTCTGAAGGCAATTAGGTTATGGCTAATAGTAGACGCTAATGTTATAGCTTGGAGCTAAACACGAAATATTAAAGCTGTTAAAATGGGAAAACACTACAAATAAATAGTTTTCACTAGAAGCAAATACTTTCGATGTAAAGAAAAGCAACATTAGTAAATTACGTAGGATTATACGCATTCTGTCTACCGAATTTAATACCTACGTTTCTTGTTTAAGGTGTGTACAAATATTGTATTATTCTATTAGGCTAAATAAAATTTTTTCCAATGTTTAAGTATCAAAAACTCTTGGGTAGAATTTTTTATATAGTTTTAAAGATTGTTGTAAACATTTATTACATTTAATTGTATTGTGCAAATAATTAACAACGTTATTTCTTTAATCTATATTTAGAAAATGNCGAATTTAATACCTACGTTTCTTGTTTAAGGTGTGTACAAATATTGTATTATTCTATTAGGCTAAATAAAATTTTTTTCCAATGTTTAAGTATCAAAAACTCTTGGGTAGAATTTTTTATATAGTTTTAAAGATTGTTGTAAACATTTATTACATTTAATTGTATTGTGCAAATAATTAACAACGTTATTTCTTTAATCTATATTTAGAAAATTTGCTAGCATAAAAGACTTTAAATGTGACAATACAAATTGGAGCAAAAATTATTTTTTAAAAGAAAAGTGCTAACGAGGTTTATATAGCTCCGTTGACAAATTCTTTAACTGTAAGTTCCTGAAAGTAATTTTGCAGTTAAGAGTTTTCCAATAACCAAGTTGTCGAAGGACTTTCAGAAATATAGCAGGAAAGAAGATAAGTATCTATGAAACTTTTATGAGATTCAAGGCAGGGATATACTCTCAATAACTTGGTTGCAGCTGATGCAATTTTCAAGTGTTCTGTAAAACACGTAAGAAAATGTGCCTAACAGAATTTCTTTTTCAACATAGGACAATTTTCACAAATAAACAAATTATTTAAATTTTTATTCTGCTGCGTTATGTAAACAAATCGTCAGAACTGTACTTCTCTTTTAGCAGTTTGTGTCACAGTAACAGTCTTATTCAACACAGCCGTTGGTAAAACAGTGTTTATTTGAAGTTTATATTTGCCACGCAACATTTTAAATAATGTTAATACTTGTCCAACTAACATATTTACACAGGTATATTAATTAATTATTAAAAAAGTTCTCAGTTTCAGAAGTTTATAAATTTTTGTTCAAGTGGTGTCATAATTATGCAACTTATAACCGAAAGGAAATAACTTATGTAAACAATCTGTATAAGTTTCTGTGGAACTCGATGCCGAGTTTAATTATGATCCTGTACTTCAATTCAGAGATAAACTAACTTAGGACCTATTTATAAATACCGGAAATAGGATTGGAAAAAAGTTAAATACTCTGCCGGCAATAAAAATTGTAACACTAGGGATGATGTAAGCTGTCACAGCCAAATTTATTGGACAGAATATCCATCCTTCACAGGTTAAATGATTACTCTTGCAGCTCGGTATGATCTACAGAATGTGGGGAAATCAGTTACTGTGTGACACCAGCACGGGTGGCAATAACTGCTGCTACGCGGTGCGGCATTGAGAGGAGACTTAGAATGTCCGTCTGGGGTATCTCCACCCACGCTCCTTCGACACGTGCCCTCAGTTCATCCATTGTGGTCGTGGGTGTCCTGTAGCACGGTAGTCGTCGTCCTACAATGGACCACGCGTTTTCGATGGGTGAGAGATCTGGTGAACGCGCAGGCCTAAGAAACAGTGTGATATGGCTGTCATCTACGAGTCGTTTGACGATATGTGCCAAATGCGGTCGTGAACTGTCCAGTTGTTACACAGCCTTAGGTTAACCCTGAATATAGGGGAATACGACTGGCTCCAACACCTCCGCGATCTAACGTTAGCATTGTATACATGCCGAAGCGGAGGCAATGTATTTTAAATGGGAGTGTGTGGCTGTGACTGAGAGTCTTCGGCTCTGCTCGGAAGTGCTCGGAAGGCCTCGGAAGATCTGGGTACCCCTACTTCGGATCGACTCGGAATTGCTGGCCTACCCGAAGGAGCTCAGTGGTTAGGTCCACTAACCCTTCAAGCATATGTTTGTTTCTGGAAGCCATATTGATTTTATAGGAATAGGGTGTGCCAAATCGAATATATGTATTTTGTATCTATTTTAAAAATTATGTTTTCCTCAAACAGAGCACACACGCATAAAATGTACACGGTGTAAATTCGTTACTAACCACAATAATCGGATTTATTAAGTTGATGTAAAAATAACTTAATGTAATAACAAGGTAAATATTTTAACAAATTAAAAATTAAGCGGTTTTTAAAATTCGCAAGTGCATCGACTTTTGCGAAATCATGCAGGACTATTTATCCCTTTGTCTCTCTCCCTTTCTCTATCTTCCTCTCTGTCATTCCCCCTTTCTCTATTTCTTTTAGCTTCTCCATTCACACCAATTTACCATAAAATCGATATATTTTACTTTAAAAATTGTAATTCATCAAGTTGCCCTTTTAAATTCATAACGATAATTCATGCGATTTTTTTTATAAATAATGATTGTCTGAGGAACTTAAAACTGACCACCTCCCGGCCTCGAGTCGCGCTGTAAGCATAGTATGGTTCCCGATAACCCCGCCTGTCAAGACATAAATGCCCAATATTAAAAACATAAAAGGGCAGCATACAAAATATATACATGATAGTCTCGATTGAAACTTTTTTTTCATGTTAAAAATTCGTACTTATTAGCATCTGAAAAATAATTTCCACACATTTACACCATAGGAAGCGAAATGTCACTAGCAATAATACCATAGATTATGTATTTTTTTTAATCCAGAGGGGAGATAAAGAGTAGAATTCAAATGTTTTGGTGTTGGCACTTCGGTGTAAATGCACACTGAGGAAGTGCACGAATGCTAAAGTTTATGCCTCTTTCTCCATACTTCCATACTAGCTTTCCATGTGTTTGTTTAGAAACAAGCAAGGAGCATGGCATTTTTTTCCCATACAGGTGTATATTTTAGAGTTTGCCATGTTTTATGATGTGAAAAATGATAAAAATTATTTTAAGGGCTCTATAGCGTAACCAAGTGTAAAAGGGATTGTAACTAATGTATTTTTCAAAATATTATTATTACAACTGCAAGTGTCTTTCTTTCTCTCTATTTCTCTCTCTATTTTGAGCATAAACAGCAGTAGGGAGTGGGAATCTGGCAGTGCATTGAAGGCCAGCTCCTCGGTTATGTGATGTATGTCCAGCATAATATGACCATGCGAACATGCATGCATGCGCACTCACCTCTTTCATTTATAATATTTGCCCGACAGCTACAGATTCCATAACTTCTAAATTGAATGTGCCGGTGGAAGAAAATATTTATTGACGAGATGCCACATTGCTTGCTCTTCACATCTCAGATTCTACGTATATATAAGGCGATAAGGATCGCCCAGTTTCATGGATCATCTGATGCGAGATCGCTTTCCCATTCCTGACCTTCGTAGCTATCAATCTGGTAAGTTATTTTAAGCTCTCTCGCTCACGAGTGGCTGTTGGTAACGTAACAATCGAGCTCAGCAAGTATGTATAGCAGGCAGAATCGCGTATCGTCTCAGTCCTTCGTCTGACGCGGCAGGTGACAGATCGTTTTCTCTCTCCTGACCTTCTAAGCTCTCAATTTGGTAAGTTATTTTAAGCTCTCTCGCTCACGAGTGGCTGTTGGTAACGTAACAATCGAGCTCAGCAAGTATGTATAGCAGGCAGAATCGCGTATCGTCTCAGTCCTTCGTCTGACGCGGCAGGTGACAGATCGTTTTCTCTCTCCTGACCTTCTAAGCTCTCAATTTGGTAAGTTATTTTAATCCACAATGCTCGTTCGCGATTGGCTATTGGTAATGTGAAAATCGGGTTGAGCAGGTAAATAAGGCGGGCAGATACACGTACTGTCTCAGTTTTTCGACTGATACGACAGGTGACAGATCGTCGTCTCTCTCCTAATATTTTAAGCGAACATTTTGGTAAAATAAAAAAATTAAAAAAAATTAAAAAACATCTATGTTCAATTATTTTTTCACAAAATATTTGCAAATATAAATTTATTCAACTGATANAAAAAAAATTAAAAAACATCTATGTTCAATTATTTTTTCACAAAATATTTGCAAATATAAATTTATTCAACTGATACATTTTCTAGTGCGAATTTAAAGAAACCTTTCGGTTGTGATGGAGACCAGCTAACACATTAATTACAATTTAAGTAATTATGCAAAATCAACGTTTACTTAATTAGCTGTCAGGAGTACTTAGAGTTTATCGTCCCACAATACCTTAACAATATTTTCGATACTGACAAGACTGTTTTGCGATAGTAGGTTGATTTTAAAAGTGACTACATATATCACGCTCTGTGGAGATCAGAAATATGAATGGCTGTTCACTTTCCGTGACTAGTGATCACATTATTACTACTTATTCTCTTCTGTCATGTCAATAAAAATAGGAAAACTGATATTTTGATTCTCATTGTTATTCTGCGCTTCTGAAACTATATCTTCACAGAAAGAAATTTCGCATATGCACACACTGAAGTAGCTGTAGGCGAACGATTGAGAAGAACTAGGAAGTAAGGATCCTTCTGCCATCTGACCGACAGAGAGATATTTGATCACACCCTCCTCTTAAACAAAAGAAGGGAAAGCTTAAATCTTCGTACGCGGAATTTTCTGAAGTTAATATAAAATGTTATTTATCGAAACGCTTTCATGAAATTGTTGATTTCGCGTGGATTAACATCGCTATTGAAGCATACTTACATGGTAATGAATAAGATCATTAAAGCTTAGGGGTGAAGTGGGGAACAAATGCTGCAACATTTCCCTCAATGAATGTTAAGAAATATTCGCTATGCCATTGATTCTCCCGTTACTGCACTCCTGATTCTTCCCTTTACCGAAATTCGGACCTATATAATGCCACCTCAATCAATAGTAGATAAATCTCTTTGTTTATTTCCGTTATTTGATTTTTAAAAATATAATATTAAACAACATCATCAGCAGAAATATGTAATAATTCGTGTGACACACATGTAAGTGAGTTGAAACCTTTGGTATTATTGAAGCAAAATTAATATGACATGAAATAAAAATTCTGAAATAATTAGTCCTGACAAATGATTACAATAAAGTTTCCGAAACAAAATTAATTTTTGCTTCGTTCACAAAAGCAATAGTAAATGAAGACAGGAAGTGTAGTCAGAAGGGGAGCGATNAACAAAATTAATTTTTGCTTCGTTCACAAAAGCAATAGTAAATGAAGACAGGAAGTGTAGTCAGAAGGGGAGCGATAAGGCAGTTCCTAACATTGTTAGATGTATTTCTGCAGCCTACTAGTCAGGCGCAGTGTGTTCGAACCAGCAGAGTCGAGCAATGCNTTTAAACATAAGGCAGTACCTAACATTGTTAGATGTATTTCTGCAGCCTACTAGTCAGGCGCAGTGTGTTCGAACCAGCAGAGTCGAGCAATGCTGGACAGAATACTCGCTCGCGATATCCACACTGCAGCGACTAATCGTACAAGGAACTCTAACGTGCTATGTCTGGTCTGGCGGGCGCAGGCGATAGCTATATCTATAAGATGAAAACATTCGCTATCGTGCTGTGCAAAACAAAAGTCCCGACAACTTAATGTGTTTATCAAGCGTGTTTGGGCACGCTGCAGTGCGTCCGACTCGTTTGGTAAAGTTCTTAGGTTTGATTTCTGCGGGTTGAACTGGTAACGAATATTCTCAACGGGTTGTCCATCCCCGTACCAACCAAATGGCAGCGTAGTTACTTAATATCTACCCTCTCAGATCCTCATCTATAAGAATGAGAACCTTGTTAGCCTCGGCGTTTAAATTATAACAACGGTATATTTAGCCGCTAATGCGATATCCTCCCAACTAAGCATTGAGCATATTATAACGAAACGTAACAATCTCCTACACGAATGGGAATTAAGCTGACTAATAGACCAGCACAAGATCTGTTAATCAGTGTGAACAGTGACCAGAACAATTTATTATTACAAGTAAGACAGCTGCAATTCATAAGAAGTAAGAATTATTAGTAACGTGTTTGTGTGGAATCATGCATTATTAAGGTACTTCATTATTCTTTGGGTTGCAATTTATGAGAGTTTTATTTTATTTATGGTAGTATAATAATAAATCTTACAAATAAATGCAAGTAAATTTTGGAGAGAAATTTATCTAACCCGTCAGTAATTCACAGTGCAGGGTAATATAGGATGTTCAAAATTATTATAATTTTTTGCTTCGCAGCTTATGCGCCACTACATAAGTGTTAAATTAGACATTTTTCCATGGCACTTTCATTTTATTGGAAATGTAACAAAACATTTGCACCCATAAACAGAAATAGGACGTTTAAACACACAAAATACAATGATGGTGTGATGAAAATACAAAGTAGAGTTTATAATTTGGTTCTTGGATCTCATGCGTATGAAAATCTGAGCAAATGGGTGACAATTTGTAATCGTATTAATGATCCCTTTAATTGTTCCATAGTTCGAATATATGCGTGGACAGCTCATTAAGTTTGTTACAGCAGATTTCTCTAAATACTAATTAAAACCGCCACCGTTAATGAAGCAGAAACTTTTAAAACTTTGTCGGATTGAACTCGCAGAGAAAAGACAATTACATCACACAAGAGTTAAAAGTTAACATTTATGGTCACTTAATACCTTCCTTCGCTATTTAATTAGCTTCCTCGCAACTGGGCGATAACTGTCTAATGAAAAGCGTTGACATAATTTTCAAGTGTAAATAAAATGTTATGTAATTCTAAGCGTTGTTCTTGTCAAGTGAGGTCCCGATTGAATGATAAACACGCCACGCTATATATTTTCTTGCAATTATTAATACGATCTTAGTGTTTGTAATATCTTCACATACAAGAACGAACTGAAGTGTCCGTTATAGACGATCGCTGTTATTTCCAATTTGCGATTAGTCTTTACAAATTTCAAGAAATTTTAGTCATGAAAATATTTTGATTTATTTTACGGATAGTAAAGGTGATCGTGATGGAAACACAAAGAAAGTGAGTAAATATATAGTAATAAAATAAATCCATAGAACAGGGACAACAATCCTCCTTAATGCAGATACCCATAATTGAAACATTACAAAGAGAAGACACTTTTTTTTTTGCTAGTTTGATGTTAGAATGTGTTGGCGACTCATATCATCCCCTTGATAGCCTTTCCTGACGCTTAACGGCGACTGTCAAAAGCACTAGCAATTATTAATTTCTTAAAGTCAGTGATCTAAATTATATATCATAACTAGCACGTTAAGTTACGCCAACCTGATATAGTAGATTTAAATGTAGTAAAAATCGCGATATTGTTATCATTTTGTCTATCGGGGAAGCTAAAAAAGCTCTCATATTATCCTTTTTAAGAACTTTATATAAATTTCTATGATTAAGAGCTTATAATAAATTTAAATTATATATTTTAATGATGCATTTACTTGTAAGTGAACAATTTCAGCTATAGTGGAAACGAAATTTTGAGACAGCCACACACAATTTTATCATTTAATTACCTACAATTAGTTATAATTTCTGGGAGCTTCAGCTATAATTATGTTATCTTCCTCAGTTTTGAAAGCCTGTAAAAAATACTAGTACAGCGTGTGAGTATGAGCTCCAGTCAATGAAAACCATTGCTGCACTAATAAACAATCATAGAGCAAGAAAATTATAAACAAATATATTTTTGTTGTTGTATGTTATCTTTATGGAAGTTACGAAGTTTCTTATTGATTGATTTTTTATAGTGTGTCGACCTCTCATACAACTGGGACGAATGTAAATATGCTTAAAAGGTAGGTAAGTCAAAAAATATTTTGCAACTGTCATTAAATATATTATTGAAATAAACCTTTGACACATATTTTTTGGTATTATTAAATAAAACAAATTCACAGTAACGACTTAACCTTTGGTTTCCCATTGTAAAAACGTGTTTCGTAAACACTAAAAGTTGTTTTATGTTATTAAAAAAATGACTGTTAGCTTTACAAAATATTTGGTGGGGTATATTTTGTCAAAACATTTTGTATCGATCACACAATTATATTTCAGTTTAAAATGTTCTTGTCTGATTCAGTTATACTGGTCAGTCATTCTAGTAGAAAATAAGAATGAATTCTTGCTATATTGTTGCCAATGTTTATGATAATGTATAGGTTGTTTACGCGATGTGTTACAAACTTTATGGCAATAAATTCGAGATAAATAACTCCGGTCCAGAAACGCCACATTCGAAAGTTAAAACCCAAAACCGTAGTTGGTAGGTTGAAAGAGGTAGGGTAGGCAACCCCATCACAAAGTCAGTGTACAACACTAGGGATTAGGGAAAGTAAAGGTCATCAGTGCATTATATGGCGCGACCTGTAATTTTGACGTCGTTAATCCTGAGGTACGAGTACATAGCATGCGGCCTATGTTATATGTTGAAGCGTGCACTGATCTGTCAGAATGAAATGAAGTATTAATTTGATTGCAGAACTTGCAGATAAGATGTTTGTTTCCCGCCAGGCAAATAGTGACAGAGAGGCAGACACGTTTTACACGGCCATATATACATACGATGCAACCAGATAAAACTAGGTATCCACATCTTTCCGACGCAGATATTTTCTAAGGAACTTATTTGAGATACAATACCTGATATTAATCATACGGCGAAGAATCCGTGAGTGAACAGAATTGGTGGGATGGGGGGNGGGGGGGGGGCTCTTAACATTGAGATCTTGAGAGCCAAGGAGAGTGAAGCGAGATGAGTATACACCAGAATGAAAAGGCGGGAGGAATGGGAGATCCCCAAGAAAACTCGCTGACCAGCGGCATCGTCCGGCACGATTCCCACATGCGAAAATCCGGGAATTGAACCAGGTTCGCCTAGGTGAGGCGCGAGTAGTCTAACGACTACACCACCGCGGCTCGCATGAGGTTAAGATACAAGTGATTCAAAAGCTATAATTACTCTGATAATGTTTATAGCCACGATAAAACACATACGCTATTGTTTTTGAAAATTTTCTACACCCAGAAAGAAAGTCCCGAATAAATCCAAACTTGGAGGATGTGTAGAACAGTGTACCAGCAAAAAGTGATTAATATTGCAGAGAGATTGCGTACACATAGGTCCATTTAACGCCAAGCTCAGTTGGTGAAGTGCCGTCATACGAAGTGAAAGCAAGTGCCAGTATGCCTCGTCGACGTCAAAAGGCGCCATATCAGCATGTGAGTGAGTTCGAACGGGCCAGAATGATCGGTCTCCGGGAAACGGGTTTATNGCCAGAATGATCGGTCTCCGGGAAACGGGTTTATCATACCGTGACATTTCGGCTCGTACATGGCATGCTGCTACGACAGTGATGCATGCGTGGCACCAGTGGGTAGAAGAGGGTAGCACGCAACGACGAGCGGGTACTGGACCACGCAATGTGACCACAGCGCGGGATGACAGCCATCTTGTCCGCATGTACCAGACCGTAAAGCCTCGTCCACAGTGTTGGCTCGACACTGGAGCACTGCAACGGGTGTGGACCTGTCCGCGTCGACGGTTCGACGCCGTCTTCTGCGGGCTGGACTGGTTGCACGAATACCATTGCGTTGGCTTCCATTGTCCAGAAACCACAAACGCCTCAGACTGCAATGGGCACGTGAACGCCGTCGCTGGCGTGCTGAGTNTCCATTGTCCAGAAACCACAAACGCCTCAGACTGCAATGGGCACGTGAACGCCGTCGCTGGCGTGCTGAGTGGTAAGATGTAGTGTTTTCGGACGAGACCAGCTTCAACCTGTCCTACAGTGATGGCCACATACATTTTAGACGCTACCGTGGTGACAGCAATCTGGGAGACTGCATTGTGGAAAGGCACAGTGGACAAACGTCAAGCGTGATGCTTTCGGTGCCATTTGATACAATATGCGATCTCGAGTCCTACGGATTGAGAGTAATCGGAACAGCAACCGTTATATCATGGAGGTTTTAGAGTCCAAGGTATTGCCCTTTCTTTATGGAACTCCACATGCCATATTTCGCCACATGTGGCGAGGAATGTGCAAGCCTTTTTCAAATGAGGGAGGAATACCACTGCTTCACTGGCTTGCACGTTAGCCTGACATGTCCCCCATCGAACATGTCTGGGATAAGGTTGGTCGGCGACTTGTTCGTTACGGACCTCCAGCAACCACTGTTGATTTGTGGACTCGCATATAAACCGCATGGAGGGAGATTCTTCAGGAACATATTCAGGTCTTATTTGATTCCATGCCACGACGTTTAGGGGCTCTGATTTCAGCACGCGGGGGCTTCACACCATACTGAATTCTCAAGGGCATATATCATGTATTGTTCTATAATCCTAATCAATAGTACATTGTCGTGTATCTAATTTGGGTTATTAAGTTTATTTGAATCACATGTATCCTTCTTGGTGTTACATTTTTCACAAACGATGTTGTAGTTAGTAGAAGAATGTACCCGATTATTTCGAAAATTTTCACACCAAAACGAAATATCAGGACTGTAAAATCGTTTTACAAAAATATCAGTGTTTTTTGTATAAATGCTTATTTTTATTTAAAATCATTTTTTACTTGTGAATAATTATTTTAATGCCTCTATATACAATTAGTGTTTATTTAAATGGTTAAAAATTGCACAGTGGGTAATTTGTACAGTGCTACAAGGGCAACCAGGCGTTGTCACAAACGTAACCAAAGTATATATTAATTTTTTTTCTTAATATTCACCAGTATTTCATATATCACAGATAATTATGCAAGCTTAACTACGTACTTTAGTTGGACAATGTGGTACAGGACACAATATTTTTATACAATCATAAATAAAACATATTAAGAGAAGAATATATTAAATGATTAAGGGATTATACGGGTGGACAATTCAGTACGAACAATACACGGCCAAAACAAATTTGGCTCAAATGCAGTTGATAATACTTTAACAGCTTTAAGTAAATGTGGAGGTGTGGCATTACACTGCAATGTCACAAAGTATATATATTTCAGTTAACTTTCTAAACTGTAACGGAAGATAACTTCTACATAATATGGACAGTTTACCCTACATCGGGCTGCAATTATACAAAGACGTGTTGAGTATCGTAACAATACAAATTTGGAAAATTCACACCTANTACCCTACATCGGGCTGCAATTATACAAAGACGTGTTGAGTATCGTAACAATACAAATTTGGAAAATTCACACCTACATTTTTTTTTATAATACGCACATACACTACTGTGGAAAACTGTGAACGATTTCTTACCGTGCACTTCTAGTGGAATGTATGTTGATCTAGGAACGGCTGACTGATACCAAGGTAAATTGTTGTACTTATTTCTCACCAAACATCCGCATCAAAAACTTAATTTCAGCAATGATTATTAAGCATTTAGTATGCACTGAGTCACCCACGTTAAAAAAATTGGAGATCTGCACATTCTCTTATTTAAAAAATCTATTAGTTATTAGGGGTTAAAAGGATGCTTTAAGACATAATTTGGACAAATTATGCCGTTAACTTCTCTTGAGTGGCTCGAAGCAGAACGTTAACAGAAAAACTTTGTCTACTTGAATACGCTGATGCAGAGAGAGAATTACTAAAGCTGCTGGAACCCTCTCTACTTAAAATTTGTACCCTGTCAAGTGAGACCTACCCACGTAAGATAATTTTTCCAAGAATAGCTAAAAATGTCACAGTTTAAAACTGTGCTGTCAGACAGTAGTGATTCTCGGAAACCAATAAGAAAACATTTCAAAGTAACTCGTGATTAATTTCTGTATGGAAATAACACCAATATTTCACTTTGACCCTAAATTTGTAAACAATAACCACTATTGTGCTGATTGCCGAAAGAGTAAGAGAAACTTATACTCATGAGTATTTAACTCATTTTAAAACTCAGCATGCCACTACTGTCATGTCACTGCAGACGCAGAACTAGAACATGACTCAGAAAAAAATTGGAAATTCACCTTTGTTATTTTTCAGTGAACACAAAACTGCAACGGACACAAAACTTTTGTAATGATTTTAACTTAGGTACTTTTTTAGTAATTCATATCAAATTTGTTAAATTTGCAAGATGAATTTCCAGACAATATTTTGTAACCACGCAATTTTTTTTTCATTCCAGAGGTAGAATATTGCTATTAATTTGAACTTACCCACTTTTTTATTTCACAAATGTTTTATTCACTGGAAACGGGACATGGTTTATTTCGATAAATAATAATGGATGTTAGTTACTTCCTTCACCGCAAAACAATACTTATCTAAATAGAAATACATGTCGATCACAGGGCGTGGAACAGATAAGCACCAGAACGTCAGAATGCCAGCAAAGCAGTGGCAGTCTGGCTCGACGCCAGGGAAAGAAAAAGCGCCGCATTTATCATGTGCGCTTTAGCGAATGGCAGCTCTGCCGCTCCACTTGGCAGGACTTTAAAACGAGAACATCTCATCTGCTTCGAGTCGGAAGAATGATGGAGCTTACTAAGTAGTAGAACTAGTCTTTGGGTGCCCGCAAGCTCGGCGTCTGGTGCGAAAATATCGTTCCATCTCTTTAAAGGACGCGTTTTATATTCTGAGCGGTTTTCAAGTCACTGCACTGGTGAAACACAGAATATTGAGCGACCTGTTTCAGTGGAGTTGTATGCACACCTACATATGTTCTGCATGAATACTGACATCAGTGGTTATGATTATTAATTAAGTATAGTTGAAGCACATCTGAAATGCTACTCAATGAGAATTTTCGTCTATCATGTGATGTTTTATTTTACCTTAGAGGATAAATTAGATATCCAGAACTACCCCGAAACCATTGGTGTTATAAATTCGAATTTATTTATAAACGTCATTCACGTCATTGAGAATTTTAAACTATTGAAATATGTATAATTAATGTGTTAGTTAGAAAAAACTTTATACTCTCTTGCGGACGTATAGACTCGTGCTTAATTTGCTAGTTTCTTATTATTGTACAATAAGTGTCAAGCAAGTTAACCTCGGAGAACAATTTCATAATTTGTAATATTCTCGTGTGTTGTAAAGGTGGAAGTGAAGTGTACGTAATTTGTAATCGTGAAACAGTCAGCGACGTAGTCTATGACTGCTCACGACTTATTGAAAATTCCGTGTTTATAAAATGTAAAATTAGCAAACATTGAAATTGTTTTACGAAGGGTGGTGTTACGTGGTAAGCAAGTCCTTATTTCAAAAAATTATCACACGGTTTTGAAAAATAAAAGATAGGTTGAAGCTTTCGCGGTCATTGTCGTTACACATTAAACCTTTGGATTTAAGCCGCGTCAAATGATTCTCTCTCGACGTTTCGGCAGTCGTTACAGCTGCCATCTTCAGGCAAAAGTGCTTGAACAAGTAAGTCAGATCCGAGATTTGGGACATTATATGCTATTGTCTCTGGGAAGCTGCTTTCTGATTGGCTGGGCTCGTCGGCCAATCTGGAAGCAGTTTCCCAGAGACAATAACATAAAATGTCCCGAATCTCGGATCCAATTTAGTTGTTCAGGCACTTTTACCTGAAGATGGCAGCTGTAACGACTGCCCAAACGTCGAGACAGAATCATTTGACGTGTCTCAAGCCCAGAAGTTTTGTGTGNTGATGGCAGCTGTAACGACTGCCCAAACGTCGAGACAGAATCATTTGACGTGTCTCAAGCCCAGAAGTTTTGTGTGGTGTACTAAATACTTGTGTAGTAAAAATATTTAAAACGAAAACTTTAGTAAATAAATTAAAGATTTGTACTATTATAATAAATATGTGTTACTTATCAATAAACTCAGGTATCCAATCTCAAATACACGTACACAAATTGGTGTTTATATAAATATGTACAGTATATGTTTACATAAATTCATAACGTTTGTGTATACACACACACTAAGTATATACACGCACCATAGCCTAAGTACTGAATTTACAGTAATGTGTGTGCGGTACTTTTAAACTGTATCGGAATTTGGCAAATTACAAATAAAGAATTCTAAAAAAAAGTGTAATTACTCTAATTTGTATGCAGTGTGTGGCATGTGCACTGAGATCACTTACGCGGCCCCCGTGGGTAAATAAAGGAAAGGGCAAATACAGTTTGCCGTTATTTGCGAAAAGGGCACATGTGCATTAGTGATGTCATCCACACGCAGGGCAGTGAGTGTGTTTGTATTGCGGAAAATAAGACAAACAAGAGTGCTTTGTTGTGTGATCACAAACAACGTGCACCAGTTTCGATCTCATAACTCTTTGACAAAATATTACTTTTTTTGTAAGTGTATCTTTAAAAATATGCATAAAATATCTATTTCATTTTGATGGCCTTCAATAGAGATCAAGAACTGTTGCAAACAGTCGTTGATACAAAGAAAACCTTTAGTGAATAATCTAATTTAAGAGTATTCATCTCAGCTGTTGAAAATGAGCACTGGAGACCCACGAAATATTATGTACAGTCAATTCATAGTTACTTCCAACTTTTATGAAGCCCTGCTAAAGTTATACTTCCAGGATATTCCTCCGCCTTGTCCGTCTAGAAAACTCCACCAAATGGACAACGCACCGCATTCGTGCGCGCTAAGTTACATAATATTTTGCATAAGAATTATTTCATACTACGCATTACCTACACATANGCACCGCATTCGTGCGCGCTAAGTTACATAATATTTTGCATAAGAATTATTTCATACTACGCATTACCTACACATATGTCTTCTCCCTATTTTTTTTAATAATTATTATAAATGAAATATAATTTGTCGATAAAATATAAGTAAAAGTTCAATTAAGTAAAAAGTATGGTATTTTTATGTTAACACAAATATAAAACGCTTGTGATACATGACGTATTTAGAAAACAACCAAACCCGTTGTGCAGAAGTGATTTTTCAAAGGTTTGATTCGAAAAGTGTAAAGAAATCGCGAACAGACTATATGTATAATAATTCAGGAACGAAAATTTTGTAGCACACCAGAAGAAAATATTGAACAAACGCCTTAAGTGAAAGATTGTTGTAATTTTATGTGTACATAATTTTTGTTTATAATGAAAATAATTATTTCCGTGTACATTCGCAATTACTTCAAGTTCTGGTACGGCATTTCTTAAATTCTGTTTTTCAGAAGCATAGTTTTACTGCTATTAAAAAGTTTGTTCGCTTTATCCTTTGCTACCGTCGCTAGAATTAATGATAAAAGCGATTATTACGAACGTACGTCATGCCTTACTAGACTAGTAATGGATCGTATATGATATGCGAGAGTAACAAGATATGAGTCTCGGAAGGAGGGGAAAGAGACAGGCTGTAAATAGTGTTATGTTCGTGACGTTGAACATGAAATCCGCAGAGGGTAGCCAAGCTGTTCGCGGTCCAACGCCAAGCAAAGCAGGAACTTTCTGTGTGTGATGAATCCTCCACACCAAGCCTTCATGTTAACCAATAAAAACCATCCACGCTCAGACGTCACGTTAATGTGGCAGGTTAACTGAAACAGTGATGGCTCGCGGCCAGTCTACATCAATTTGAGACAGCATGAGCGCCGAGTAAGTGTATATTGATTCATAGACCGCTATCACCAGTAGGTCCCACTATATTTGGCTTTTCTGTAAAAAATTATTTTTTTTACGAAAACACTTCTTTAAAATCAGACCGAACATAGGCACCAGGACGGAAACGGCGATGTAACGTTTGAGAGTGATCGATTACAACAATATACCTTCGTGACAAATAACACGATTGAATTAAATGTGGACTGGTTCAAACGGGTATACGACTACGATGAGACCAAGAGCTTAAGTTGGCCCCGCACATTGGCGAGACGTGGGTGGGGGACCGTGGCGACTGGCGGCAATTTCACAAGTAGGCCAAAATTTCAGAGCAGTATATATCACAACTCCGATGTTCTAGCGCCCTGATTTTGGTGCTAAATGAAAGGTCTCATCTACACCTGTAGACTCAAGCTATAGAAGCCAAGTATTCATTTCGTTACTCTCATTTTATTCCTATATCTCAAAGAAGATATTACCTAATAACGCAGACGTTCCCAACACAGCCACACCTAAATTTCTTTTCAAGCAGAAGTCAAGACAACACGGCCAGGTTGTAGGTACAGTATTACTGTCCATGAGACATCGACCATAAACAATAATATTATTATTATACGAGCAGATTACTTTACATACCAGTGCAGGGCAACAAGACTGCAAGGTCCTGAAAATAGAAATAAAAAGATTTGTCGAAACCTGGAGACAGAAACAAACGTTCGGATTGTTCGGAACCCAGGTAGCCAAATTACGCATTTACTTTTGTTACATTTGTTTTCACCTCCATCCTAACATTAAAATAATCGTCAACTAAGCCTCACCGAATTATTACTTTGCCCGATGTTCGTGACTATTCACGAGTTTGAATATGTAACCAAACCACAAAATGAAGAGACATGCCGAGTAAAGGTATTTAATATTTTTTTAATGTTCTATAATTTTGAATAATTTCCATTTGGTGAATTTACAGTCATGCCTACGTCTTTGTTGAAACTTGCCCAGCTACCATCCTCTGATACACGAAGCATCGGCGCTAGATTTCAAAAGATGCACAGTTCTATAGAGAATACATGATCGCCACATTAAGCAACTGATGGGAAGGCTGTAGTTAGCAGAGACATGGTGAATGCCATTACCCAGCCCGTCAGAAGTCAGGGAACTAAGGTCTGCACACATGTACGAGGGTTATTCGGAAAGTAAGGTCCAAGTTATCATAAAACATAAACCATCACAGATTTAAAAAAAAAATGTATTTAATTCCGTAGATGTTTCTCTATTTTTCTACATAATTTCCATATTTGTTTAAACATTTGTCATAACGTTCTACAAGATTTTGTATGCCTAAGTAATAGACGTCTGCCACCTGTGAGGATAACCAGTCTGTAACTGCTTCTTTCACCTTTCATCTTCTCTAAAAATTGATCATCTTCCTTATGATATTGGCCCAAAAAATCAAGAGAACAAGCCATTCTTTTCATTTGGTGTTCCTCAGTAAGCAGCCTGGGAACCCAACGTGCGTACAATTTGTGAAATTGCAAATTTTCAGAGACAATTTTGTGCAAAGTTGTTTCACCCATATTCGAAAATTCCAATGCTAAAGTTGAAATTGTGAATCGTCGGTCTTCACGCATCTTTTCGTCCACGGCTTTGACCAGATCTTCTGTGATCAGTGATGGTCGGCCTGATCGCGGTTCATCATTGACATTTTCCCGCCCGTCCTTGAAAGCTCTCACCCACTTACACACTTTGCTGTCACTCATCGCATTGAGGCCATACACTTGACTTATCTATCGATGAACTTCCGCTGCTGAAACGTTCCTTGCTGTCAAAAACCGAATCACTGACCATATTTCACAGTCGGCGGGCTTAGAAATTGTTTTAAAAATTTGGAACTGACACATGTTTGACGAGCAAGGCATGCCGGGAGTCGGTGCACAAGCGCGTTACAATGTTCACGTGGCATTCGATTAGCTACGGCGATTCGGACCTTACTTTCCGAATAACCCTCGTAATAGAAGTGATGTAGAACCGAAATGAGTCAATAGCCAGTTTCCGTGTTGCTGCTACCGTAGCACACCCAAACACTTGAAGTATTTACAAATAAGACGTCTAGGTGTGTTCTTTGGGATCAGTCGCATCTAGAACTTACTCCAGGCAAGAGAAGATCGCCGTAACCTACAATTGGACCGGAAGCCGAATGACAAAATAGGTCTCAACCAAGGTTATTTCAAAACGTTTCTCTAAAATCGATGCAACTAGTCACAATATATGTACATTGTCATTACGGTTTGTGTTGCTTCAGTACATCAAAGATGAGAACCTGTAGATTTTGAGTCAGATGATGTCTGAATGAGGACAGTCCGCGTTATCGTACTGTTACAAACTCCTCCTTCCACATAACCTTGATCTTGATACATTAGTTACAGCCCCTTGGTAGAGCAAAAACAATTTTCCAGGACGATTGTTACCTCTAACCGACAACCAAGTACCAGGAGCATGCTTGACTTGTTATAGGCCATACATACGGTTCTAAAGTGTTTGTTCAAGTATGTGGAAACGCAAAACGAATTAATGGGTCGACGATTACACTATATGTTCTCCAGTGTTACTGACGCACTTAAAACAGTTTTTATAAATAAATCTCTTCCCACCTTACGTTGTGCATTAATACGAAACTATCAATCAGTATTCCCATATTTTACGAATGTCTGTGTTGGCAGTGTAAATACACAATACAAAACTTGACAATTTTTTAATGACAAGGTATTTAAATGAGTGGGATTCGCTCATTTTGAGGGGTAGGCAGCGATGGAAAACACATCTCATCACGTTTTTGTAGATACGCAGCATTTATACAAACGTTTTAGGCTTATTACCATATTGACAAAATCCCGCCATTTTAAATACAAACAGTAGCAATTACGCATCTAGGCATGTAAACAGTATCGTTGGAAGTTATTGATTCGCGATAAAGATCTCTTTGGTAATGTTCTCAGACGAAATAACATCAAATTAAATTCAAATTTAAGTGACATTTTTAATCTTTGTTTTTATAAAGGTCAAACTACTGAGTAATTATGAAAATGTACCAACCAGCGCCTAATAAGAAATTAACTATGACTTTGATACATAAAAATAACAGGATTTTTCTGAGATAAGCACCAAACGCTGGTTCTTTTTTATCAATGTTCTAATAAGCAGTGGAATAAATTTATCTCCTTTAGCCTACCTTCCGAATGGAAGAAAGTCTTATGTGATCACCTTCCTGTCTGTGTGTGTAGGCGTTTGTGTGTCTGTGCGTATGTGTCGCCCCAAAAAAACTCTTCAACGCGTGAATCGAATTTCACCAAACTCAATACGTATATAATACTTAGTAAAGACACCTGGCTTTTAAAGTTTTAGATCATGCCAGTTGCTTACTTTCAAAATTGCAACAATTTTTAATTTAGGTTGATAGATCATATCTCGGGAACCATTAAACCGATTTAAACCAAATTTTGTATGCTAGTAGTGTAACTTGTAATCATTGGATTTAGAGATGGTTATCGTTTTTTGTATGCCGTTTTGGAAAATAGCGCTAGATAAAAATAAAACTTTTGCGTTATATGTCGAGAATAGCACGAATCCCCACCAAATTTGGAACGTAAGTAAAGTTATGGCAGCCGATGTAAACCTATTCGATTTAAATTGATTCAGCACTTATTTTTAAAATTGCGACCATACAAATATTTTAGGTTTATTTGATATATATTGTCAACATACCAATTTTCAAGAAATTTTGTATGCCGACAGTATCTATTACCCGAATCATATGTAGTAAGAAATAGCCAGTATTGTATGCTATTTTGTCAGAGAGCTCCACATGAAGTAATACAGTTTTTATGCCCTATCACAGCATATAATTGACCAATTCCTACAAAATTGGGCAAACAATCACTATTGCGGCAGTTGTTGTAAACGGGTGTAATTTAAATTTACCAGAGACATATTTTCAAAACGATGGACTTACTGCGATTTTAGATTAGTATGCTATATCGTCAGTAGAATGATTATCTTCGTTTTGGCGCAATGAGATCCGAGCAGTTAGTATTGGGCTAAGTCAGTCTCGTCAGGAACCAATTTTGGGTGTAGTTAGTCATGGGTGGAGTTAGTCTTGGGTGGAGTAAGTCTTGGGTGGAGTAAGTCTTGGGTGGAGTAAGTCTTGGGTGGAGTTAGTCTTGGGTGGAATTAGTCTTGGGTGGAGTTATTCTTGGGTGGAAATAGTCTTGCATGGAGTAGATCTCGTGTGCAGTTAGTCGTTAATTAGTAGTGTTAGTCGGTATTGTACCTTGATGTGACCAGCCAGTAATTTACAATTGTATGAACTGATTTTTCTCGAATGTTCGATTTCAATGCTATTGGGTTAAGGTCAAGGCCAACAATCAACATGGTAGCTAAATAGACAGCACCTCTGGTGACTAAATCGATAATTAATATACTAGCATATCCTAGGTAATGAAATTTAAAAAAAATGACAAACGATAAAACCAATATCGCGGTGGGAGTTCATTCAACAGAATGAGCAAATATGATCGGTTAGGGGGAGGAATGTTAATATAATGTGATTGATTGGAGGAGGGTAAGTCATCTGCTGGATGTGGTGCTGGGGAAATCTTAGGAAATGCCTATTTTTTATATAAATTGTTTAATAATAGTTTTTAAAATAAATTTTTTATAAATTTTTGAATTTTTACAAATGTTTGGATTTATTGGGATGTTTTAGAATTGTTTTGGAGTTTCTTGGACATTTTTAATNGGTTAAGGTGAAAGGTCAAGTTCACCTGGGTTCAACATGGCGTGTGGGTGACGTCATTACATGACAGCTGGTCAGCTCCAGTCCCCTCGCCCCTCTAATCCAAAACATTTCTACCTTTATTTTTTTCAAAATTTTAAAATAAATTTTTAATAAAAATGTTATATTATTCAATTAATTTTTAGCAGTTTTTATAATCGTTGTGATTTTTTTGTTTCAATATCATCCAAGGTCATGCTAATGGGGTCAAGGTCAATGGTCAAGGTAACCGACATTTAACATGGCGGTCGGGTGACGTCACAACATAACAGCCTGTCGCCTCCGGCTACGATTCCAGATCCTGTGTATCGATTTGTCATACCCTATGGCCTTAAAACCAATATTGCCGCCACTGCTCTGCCCTCGAAAACGATCCCACAAATCCTTCCGATAGATCGAAAATTGCCTTTCGTGGGATCATTTTTGCAGCTGTGGGATAAGTGCTTTTCTGAGGAAAAAAGGGATATTTTGATAGAAAAAAAAATATTTTGAGGGGAAAATGGCCGCCGAGTGACCCGAATGACAGAGCATGAACAGCTCGGAGCTCCGATTCCGCATCCCATTGCGCCAAAACGAAGATAATCATTCTACTATAGTCGAAATAATGTAATAAATTCCAACTTAACTTTGTATGCTTGAAGTATATATTAAAACTTTCAAATATGTCTACACGAATCCTCTTGTCTGCCATTTTGCAAGATAACACCAAATAATTCAATGGAAGTTATTAATATCATATCTCGGGAAACGATGACCGTTTGATACCAAATAAGTCAAACAAATACTACTGTGGCAGGTGATGTAAAATAGTATGCTTTAAGTAGGTCAGGTACTTATCTAAAAAATGGTGGATATATATATTTTTTTAGCCTAGTATGCTATATCGTAGAAACCATGTAATTCGTTCCAACTTAACTTTGTATGTTGGCTGTATATATTACAACCATAAAATGTGATGTCAGAGATTGATTTTAAAAATGGTGGGCACATAAATATTTCTATAAGTTTGTCATATGTATTAAACAATTTAATCAAATTCAACCAAAATTTTATGCTAACAGTGTCTATTAGAACTATCTATATATAACCTCTTTTTTTTAGGAAATTTTGTAAGACAGCACCAAATAAGAAAATAAGTTCTTTATGCGATACCTCGGGAACGAATCAACCGATTTCCACCAAATTAGTTTTAAAAAGCGCTACGGTAGACCATGTTAACTTACGTTTTTTAAATGGCCCAGGTACTTAATTTTAAAATGAACGTCATGTAAATATTTCAGGTTCGTGAGCCCTATTATTAAAAATATTGGACTGATTACATACGAAGCCAACGCTCAGAATCCAACCTCCGTTATGCAGTTGACTGTATGTTAGTTTATGGTACGAAGTTTTCTGGGTTCGAGTCTCGGGTAAGGCACATGTGTATTTGTAATTGTCTCACTACTGTTGCATATGTTACTGGTTTCATCTCTGATAATATTGCGGTCAACAAGATGCCAATGCCTACCTACCATCTAAGCTAATAAGAACTTCTTAAAAATTATTTGCACCCATGTAGAGAAAGGCAGGGTGATTATATTTCTTGTTTATTTTAGGTTTACTCATCTGGGAAAACATTTACCTCAGATTATCAAAATGTAATCTTTCTTTATAAATCTTTCATCAAGTTCTTCATAAAGGTCCATTTTTATCAAGCGGGGAGGAAATTTTTTCACTCAGTTAAATAAGTGGAATACTTTCTGCATTTTCCTTTCCACTGTCCATTTGTTGACTTTGTAGTGAATTTTAGTGTTTTTTTTAATCCTGACATTACTAAATATAGGAAACGTTCATTAATCCACCTTGTGAACCATATCATAATATTAACAATTTTCATAACTAGTAAACCTGGCACCCGTATTTTCATATTTGACACTTTCCAACAGCAAAGTCTTACTTTCAAAGGTTTACTTAAAATCCAATGCGTGAACCAAAGGTTATTGTAGGAATGTGTTGTGATCATAAAAATGCCGCTGTTTTCAACCTACCATTATTATAGTCATTAAAGATTCGCCAGTTGTTCAAATTATTCAGAGCGCCAAACGTTACATTAGAGTGGCAAATTTTTTAATTCATTGCAAATAATTCAAACAGTAAACCCCATCGTTCAGTTTTTACAATTAATTCTTTATAATAATGACATCATAACATATTATGCAAGAAATATGTAGTTCCCAAACTTTATCCAGATCATGAAATCCCCAGTTAAAAGAATAATTTTCATGTCTTCTTATCTAAGGCAGTAAGTAGTTTGCTTAGCATTTTCGGAGCAAACTTGCAACACATGTACCTAAGTTATTGGGGATGTGCACACAACTAAAAAATTTAGCAGTTTACATTTAACGACTTATAGTGCACTCACTGTGACCCCAAAATGCAAAAGCATCTCGCTTAAACATACAGGAAAATAATTACCTAAGCTTCTAACACTATAAACAGATGTAGAAGGGTAAATAAGTATGCTAATCGAATTCCAACCGCGATTCAACACGCACTAAAGAGCATGTCTGATACGAATAGCTGATCCAATTAGGTATGTCAAAGCCAACTGCGCATGCGTATTCCCAATGAAAACAGCAGTGTTCCTCAACATCAATCACGTTAATTAAGCTAGAATAAAACCAATCCATCCCTTAAACTAATCACATGTAATCAAAATATATGACTGGCAAAAAGTATCCAGCAAAAAACCTAGCATTTAAGAGGATACCCCAGAATGCAAAGTAACTGTTTTTTTTACCCCTGTTTCGTTCGGGTAAAGCGTCATTCTAATTACGTCGATCACGCCAAACAGACAAAGCGTACAGAACGTATGGTTGTTCACATGTAAGGAGATTTTCTTTGTCACCATTTTAGTTTCTTGTTTACAGTTTGCTTAATTAAGACCACGCATTTTCATTCGTGATTTTTAAAACTAAGATTCCAGAACGAATAATACATGACAAACTAGACGCTGTCGTCTTTCTATTCTATTTGATCAATTCTATTGTTTTACGAAGTTTTCCAAAATGATTTTCAAGAGACTGCAATTTTAAATTAACACACAAATATACTTTACAATTTAGCGCTACCTATTCGTTTATTTTCAGACTGTATTTAATACAAATTTTAAATAATATTAAGGTATATATACGAAATTTCTCATTATAATTATACACATTGAACAATTTTTTTAAATTTGCATCAACACATGTTGATCATCGAAGATATTAGTAGCATAAAATATGTGTATCAACTGTGACTCTCGCGGAAAATAATGAAGGCTTCTGATTGGTTGTTATAGTATTCCGCTCTCTGTTCGGCGTGATCGGCGTACAGGCATATCATCCACGCATGAGCATAATAGTCCATTTCCGATTACTTAAAATTTTTCTGAAGCGCTGCTTAAGCTCTAATTCCAGGATATCCTTGCGCCTCAGGCAAACAAAGCTTAACCAAGTTTACGGAATTACACAAAATGAACAACGCACCGCATTTGTGCGCACTCAGTTGAATAATATTTTGCATAAGAACTATTTATTACTAGGCATTACCAACACACATATTTTCTCTCCGTTTCTATTCATGGTAATTATAAATTAAATATTATCATTTATATAGGCCTATAGATTGTAATTGAAAGCTCAATTGAACAGAAAATAAGACACTTTTATATTAATGCAAGTATAAAACGCTTGTGATAGATGACATATTTAGGTAACAACAAAAGCCGTCGTACATGGGGTAATTTTTCAAAGATTTGATTCAAAAACTGTGAAGAAACCGCGAATAGAATATAGCTGGCAACTGGCGGTGATTACGCGATGCATGTGCAGCGCGTTAGTATACTTGGGAAGCTGTGCTTTGAAGTGGCTAGTGTTCGCCAAGCTTACTGTTTCTAATTATTACTACTTAGCTTCGCGTTTTTTAAAAAATGTTTCTGCTGTCTTATCCGTCTCACAATAATCGCCGTGGACACGTCAACAGTGTCGTGCGGAATGTTGTGGCACCAGCTCTAAGGAGCTCACTGGGAAAAAAAAAATTATATATATATTCCGCTGAGGTTAAAATTCTTGCAGATAATGCTGGTCTATATAAACACTTGTTTTTCCAGTTTTCACAGTCAGCCTGTAGGTTTTCCTCGGGTTGTATGTGTTTGAAGATGGGGACAGATTCCAGTTCCCGAATGCCACACTTGTCATCGGAGGACTCGTGTTAAATTCGTCTGTCTTGTCTTCATCTTGTGGTTTGTGCAAACATCTGTTCTAACTATTGCGTTCGTCAGTTTTTCTTCGTTGTTTGGTCCAGTTCCTTTGCAATTTTCTTGGTACACTATCTATCGTCATTAGTTGTCAGTTGGTTGTTCATTCTGAAGTTTTTGCGTCATTGTTTATTGTATTGGCTGACTAGATTCCACTCATTGGATTGTAAGTGTTACCCGCATATTTATTGACAAGAGCGAACACTCGCTCGTTTTTTATTGTAATTACATTAATTATGTGTCCAAGTTTTTATGTTATACTGTTGGTATTGTGCGACTTATAGCAACGTTTTGCAATGGCGTAGGCCCAAATTAATGTTACAGTTAATCAATTACACTCATTGCAAGAATCGTTCCAAAATTCACACAGGATGTAATAAAATCAACCTCTCCCACTCCTACTCATTATACACTAACGTTTGTGAAAAATGCAACACCAAGAAGCATGCATGTAATTGAAATGAACTTTATACTAGAGATAAGGTACATGACAATACACAATTGATTAGGATTACAGAACTGTACATTATCTCTATCCTTGAGAATTCAGTATGGCGTGAAGCCCCCACATGCTGCAATCAGAGCCCCTAAACGTCGTGGCATAGAATCAAAGAGGACCTGGATATGTTCCTGGGGAATCTCTGTCCATGCGGTTTGTAGGCGAGTCCACAAAGCATCAACAATGGATGAAGGAGAAACGTGACGGACAAGTCACCGACCAATCATATTCCAGACATGTTCGATGGGCGACATGTCAGGCGAACGTGCAAGACAGGGAAGCAGTGGTACCCTCCCTTCATTGAAGAAGGCTTGCACATTTATCGCCACATGTGGTAGGGTATTATCATGCTGAAATGTGGCACGTGGAGTTCCATAAAGGAAGGACAATACCTCGGAATCTAAAACCTCCCTGATGTAACGGTTACTGTTCAGATTGCTCTCAATCCGTAGAGTCAAGATCACATGTTGTATGCAATGGCACCCGAAAGTTTCACACTTGGAATTTGTCCACTATGCCGCTCCATAATGCAGGCTGCCAAATGTCGGTCAATACAGCAGCGTTTAACAGGTATGTGGCCATCACTGTAGGACAGGTTGAAGCGGGACTCGTCCGAAAACACTACATCTTACCACTCAGCACGCCAGCGACGGCGTTCACGTGCCCATTGAAATCTGCGGCGTTTGTGATTTCTGGACAAGGGAAGCCAACGCGATGGCACGCGTGCCACCAGTCCAGCCCACAGCAGACGGCGTCGAACCGTCGACGCAGACAGGTCCACACCCGTTAAAATGCTCCAGAGCCGAGCCAACACTGTGGACGAGGCTGGACGGTCCGTTAAGGCCACGCGGACAAGATGGCGGTCATCCCGCGCTTTGGTCACATTGCGTGGTCCAGTACCCGCTCGTCGTTGCGTACTACCCTCTTCTATCCACCGGTCCCACACACGCATTACTACCGTAGTAGCATGCGCTGTACGAGCCGAAATGTCACGCTATGATAAACCTGTTTCCCCGATACCGGACAATCTGCCCCGTTCGAACTCACTGGCGTGCTGATATGGCGCCCTTTGACGTCGACAAAGCATACTGACACTTGGTTTTGCTTCGTTTGACGGCACTTCACTGAATTATCTTGGCGTAGCACGGACCTTTCCGAGCACAGAAGACAGGGCGGTGCTGGGTCTACGTGTACGCCATCTCTCTGCAATATTAATCACTTATTGCTGGTACACTGTTTTATACATCCGCCGAGTTGGGATTCATTCAGGCCATTATTTCTGGGTGCTGAATTTATCACAAAAAATAGTGTAATATAATTATTTCTAAATTTAATGTAATAGGCAAACTGAATTTTCCGCAAAACTTACATTGACCTAAATATAAATAAGTAATGAACTTTCTTTATGTATTGGCAGTAATACCTAAATAATTTGAGAAAGTATGCTGCTACGATTATTAATTTAAATTAAAAATAATATGTAGGCAGTTCCCAAAAGAGATTTATGTTGCTATTACTCTAGCAGTTGAAATAATCCCTGTGGATTACGGACAAGTGTTCTTGAAAAATTGGCAATCTTAAGACATTTCTACCAAAAGATAATGTGAATTGACTGAAAAGCGGCTCATTATCTACAAGAAAAATATCTGCAATTATGAAACACGCTTATAAAACACAGGTAGGTACCCAACAGCTTTGAATGTTAACGACGACCAATGGCGATAGTAAATAATGCGTTCTTTGCCATAATAACTAGAAAATGTTTAATATAGTATATTCGCGGTTTGTTCACGCTTTTTTAATCAAACCTTTGAAAAATCCCTCTATATATTACGTGTTTGGTTGGTTGCTAAATATGTCATGTATCACATGCGTTTCGTACTTATGTTATCATACAAGTGTCTTAATTTTCGTTATATTCTATTGAACGTTTACTAATACTTAATTAATAAATTATATCCCATTTATAATTTGTATAAATAAAAACAAGGAGTGCATAGGTGTGTTGGCAATACCTAGTAAGAAATAGTTCTTATGCAAAATATTATTACACTTGAATGCACACGAATGTGGCGTATTGACACTTCGTTGTAATTTTCTAGACTTATTTTAGGGGTTGGTATGAGGCATATATAGACCTCATCATTATCACACGTAGCCTCAAACTGTCTGTTTCACTGGTTGACACACAAATTCCAACCTACCTGTTATGCAGCGTTGTATTGCCCTATTGCAATGTTGTAGGAACGAAGTATTTATTTGGAACAGTTTCTTGAAAGAGTTACGTTAGTAGTGGAAGATTGTGATGTGCAAACGTGAACTTAAATGACGCTCAGTCCAAGTGCCAGTTCCGTTTGGGCGTATATTGGATGCGCCTTTTGTGGTACTACACACCACTACCTCACATGTACTGCGTGTTGTCTACTTAAAGGGATCGCACCCACTGGATAGCACGATTTTCTTGAGAACGGTATGGTTTAGACTTTAGAGTAATAAAACACATCTTTGTTGACCTGAAATGCTAATTAGTAATCATTCGCTTTTAAAAAATTGCGCCCTTGAATATGATACATAATAAGGGTGGAAAACTTTACCATTTCTATGAAACATTATGATTATCTAATTAGAGCGACAAGTTTTACCATGTTGAGTGGTATTTGTTTAGTTATGTATTATCACGGAACGCATTGTCCCATCTGAAATACTATTTGCAATATTCGGAATAAATTACTAGTTCATCTTCACTTTTAAAGGCGAATGCTGCCTTCAAAAACCACTGTACGCCGTTAGCCTTCAATTTTTTTCAGGTTATTTCTGCGTGGAAAATATGCATATCTCATTTGTCAATCTAATACACATTAATTCTTTATGTGAAAAAAATTTAGCGAATCATGCTAGGTAATAAATCAAATGCAGTAGCACGGAAAATGTTATGCACAGTTTTTTGGAGACAGCACAATAAATATCTTTTGCGAGTTAGTGGAAATGTACTAAACAGCGGAGAAGTTTCTTATAATTCAAATACTGTAAAATAATTAAAATTATTTAGACAGATAAGAAATTTAACCTTTATTGACGTTCGCTGGTGCTCATTTACATAATTAAAAACGTTCATGCATCGTCAGCAGTGTCCGAACAAAGTTTTTACTTTAATGACAAATACGCCCACTAAACTTCGAAACAGAATGCGCATCAAAACTGTCAGATTTAATGTTTCTATCATTAAATTGTCCATGTGTTGAAGATTTTCCTAAAATTAGATTTGAGTCTGAAATACAAAATAAAGCCATCATTCTGCAAAAGAAAATCCACATGGGAAGAAATAATCGAACACATCCTCTCATAAAAGCAAACTCTGAGACTTGTGTTCATAAAACTTAATGCTACAGTGAATAGAAACTTGATCACAAGGTTTTACACAACGTATTTGAATCTTTTACGTTTGGTGTTTTTTCTTTGTTCAGCCACTAAGCCTGAACAAAGCAAGTATAGGAAATTTAAAAATTTTAAGGGCACCTTTCGTAGGTACAAGATTACGAACATCCTCACTTGGTTAATTTCCATGTTCATTTGTTTAACAATCAATATAATTCCACAATTCCATACTTAAAATCACCTATCCTTTCCAAGTCTAGCATTTCATATAGATTTATTTAAATTTTTTATGAATTTTTTTTATAAAACTATTTTGTTATAAGAAAATATATTCTCTTTAATATAAAGTTCCTAGCATTTCAATATATATTTTTCTTCCATATTTTTTTTAACTTTCATATATAAAATATATGTAGGGATGCAATTTTGCTGTAGAAAAATCGTTTTTCTGTTTTAATGTCTGCCGGTTTGTTTAGGCATTACCGAAAAATTACTGGACCAATTTTGTTGAAACTTTCACCTTCAATTAGGATTCAAACCACTTCAGATGCTACAGCATTTGGCCCAAACATCATCACGCTATACTTGCAGGGAACTGAGCAGCAGAAGTTGTAACTGCTTTTCTTCAAATTCTTTTTATCCTGGATGAATTTTTATGTGGCTTACATTGTTGCATTACCTTACATTGCCTTTCATAACACGCACTGTATAAAAATATTGTTGAAAATACAAATTAGACTAGCTAGTATTGTTGTTGCCGAATATGTTAAACGAATATATTCTAGAATATTATTACTTAAATGACACGCGTATTATTTTAGATTTCACTCATTTGTTTAATACATAGTATTTATACTTCTCGATTTCACTAAAATGTTTCCCACCCTCAGCAAAAAGTTTTATTAGCTCTGCCAGAATGTTGCATTTAGCCCGTCTCAAACTCACTCGTCGCGGAAGATCTGCTAAAACTTCTTGTGTTAGGTCTCTCATAAAAAATGATGAGCCAATTTTGATGCTGTGGAGCATTTGTCGTTAAGGATGTCCCATTATCATTCCATTATGTAAACTTAGATTATTTCCCTTCGCTTCATACTCGGTTGGAATTCTCCTTCGCCGGAAAACTTATACAATCTCTGTCTATCTCCTGCTTGGAAATTGGCCCGAGAGAACGCAGAGTACTTGAAGGTCCTTGTGAGACGCGTTTTCAGTTATTATTGACTATCATGAACTCGTGGCCAGCAGCCGAAGAGTCCTTAAGGGTGCCGTCTGGCTGGAGGTATTTTGCGTGTCTTGAGGCTATAAGCGTATGAGCGATAAGTACGACCTAGGTGCACGCATCACATGCCTCATCGCTTCTGTGTACAAGGCACTGAACTGAAGTGCAGACGTTCTCTCAACGGCTCGCATCTTGAGATTCTTAGTGGTGACCTTCATTGTGTAAAAATAAAGACAAAGTTTTGTTGCATGCCCCTGTAGTAGTATGGTAGTCTTTTTCGGAAATTTCATACCTAAAAATGGTTTTGAAATTTTCGATCCCTTTCCACTTATAGTATATTCGGAGTTTCTTCACACTTTTGATATCAAACCTTTGAAAAATAACCCCATGACTGATGTGTTTTGTGGTTTCCTGAGTATGTCATGTATCACAAGCGTTTTATATTTTGTTACCTTAAAAGTAACGCATTGTTGGGCAAATTAAATTTTCGCTTATATTATTTATAAATTATAATACTTAATTCATAATACTTATTAATAAAAATGGGGAGAACCTAGGTGTTTTGATAATACCTAGTATGAAATAGTACTAATTAAATATATAATTACATTGAGTGCGCACGAATTCGGTGCGTAGCCCCTTGGGTGTAATTTAAACTTGGTTTGCGTGGGCGGAGGAATATCCTGGAAGTAGAACTTAAGCAGGGCTCCAGATAAGTTGGAAGTAACCGTGAATGGACTATAAAATATACACATTATAATCTGAAATAAAACGTCACAAATTTCTTAAATTACATTTGTAAGTAGATACCGGCCAAACATCTTGAACGGTTTTCAACTGACAACCATACGGCTGAAGCTCTGTGCTATGTTAGGAATCCCGAGCAGACTGTGCCCTCAAGGTGGTTGTCTACCAGGGTTTGTAGTCGCGTTTGAGACTCAGAAGCGCGCGTGCGATAAGGGCGACATTGCCACGCGCATTAAGTGCGCCATCCCTGCTACGCGCAAGGCTCTGAATTGGCGTGCAGTGTTCTCGTCGTGTTGCGTGTACTTACGAGACTTTTTGTGGTGACATATTCCTTTATTGGAGGAAAGTGTGCAGCAAGGTTCAATGCAGGCTCCTATCGTAGGTTCGCTCGTGTTTGGTTGATATATTTAAATACAAAGCAACCTGAAGAAAAAAAAAGTTTTCAACTACGATAGAGGTTTCCAAAATAAAACGAATATCATGCGTGATATCTTTAAAATACTATTCAGTCGTCGTCTGGTGTATGCTTCATTTTCGTAGGTAAACATATTGGGGACACGTGTAATAGTTTCATCAAACAACGCGTTATTCAGACTTGCTGCAACGCAGTTCAATTGTCAGGTAGGCGACCACCTTATCACCTACAACTGGCCGGCGCATAGGAATAGAGAAGCCCATTTATCGTGTTCGCAGGTTCATATAGTGACAAATGTTTTCTTAACATTTAATTAATTTAACTCTTTCAGACACACTTTAATTGACGGTTTCAGGTGTTGCAAACAAAAAAAAATGATGACGCATGCTGTACTTAAGTCGACACAACACTTGTTTCGTTGTCACAGCCAATGATCTGTAGGCTATATGTTCGGCTGCAGTAATACGAACCAATAATGACCTAGACCAGTGAGACGGTTTGCGAATAATTTGCTTACAGGTAAGAACATTGGTCATTCCGCTTCGCAGTGTGCAGTACATTCCAACAATGATTTATACGTGCATAATGTACACAAGTGTATACACTGGGTCTGAACGGGATAAGATAGAGTTTGAGGTCGGCAGTGTAGGCATAAAATTTTCGCCCAGAACGGATTTTTCAACGGACGTGAATGTTTGTGCGGACTGTCAAGTTCTCACGGCGTGCATCAAAATAACTTTTAATATACTACCCATACTGTTCATTTGCAATGGTTCAATTTTCCCTCCCCTTCTTGAACTGCGGGTGAGCCGGTGCATCGAAACAATTTTCGGAAATTATTGATATTGAAGAGTTAATGAAAATTACGTATTTGTGTCGACTAGGAAAAAATTAATCACATCATCTGCTAGGAATGTTTATTTGACACATTTATAGCACAGAATGAAAGGAAATATTAAATTTATACTAATTTTCACGTTACATTCTCATGAAAAAATATAACTTCCAGTGAAAATAGCTGAGTCATTTGCCGTTCAGTGAGAGAAGAAAAAAATACCGACAACTTACGAGAATCTCAGAGAGGGTAGACATAATGTTTTGAAGGGGCTTTCGATACGCCTAAATGTAATATATCTATTGTTTAAGAGTAAAATACTACGTGACAATGATATTTACTTCATTATACACATAAAAAAATATGATGATAATCTAATGGTTGAGGAATATGGAAGGTTAGTATTGATAAACTTCATTAGTTTGGATGGGAAACCACTGGAAATTTGGGGGTTGAGTGGTGGTTAGACGCCCAGTGCAACGAAGTAAAATCACGACCTGTTGAATGTAATTCAGACTTGCTATCGTGTAACCAAACAGCCTCGGTAGTCCACGAGATGTAGCAGGAAAGCGCACAATACCAACCGCCATAAGTTCACCGTTTCTCTCACTGCAAATCGGTGTGCGACTGCATTACAGCTCTTTCGGGCAAAGTGGTCTAACTCATGAAAAAATCTTTCTTGCTATTTTGACAATTTCACAAATCATATTCAATCTATTTACAGGAAAATCGCATAATAAATCTTATATCATGATTTCGAAACGTTGCTCAATTTGCAAAATTTTACGTCATAATTAATAAGTTTACGTAATATATATAATGGTCTGCTAAACTGAAATAAAAGCGAGAAGTTTTTCATCCGTCGTTTACATTACCTAAAGTATTCATTTCCAAAACATTTTTTTGACAGCACTAATCACCTGCCTGTCCCGGTATGAACTTGTAACTATGAATTATGTTTTAATTACAAAAAATACTGGCCAGCAATTTTCTTATATCCAACTTCATTTCGCGAAAGTTCGATGACTTTCACTTGGATTACAGTAAAATGACGTATATCGTTAGATTTCCGGACAGAGGCGATCCATAACCAAACTGCTGAAGTTTGGTCGGATGTTGTTTACCACTGAAGTCCTGCCTGCAAACCTCATATGTTGAATGTGACGGATCACAAAAAAAGGATCGGCTGGCAGGACCAGGTTAACCCGTAGAGTGAATATGGGATAGAGTGGTCACGCTAGCTGCGCAAAACCAGTCTCCGTGTTACAACATTGAACCTATTTTCTGCCAATACGACTATCAAACGACGTGGATTGGATTTGAGAATAGAACTCTCTTTAGTAATCAAGTTCTTTGAGATATTTTTGTACTTTGTCTAGACAATCTTTAATGCTGTTAAATTTAATTCAAATTGGTAAAAAGTATTTTATTCAAATAAACAAATTATTTTGATTTTGATTGCAGGTATTAATAATAATAAGGATTATTTTAATACAAATTTGAGTTACAAACAATAATATTTCATGTGGATTTTAAATTGTCATATAAAGTGTACAAACGTATTCCTCAGTTTTCAACATCGTTGATGAACTTAGTAAGTTAATTAAATAGGATAACTTCTGTATCAAAATAATACACGCGCAAGATTATTACAGATGTCACAAACTTCTGAGGTACTTTTTATACATACGTTAATTTCAGAACTGCTACTACGGCAACTAAAGGCACGTAATTGCTAATTACGCATCACTATAAATTTCAGAAATGAATTAGTTTTGTCCAATTAAAAAAATCCAAGAAATTAGAAAACATATTGTCTATTAAGTGTTAAAATAAAAGAAAATATATATTTTAATTGTTTATTACGTTAAAAAAAGGTTATTTTTTTAAATTATACTTTACATTANGTCAATTAAGTGTTAAAATAAAAGAAAATATATATTTTAATTGTTTATTACTTTAAAGAAAGGTTATTTTTTTTTAAATTATACTTTACATTAACTTTTTCCCTTTAGCACAGGCTGAAAATTCCTAGCTTAATATTCTGTTGGAGAAGCCGTTATATTTTAACATCGGCTTCCTAACGATAGTACTGTTTTTGTTGACTTTTAATTGAGGTATTTCATGCTAGATTTTCTAGGGTAGTTGAAATTGAAGTATAAATAGTTTTGTCGACAGTATGTGGTGTATTAGAAGGTGTCTTAACGAAGATAAAAATACCTCCAATTTTTTAAACAGTAATGCGATAGCTTTCTGCAATTGCAGCATAAATACGCTGCAGTTTCAGTTTGTCTCAAACTTTTGCTTCGGGACATTTGAAATCACAATAGTAACTTTTAACAACCACCGGACAGATCTGATAAATCTCTTGCAGACGTTTAGTATCTAAGATGTAATTTTTACATCTGTTGCGTGAGCGTGACTATTTTATCTGATAGCGTTTTGCATGCACGGTGCAACAGGTAGCTGNTTCCCTTTAGCACAGGCTGAAAATTCCTAGCTTAATATTCTGTTGGAGAAGCCGTTATATTTTAACATCGGCTTCCGAACGATAGTACTGTTTTTTTTTACTTTTAATTGAGGTATTTCATGCTAGATTTTCTAGGGTAGTTGAAATTGAAGTATAAATAGTTTTGTCGACACAATGTGGTGTATTAGAAGGTGTCTTAACGAAGATAAAAATACCTCCAATTTTTTAAACAGTAATGCGATAGCTTTCGGCAATTACAGCATAAATACGCTGCAGTTTCAGTTTGTCTCAAACTTTTGCTTCGGGATATTTGAAATCACAATAGTAACTTTTAACAACCACCGGACAGATCTGATAAATCTCATGCAGACGTTTAGTATCTAAGATGGAATTTTTACATCTGTTGCGTGAGCGTGACTATTTTATCTGATAGCGTTTTGCATGCACGGTGCAACAGGTAGCTGCTAAAACGATCGATATGCCACGATTTATTCTAGTTACGAAAATGCGAGCTGCAGCTGAGGTGGCAGAAGCTGTAGTTGCCAGCTAACGCTCTCTGTGTCGGAAACGCGGAACAACTTACAGTACCTTCTCCGCGCGGTAGATGGCAGAGTGAGCTGCTTCTGCCGCCCAAACTACAGTGCAGTTCTCGCTTAATTTTACTTTCGAAAATGTAATATTACTTTAATAGATATATCGTAATTTCGAATTATTGTTGATATTATTTCATTAATAAATGCGCAAATTAAAAATGTCTTCTAACTTTTTATTAAACTTTAAATATATATTTAATCATAGGCAAGCACAAAAAAATTCATTTTCTTTGGGGCGTTAATTCATTGGGTAGATTGTTTTTTTATGCCCTTCACGACAGACAGAATCTCGTTTACTTCAGACTTTACTCATAAAAATTTGCATGATGTCATTTAACTAGCAGCATGTTTGAGTAGGTTATAAATTTTAATACATTTTTTATTAACGCAACGAAGAATTTGGCGGNTACAGTGCAGTTCTCGCTTAATTTTACTTTCGAAAATGTAATATTACTTTAATAGATATATCGTAATTTCGAATTAGTGTTGATATTATTTCATTAATAAATGCGCAAATTAAAAATGTCTTCTAACTTTTCATTAAACTTTAAATATATATTTATTCATAGGCAAGCCCAAAAAAATTCATTTTCTTTGGGGCGTTAATTCATTGGGTAGATTGTTTTTTTATGCCCTTCACGACAGACAGAATCTCGTTTACTTCAGACTTTACTCATAACAATTTGCATGATGTAATTTAACTAGCAGCATGTTTGAGTAGGTTATAAATTTTAATACATTTTTTATTAACGCATCGAAGAATTTGGCGGTTTCAAAGAAATAATTTGCAACTTGGTTAATATTTTATCAAATTGGGTGTGCCCACATTTGCAGTAAAATTCCTCAGTTCACGAGGGCAATACGTGGGTACTTGATATAGCAGTCAGTTAAATTAAAACACTAAATTATTACTTTTAATTAAACTTCATAATCAGTTTTAAAAGAATTCAGAAAAATTAAAAACATAGAAAAAAAGATTAGCGTCTTAAAAAACTTTGGAATGAGTAGGTGGCCTCTTTAACTAGTGAAAAAACATGAATTTCTGAAGATCTAGCAGTGCTGGAAATTTTTATTTGAGATTTTAGGCTACCGGGGAGAAATTTTTGAAAGATACTTAACAAAACTGAACATTTTTATTTACGTAAAAAATGCCTCATCGTTTCAATGTTTGTTCACTGATGATGCAAGGAGAGTTTGTGAATGCTCTGATATGACAACTCTTTTAATCTAATATTCAATAAATTAATAACGTTTTTTATATAGTAAATCTTTAATAAAAATATATATANGACAACTCTTTTAATCTAATATTCAATAAATTAATAACGTTTTTTATATAGTAAATCTTTAATAAAAATATATATAATTCAAAAATCCGATAAAAAGAAGAAACTCTTATGAGTAAAAAATAATACCCTAGTGCTACATTGTATATTTATTTTTAAAATGTTGTTATTAAGATCTTGCTGTAAGTTACACTAAGACAAGAACGAGTAGTCACGCAAAATAAAAATTTTAACAGTTTAACACTTTTGTATGGTATCCATGAAATAAGTGACGAACTCAATACATTTGCAATTTATTCTGAAAATATTAATGACCTGTGGTATTGTTGGATTTCCGACCCTTAATAACGACTTTTATAGTTTTAAAAATTTTGCTTGATATCACAAGCTACCAATAAACGATTTTATGTAAGACCAAACTGTCCTTACGTTAATGTCACTAAACAGGGCCAAATCTGCCATTTAAGACACATGATGTATAATTCGACATTACGGGTCAAGCTTAAATTAACATGTATATCTCTGACAATTTACGTGGCAAGTCTCTCGATATAAAGAGCATAGAGTCTCTATTAATGAAAGTATACTGGTGTTAAGAAGTTAAAATTTGAGATATTAAAGAAATCAAATTGAAATAAAGATTGGTGGAAAATGTTACTTGTGGTTGCCATATTTAAAAATTAATATAGTTAGCTGTCAGTTTTAGCATACGAATACTATCGTACTTATTTTTATACAATTACACATACCATACTTTCCTTGTTTTCACGGGCTAGTANTTAGCATACGAATACTATCGTACTTATTTTTATACAATTACACATACCATACTTTCCTTGTTTTCACGGGCTAGTAGACCATATTATTGTTTTATAATACAAACAGCGGTAGAGCGAACGGCATACGTATGTGAATATGTATAATTTAACAATAATTACGGAGAACCAACCTAACGGAAGCATTGTAAAGGAGAAATAAGATAAAATTTCACGAACAACTGTACACCTTTTCTAAATATCAAGAAAGAGCACGAACATTTTCATGCGCAAAATCATTAGAATATGGAGCGATGACACGCAACCTCTGCACAGGTTATAACATTCAAACGGATTATTTGTATCTGGGGAATATTTACATCGCCAATGAACATTTATTAACGGCAACGTTATCCATATTCACTCATGAGCGCTCACTTAGTAGTCCTTGTGAAGTGATGGAGTAATCAATCTCATAAAAGTAACCGTACAACTTATAGATCTGGAGGAAAATTCGAAAGCGATGGATAATTTAAGCTCTAAATATGTGTTGATAAAGTCATATTTTCAAGACTAAGTGATACGGCAGATGGCTAAGCCTTATATGATAAGTTTTTAATTTTATTTTACGTGCACATAAAAGCAAGCAAGTACTTGCTATTTTTCTAGAATAAAAACATATAATAAAAGAATAATCAAAAATTTGTTTCCATTTTCGAAGTATCAGCAACAAGCTATTTAAATAATTTATTTAGCATATTTTTTTGCCACTCCCGCTCTCTCAGTCCACCGCGTCTGTCCTCTTCCCACCAAGTCAGCAGTTAATGAAGTAACGGAATATTAGAAGGTAGCGTTTTAATTAAATTAATTCAAACTAAGGATCATCCCATTTCGGAAGGCGGTCTAGAACGAAGAACCCACGACTTTTTAGCCTGGTGTTCTTGGATGTTGTCTTAGTTCGATAGACGCAGTCAGCATGATTGTGTAGGCGGTTGTCATGTGAAAGAAATTTTAGACATTAACAGGAACAGACAATCCTAAAAAAAAACTATTATACAATTGTTTCTTGCAAAAATATTGTTATGCCACACTAAAAATTAAATTATAGTGCGTAAGAATTATCTGCATTATAATAATTCGCCAAACTTACATCATCACTCGTATGTCTCTAAAGAATGTAGAAAGTGTTGTCAAATGTTGCTCTTTTATGTTTTTGCAATAATAATTTTTAAAATCTTTTTTGTTAGTACAAACATGTGTAACATACAAGCTTAATATCTTTTAAGGCCCCTTTCAGAAGTGGATGAGTGTCATTGGAAACTTATTTAATTAAAAAAAATTAACTTTTTTGTATTAACTAAAAGGTAAAACAAAATGCCATAAAATGTTATTATTTTAGCCCTCCTTCCTAGTGCTTAACATAATAAGGACTGTAACGCTTNTAAAACAAAATGCCATAAAATGTTATTATTTTAGCCCTCCTTCCTAGTGCTTAACATAATAAGGACTGTAACGCTTCCAAACAAATATGACGTTTGAATGAGCGCAAACTTTCTACCATTACTGAACCGCGCATGTATCTATTAGAAAACAAACTTGATAACTACTGCATTTCTTGGGCACACGAGTTTAAGGAGGTCGCAATAAAATTAAGTGTAAAAATAAGATAAAAAACGCTGGCTGTAATTATGTTTATGTATATGCTGTTGTATATTAATTTAGTGGTATAGGGATTTTCATCCCATAATCGAATAACGTACCTTCCAAATACTGAACTATAACATGAGTTTTGAAGAAGAAAAAACTATGTTAAATGTTGGGATACTTAATACATTTTCTTAATTAATGATTGCTCATAATTAGCACGATCAGTAAAAGAAGAAGAGTTTCAGATGGTGGATGTAAAAAGCGTTTGCTTGTAATGGCGTGTTTTGTGGACAGAAAAGAACCGTCAGTACTGGATCGAATGAACGTCACATCCTCTAGGCGACAAGCAAAACCTCTCACGACCTGGATATTTGATGCGTGCCGACGATGGATTAGAAGAAATGCTTGGCAGGGCCGGAGAGAAACAAGCGGGAGGCGAAATGCATCAAGGTTGATGGATGGAGGAAACCAAAGATGTGTGTAAAATGGCCCCCGAATCAGCGACGTATTACTGACGACAAATCACTCTGGCTGTTTGTACACTCCACAGCAGCCAAGCCAACCAATAAATATATATATTTTTTTTACCTTTTCTATTAACTGCATTTGTACTTTGCCAGAAGTTAGGTGCTTAAATATTAAAAAAGGTACAAATCATCTGCATTAAAAATAATTACAATTATATAATATCTCAAATAAATGTGCATAATCCTAATTAAAATCGAGAGCAGAGCAAACTGTGTTTTAAACTAAATTTATGTGCTTTATAAATTTAGGCTGATGTAATAATACATATTTGTGAACGTACGAATGTACGTACGTACTATATCTGCGTACATTCACGAATATATGTACTTATGTAGGTATGCATTTACAAATGTATATCTGTATATATGAACCTATGAATAATTTTGTATGTATTTACGTAGTATGTATATACATATGTATAACTATGTATCTGTGTACATACGTACACGCGTAATTATGTAATTGTGTATACTGCGCAAACATGAATGTACGTTCGCATATAAATACGTCTGCGTATATATATATGTATACATATACAGCGTGTATCTAAATTCAACCGACTAACTTCAGCTGCAAGTTATTGACGAAAAAAAGAGGTAAAAACATATTTACGACCTACGGTCTAAAGTGAATTCTAAGGGCGGTACACATCTTTGAAGTTGGACCTGAAACTACGGTTTATTGCAAAAATTGGAGAATATATTTAAGTTGTAACACTGTGTCTGTATAATGGGTAACTGAAGAAAGATCTGCAAATACCACACACCTGTGGCTGTCATTAAATTATTTCATGTAAATAATCAGGGTTACCACCCTTATTTCGGACTAACCTCCATGAGGCAATAGCATATTTAGTATTTAAATGATGGATTATTAATTCGCATCTCACAATTAACGAAAAACGTTGCTTTATGTAAATACCCTAAGCCTCACCGTTTTAGAGTGATTCCTTTTTTGTAATTTCGAAAGAACACTTACCAATACGTGGCAGGTGGGCATCACGCACAACACCCAATGACACATTGTTGCCAAGATGTGACATATCTATTGACATTTTTTAATGGTCGCCATTTTAAAGTACGCACCCTCTCTGGTCGAAAACTGCAGAAGGTAGATGTCCTTACTAAGTTTTACTATACGCGTAGAGATTTTTGTCAAATTCGGTTTACGCGTTCAAAATATTTTAGGCGGATACACACAAACGTACAGACAAACAAATGAACATACACATGCACACATATACACATACACACTTTAACACAGGCACAGACAGGTAAGTGATCTTATAAGCCCTTCTTTCCTTCGAAAAATAGGGTAATAAAGGAAAAAACAAATTTTGAGCTCATCCGTTGGAAGGCCACCNTAAAACAAAATGCCATAAAATGTTATTATTTTAGCCCTCCTTCCTAGTGCTTAACATAATAAGGACTGTAACGCTTTCAAACAAATATGACATTTGAATGAGCGCAAACTTTCTACCATTACTGAACCGCGCATGTATCTATTAGAAAACAAACTTGATAAATACTGCATTTCTTGGGCACACGAGTTTAAGGAGGTCGCAATAAAATTAAGTGTAAAAATAAGATAAAAAACGCGGGCTGTAATTATGTTTATGTATATGCTGTTGTATATTAATTTAGAGGTATAGGGATTTTCATCCCATAACCGAATAACGTACCTTCCAAATACTGAACTATAACATGAGTTTTGAAGAAGAAAAACTATGTTAAACGTCGGGATACTTAATACATTTTCTTAATTAATGATTGCTCATAATTAGCACGATCAGTAAAAGAAGAAGAGTTTCAGANATACTTAATACATTTTCTTAATTAATGATTGCTCATAATTAGCACGATCAGTAAAAGAAGAAGAGTTTCAGATGGTAGATGTAAAAAGCGTTTGCTTGTAATGGCGTGTTTTGTGGACAGAAAAGAACCGTCAGTACTGGATCGAATGAACTNAGATGTAAAAAGCGTTTGCTTGTAATGGCGTGTTTTGTGGACAGAAAAGAACCGTCAGTACTGGATCGAATGAACTTCACACCCTCTAGGCGACAAGCAAAACCTCTCACGACCTGGATATTTGATGCGTGCCGACGATGGATTAGAAGAAATGCTTGGCAGGGCCGGAGAGAAACAAGCGGGAGGCGAAATGCATCAAGGTTGATGGATGGAGGAAACCAAAGATGTGTGTAAAATGGCCCCCGAATCAGCGACGTATTACTGACGACAAATCACTCTGGCTGTTTGTACACTCCACAGCAGCCAAGCCAACCAATAAATATATATATTTTTTTTACCTTTTCTATTAACTGCATTTGTACTTTGCCAGAAGTTAGGTGCTTAAATATTAAAAAAGGTACAAATCATCTGCATTAAAAATAATTACAATTATATAATATCTCAAATAAATGTGCATAATCCTAATTAAAATCGAGAGCAGAGCAAACTGTGTTTTAAACTAAATTTATGTGCTTTATNCAAATAAATGTGCATAATCCTAATTAAAATCGAGAGCAGAGCAAACTGTGTTTTAAACTAAATTTATGTGCTTTATCAATTTAGGCTGATGTAATAATACATATTTGTGAACGTACGAATGTACGTACGTACTATATCTGCGTACATTCACGAATATATGTACTTATGTAGGTATGCATTTACAAATGTATATCTGTATATATCAACCTATGAATAATTTTGTATGTAATTACGTAGTATGCATATACACATGTTTAACTATATATCTGTGTACATACGTACACGCGTAATTATGTAATTGTGTATACTGCGCAAACATGAGTGTACGTTCGCATATAAATACGTCTGCGTATATATATGTATACATATACAGCGTGTATCTAAATTCAACCGACTAACTTCAGCTGCAAGTTATTGACGAAAAAAAGAGGTAAAAACATATTTACGACCTACGGTCTAAAGTGAATTCTAAGGGCGGTACACATCTTTGAAGTTGGACCTGAAACTACGGTTTATTGCAAAAATTGGAGAATATATTTAAGTTGTAACACTGTGTCTGTATAATGGGTAACTGAAGAAAGATCTGCAAATACCACACACCTGTGGCTGTCATTAAATTATTTCATGTAAATAATCAGGGTTACCACCCTTATTTCGGACTAACCTCCATGAGGCAATAGCATATTTAGTATTTAAATGATGGATTATTAATTCGCATCTCACAATTAACGAAAAACGTTGCTTTATATAAATACCCTAAGCCTCACCGTTTTAGAGTGATTCATTTTTTGTAATTTCGAAAGAACACTTACCAATACGTGGCAGGTGGGCATCACGCACAACACCCAATGACACATTGTTGCCAAGATGTGACATATCTATTGACATTTTTTAATGGTCGCCATTTTAAAGTACGCACCCTCTCTGGTCGAAAACTGCAGAAGGTAGATGTCCTTACTAAGTTTTACTATACGCGTAGAGATTTTTGTCAAATTCGGTTTACGCGTTCAAAATATTTTAGGCGGATACACACAAACGTAGAGACAAACAAATGAACATGCACACATATACACATACACACTTTAACACAGGCACCGACAGGTAAGTGATCTTACAAGCCCTTCTTTCCTTCGAAAAATAGGGTAATAAAGGAAAAAACAAATTTTGAGCTCATCCGTTGGAAGGCCACCGACTCCCGCATCAATTAAATAACAACTATTTTTGATACTAATATTAATATATACGTACTACAACTATGTGCGCGCAAATAGTTACATTAAAAACATACTAATTATAATCGTTTTTAAATGAATGTTTAGTAGTATTTCGTTATGATGTGTATAAATACAAAAAAAAATAATCTTTGCGTTTAGTTTAACTTACTGCATATCTATAAGTTATAGTACATATGTTGTTTTTGTCGTAGTCAGGTAATTTTTGTTAAATAACGTTTTTTGTGTCATTCGTACGGTAATTATGATACATGAGCTCACGTAGTGCATTTGAACCTTTATGTGCGCCATTAATTTGCGGGCTCGGTGGTCGCGTGGCCAGCGATGTTGAAATACGTTCTCCAGTTGAAAATTTTAAATAAATCAAAAATTTTGAAAAATGTAAAAATATATAAAAGTGAAAACTGACTGACTGACATATCAACGCCCAGCTACGACCATTGGTCCTAGAAACTTGAAATTCGGAGGAGACGTTCATTACATAATTTAGGCAGTTACTTTTGAGGGAAATTTCAAAATCCAACCCCTAAGAGGGTGAAATGAGAGTTCAGAGTTTGTTTCGGGAAAAAATATTGGATGGTTCTATTAACTGAAAGTCTCGTGAAAGTGCTATAAAACAAATAATTAAACACATGGTTAACCATTTCTTAGAAATAAACCAGTAGTAAAACGGTTCTATTTACTAGAAACTTCGTAAGAGTATTCTAAATATAAATCATTTTCGCTAAACTTTACCAATGGTGCCAAGAGGAACGCGTGCGGATGAAATATCAGAGTACATCTGAGAGGTGAAGTGTCTGCTGGTCAATTTCCAGACCTCCTGCTCAAACCAGGAAACGGTGATTATACAGAAACAGACGGCATGATAGCTATCCCGGTCACGTTGTGCATTATAGTGACTACAGTTCAGGAGCTGATAGCAAACATTTATCCAGACGTTGCCTAGATACAGGATAAGCCTATGAATTGGTTATGTGAACTAGTCATTCTGACCCCCCCCCCCTCCTGAAAAAACGACTAAGCAGTGGTAATCAATAACATGTTGAAATCATTCGAAGGGGAAGAAATGGTATAAAATTCAATAGACACTGTGGTAAATACAAACAAAGTTCATTACCCAGTGGAATTTTCGAACACACTAAGTCAACCGTGTATCCCATAGCATAGGCTCATGCTGCGTGTGGGCACACCTGTAATGTTACTCAGAAATTTGAAGCCACTGTAACTGTGTAATGGCACTAGGCTGCAAGTCGAAGCTCTACTTCGCAATGTAGTCGAGGCCACTATTTGAACTGGATCGGCTCAAAGAGAAACATTGTTTGTGCTGCGTATTACATTGATTCCCAATGACCATCCTTTTGAATTCATGAGACTGCAGTTTCCCTTCAAAGTGTGCTTCCGAATGGAGCTGACTTGAGGCAGGACTGTTTCTCCCACGGTCAGTTTTACGTGGCGTGCTCGCGTGTAAGCTCACCCCGCAGCCTGGTGTTTTTGTGACACTCTAAAATGGCAAAGAACGTTGTTTACAGAGAAGTATTGCAGAAAGCCTAACTCATATATTGATATTGCCGATTGCTAATAACTCCTAACTTAACAGCCACAATTCTCTTATTTTGTACTTGCATTTCATTCCACTTTCAATTTTATAATATGTATTATATTCCAAAGACATACTTACTATTTAAAAAATATTGTAACGAAAAAACGAATTCCACGCAGACAGAGTCGCGAGCAAAAGATAGTGTAATAATAAAATAAGTAGAAGGACTGTTTCACGCACCCAGGAGACGCGTAGTGCAGTGCTGAAGTAGTCTATTCACGGTGAAGTGAGCACTTTTTAAGGCCCTGCAAAATTTTTTCCTTTTAGTCACTTTCTATCTTTACGCCACTTTTTTTTAAATATAAACATTGCCTTGTGACCAATAAACACAGTATATACATCCCACCACTCCCAAAAGTTAACGTCTGAAGCTGACATAAAATATTTTTTTATTAGTGGTTAAAGCCTATTGAAAGGGCCTTAAAAACTGCTCACTCTACAGTATATATCTGGTTGCATTCACTGCGTGCGCACGTCGGCGTAACGAGAGACGCCTGCGGCCAGCAACCCGCGGTTCTTGATGCGCAAAGCTACACAGTAACACAGTGTAGTCGACACAGTTGTCTGTCCTAGAACCACGACGAGAATGTACTGCTGTCTTTGCTGCAATAGCGGGACCCGGAAACATGATCTTTCACGAGATAATTGAAATGCTTGACCTCAAAAATGCCGCACGTCTTCGTATTTTTAAGTTGTTTGATTTTGATCTATTTCAGTGGTATAGTTCATTCATGGTTATAGACTATCCACAGTTTCTTCACACTTTTTGTATCAATCCTTTGAGAAATCCTCCCCCCTCCCTTCTCCCGTACGACGGGTTTGATTGTTTCATACATATGCCATGTATCACAAGCGTTTTATACTTCTGTTAATATAAAAGTACCTCATTTTTTATTAAAATGAATCTATATATATATGTTTTATTTGTAAATAATAATACTTCATTTATAATTAATACGAATAAAAACGAAGAGAAATTAGCTGTGTTTTCAATGCCTAGTAATAAAAAGTTCTTATGCAAAACATTATTACTCTGAGTGCGCACGAATGCGTTGTGCTGTCCTTCTGGTGTAATTTGATACACTCGGTCAAGACTAGTTTGTATAAAGCTGAGGAATATCCTGGAAGTAGAACTTATGCAGGGCTTCAGAAAAGTTGGAAGTAACCGTGTGCTAGGCAATATAGGCTGTTCGCCGTTAACGAAGCACTTTCGAACGCCCTGCTTAAAATCTGCTTGTGCGTACATGTCGTATCCTTCTGACACATGTAAAGTTAACATTGCTATAGTTCATTCAGAGATACTCCCCACTTTTCTGAAGCCCTGCTAAGGGTCTACTTTCAGGCTTTTCCTCCGCCTCATGTAAAAAAAAGCTTAACTAAGACTAGAAAATTACGCCAAAGGGACAACGCATCGCGTTCGTGCGCACTCAATTTAATAGTATTTTTTCATGAGAACTATTTCTTACTTACTAGGCGTTACTAACGCACCTCTTTTCTCACTGTTTTTTAATTCATTTTAATTGTAAATGAAAAGTTATAACTAATTGGCAAAATATAAATTAAATTCAAATTCAACCAAAATATGGTAATTTCATGTCAACACTGGCATAAAACGTTTGTGATACATGGCATAAGTAGGAAAAAATCAAATACTCATATATTGAGTGGGTTTTCAACGGTTTGATTAAAAAATGTGCAGCGCGAATCGACTATACCTCCGTACGTTTGCTGCTTCAACGAGAAAGATTTTTACTTACAAAAAAATCTCAGCAAGTCGGAGAGCATTTTAACGCTTTTGAAGTCGTTCCATAGAGGCTGTGCGGCCAAGACAACTCCTGTAATGTCTCCCAGGGAAGTACGGCACACAGTGCGGCGTGATTCTCTGTCACAGAGGCTGCGTACTTTGCCGCACGAGTCCCGTGAACACCGCTCTTCCACTCCACCTCTGCCACTCCACCACGAGAGGCAGTTGGAAGCTATNAGCAAGTCGGAGAGCATTTTAACGCTTTTGAAGTCGTTCCATAGAGGCTGTGCGGCCAAGACAACTCCTGTAATGTTTCCCAGGGAAGTACGGCACATAGTGCGGCGTGATTCTCTGTCACAGAGGCTGCGTACTTCGCCGCACGAGTCCCGTGAACACCGCTCTTCCACTCCACCTCTGCCACTCCACCACGAGAGGCAGTTGGAAGCTATNTGCCGCACGAGTCCCGTGAACACCGCTCTTCCACTCCACCTCTGCCACTCCACCACGAGAGGCAGTTGGAAGCTATGGACGCGCTGACTTGCGATATGAGACGCCTGGGAGACTGCATTTCACGGAGTGCATGCGCTGCAACTGAGCGCGGCGATGTCGCGTCACGCTACCACTGCGCACTGTTCGTTTCCGTACGGCCGAGTTGCAGCGTGGGAGAAGCAACTCTGATTTACAATTTTGAAGTACTAGACTAGTATTTTTTTTTAAACAGCTATTTAAAATTATTGTTGTGAAAAGTCGCCCAAAGATGGATTACACATCCCTAAAAACAAACCTGGCATAGATGTTAACAACGTTTTCGGTAATTTTGAGAGTAAATGCTCGCCCATCAATACAAGACGGAGCAGAAGTTAACAAAAAATCCCGCCACATTTTAAAATCGCTTGTAGGTTTTACGAGTGTACTGAGTTGACTTTGATAGCGTATTCAAATGCATGCCAAATTAGTTAACTGTGTACACGCCAGTGCATACGTATAGTGAGAAAGTGCGAATGGCAAAACTTTTTCCCGTGCATGCATGGTAACGTTCAGATATGTGATGAGCAAAGAGTCAAACGCATAGGGAAATCTTAACTTTGTATAGTAGAAACACTAAACATTCGTGTATTTNATGTGATGAGCAAAGAGTCAAACGCATAGGGAAATCTTAACTTTGTATAGTAGAAACACTAAACATTCGTGTATTTTCAGTCTGATGTCGAGAGCTTGGTATCAAAGAACCGTATCTACAAAATGCTACATTTTCAGTGTAGCCGAATGATTATTTCTGTCTTTGTTTACAATGTTGTTTTATGTAGTTGCATCTTATTAGTACTTAAATGTTTAATATCTAAATTCATTCCTTTACAAAGACCTCAAAATAGGTTGGCGTGAAAATTTAATAATAAGCCGAGAAATATTTGCAATAAATGTATATCTGACGTGTGTAGCTAAAGTTGGATCTATCTCGAAACGATTGTAGACATACACGCCATATTTTGGCACATAAGGACTTAGACTCTACGTGTAGTGAAAGCAACCTTAACTCAAAATCTCGAGATTTGTAGATACGGTTCTTTGTCACTACACTCTCGACGTGTGGTATTATTTTTGTACTATGTAAAGGCTAAACATTTCTATTACAGTTTAGAAAACCTACAAGAATTTTTTTTTACAGTGTACGTATGTTTACTTNTGTAAAGGCTAAACATTTCTATTACAGTTTAGAAAACCTACAAGAATTTTTTTTTACAGTGTACGTATGTTTACTTACTTTTACCGTATGTGAAAACTATAAACAAAGAACGTCTTAATAATTGCCACTTTTTTTCGCAATCCAAATATCAGTATTGTTATAATTCGGTGGAGTGAACTATATCCAGGAATTTCGTCCTGTGAGAAGCATGGCAGACTTTTCAGTGGAATCATTAGTTTTTACACCGAATTCCTATCTTGGCAAAAAGTGAACCATAATGTGAAAGCAGGCAAGATTGTGCAGCTTGTAAGATTTCAAAATGGCAGATTTTACAGTTGACAGCAATGCTCATGTGCGCCATTTCGTCGAAAGACGTAGTTCTTGAGATACTATTCGACGAAGTGAAAAATTTAGCTGGATTTGTTTTGACTAATGTTGCTAGGTAAAAATAACAATTAATATACATTTAAATAAATTTAAATATACAGAAGTTAAACTCCTTTACCAATTTATAATAACGTTTAAAGATATATCATATGTATATTTTTAAGTACAAAGAAGTTTATTCTCCTACATTTAGGCAATGCATAGATACTATTAAATTTTAGTTTATGCATTTTAACTTTTTTCAGTTTGTTTATTGCACACGTGTTGGTTTTAATTATTAAATAACATACGTTTTCATGTATAAATGTATTAATGTTATTTTAATAAGTATATTACATGAACGTTAAACATTAAATATATATTAACATTGATCAAATACAAACAATATACAGTTACATGCTTACTTTTTGGGACTTTATTTGATACACGAAACCTTAACGCAGTAAACATTTAAATTGTCATAAACGAAATTATCTTGTATGCATGTATACACGTACAAAATGCATATACTCATACTGTAGGTAATATACAAATCAGTAGACCTATATTTTATTTGTATATATCTGAATACTATACCATACACGATAATTATCTTCAAAACAATATACTTGTAACATCTACTAGGATGCGAACGTTTCGATTTCATGTCGCATANTACACGATAATTATCTTCAAAACAATATACTTGTAACATCTACTAGGATGCGAACGTTTCGATTTCATGTCGCATAGAGTTTTACATTCACTGAAATATGAGACAAGTCGGTAATATTAATTCATATTCTTCCCTCCTCCCCCCATTCTTGCGCATGCAGTTAGCACCACATTCTACACGATACGGATTGCACCTCAGGAATCAATGGTCAAAACTAAGTAGAAAATACTCATTCTTAAAAATACACGAGACGCTTCGTTTGCGAGAAAAACGCCATGAAAGATCCAAAACCATTGTAGCAAGCATGTGGTATTCCTATGAGATAAGGGTGAGGTGATGTGGTAATGCTACAACTAATGTGTAGTAAGGCATACGGTGAGGGAACGAGCCGAGCTCAGTAGTGCCAAGGAGGCCACGGANAATGCTACAACTAATGTGTAGTAAGGCATACGGTGAGGGAACGAGCCGAGCTCAGTAGTGCCAAGGAGGCCACGGAGTTCACATGCAGTGAGTACTGGGACATGGCACTGGCCATGGGTGCATCCTGCGGCCAAGCTGCGTGCATGCTGCATGCATCCACCTTGCCAAAATGTGCATTGCTATGGGTAGAGTAAACTTCGAACACCTGTNAGCTGCGTGCATGCTGCATGCATCCACCTTGCCAAAATGTGCATTGCTATGGGTAGAGTAAACTTCGAACACCTGTCATAATGTTTCTACGTTTTGTTTTGTGATGATGTATGCTGTGCTTAACGTGGAGTAAAGTCATTCTATGTTCTTTAATGTTGTTTTTATCGTAAACTAAGGCCCTTACGCTTTTTTACCGGAGAATATTTTCTACTTAGTTTTGATCACATATTCGTATGGTGCTGTCCGTAAACGCGATTTATCTGACAACTTGTATAACTAGTCTCTGTTCTATTGAATATAAAAAAAAGTAACAAAGTTGCAGTATGATTTTCTGTAATATTCCCCGTGTTAGTATTCTTTTGGCACACGTGCGTAGAGCACACTGCAATGTTACATTTCAAATGTTTATAAAAATTTTAATTCTACAGAATACAGTTCTGTTTCTCTGTACTCTTTCATATCTAAATTCGAGATATCTGACGCTAAAGGTTTGTTTTGAACGTGCAAAGACCTGATGAGGTGTATTTTACTTCTGCTAAAGAGTTCCAGATGTACACTATAATGTTTATAGAAACTAAGCGAGGAAGCTGGGAGAATAGGGTAGCTGTAGTCAACTTTCTCTCACTTGCAACGCTCTAGGTAGCTGTTTTCCGATAAAGAGTTTGCCTTGTCCATCCTAGTTAACCCATCTGGCCCTCGGTTCATATGGAGAAAACTGTGTCTTGCGCCAGAAACTCTTACATTTTAGCTCTAAAAGACGGTACGTACACTCTGAAAATATTCCACGCCACTCTCACTGTTAAAAATCTACTGTAATTTTACAGAAAATTGCTGGTAAAACAAGTCTCCAGAACTTTACTTAAATTAACGAACACGTCGCGCTTTCATTATCGGGACTTTCCGTAAATTTCACAGGATTTCCGTGAATGCTTGAAACCTCTCCGAAAATTTTACACTTATTTTTTTTGTGTTTCCGGCTTAAAGGAATAATGTTAAAATTGTTTAATTGTTGTTAAATGTGCAGTTTTCACTATTTAAAAAAAAAATTAGAAAAAAAAAATTTCTGAACCAAGAGAAAACACAATTCAAGAGTGCTGGAGTTTATGACGTACCATTCACCTACGTTCTTGCTGTAAAAATATTGGGTTTAAAATTTTATTTCCAAGCTTTGCATGCATNGTACACTCTGAAAATATTCCACGCCACTCTCACTGTTAAAAATCTACTGTAATTTTACAGAAAATTGCTGGTAAAAAAAAGTCTCCAGTTTACTTAAATTAACGAACACGTCGCGCTTTCATTATCGGGACTTTCCGTAAATTTCACAGGATTTCCGTGAATGCTTGAAACCTCTCCGAAAATTTTACACTTATTTTTTTTGTGTTTCCGGCTTAAAGGAATAATGTTAAAATTGTTTAATTGTTGTTAAATGTGCAGTTTTCACTATTTAAAAAAAAAATTTAAAAAAAAAATTTCTGAAGCAAGAGAAAACACAATTAAAGAGTGCTGGAGTTCATGACGTACCATTCACCTACGTTCTTGCTGTAAAAATATTGGGTTTAAAATTTTATTTCCAAGCTTTGCATGCATANATGACGTACCATTCACCTACGTTCTTGCTGTAAAAATATTGGGTTTAAAATTTTATTTCCAAGCTTTGCATGCATAACTATTACAGTTTCTAGTAAAGTCTGAGTGTTTTAAATATTACAATATATAGGTACTCGATGCAAAGTTTTAAACATTACTAACAATTACAGGTACCCGATGCTAATTATTGATGATTGAAGGAACAGTGATGTGGTTATCTTAACTTTCGCACATACGATACTTTTTTTGGTTACAGAGGCGAACAAAGATTCGTGCAGACTCAGAATTGTTCGTTCTAGAAACCCGTAACTATGGAAATACGGAGATGTTCCGTATTTTGTGTTTACGAAGTTCCACTGCATTTTCCGTCATTACGGATCGTATTTCCGTATTTTATTTATACATTTGCATTAACATTTCCGCAAAATATATGGAAATTTTTAACAGCTTCCTTTAGAGTTTCGATACTCAACGTTCGTAAACTCAATAAGCTAGACGTCTTTCCCATATAAAAAAGTATTAACAGTGACCTAGTTTTCATTTACCAATTTTCATCCAATTACCACGCAGAAACTGCGCTGCTGAACATTTGTAACGTTTTAGTTTTATTTTTGTTTACATGTTCTGAGAGAGACATCAAGAAACTTCTTTGCAGTCGGTATTATTTGTCGCTTTTCGGAAATAAAGAGGGCAAGTTTAATGGCTTATATGTAGTTAGAACAACAGAAACTGCAGATGACTGAAAATTGTCATTATCGTTGAACATTTTCTTTTGGAAATGTTCTTGTGCGTTCACCACTACATTAAATTTTACATATTTTATGAGTAGAGGTGAATTGAGAGATTTGAGGTGAGAATGGAGCACCGTCGGAATGCAATGGTGGGGGAAACGAGAAATCCCCGAGAAAACTCGCTGACCAGCGGCATCGTCCGGTACGATTCCCACTTGCGAAAATCTGGGAGTGACCCGGCCGGCCGGCCGGNAACTCGCTGACCAGCGGCATCGTCCGGTACGATTCCCACTTGCGAAAATCTGGGAGTGACCCGGCCGGCCGGCCGGGGATTGAACCCGGTTTGCCTTGGTGCGAGGTGAATAGGCTAACCGCTCAGCTACCGCGGTCCCTTAAAATTGAAGATGGTTATTTTAGCTGTGGCTATATTAGCACAGTTTAACTCCTGTAGTTTCAATTTTGAGTTATTCGTTTTCAAAAACTTCACTTGAGTCGAACTCAGAAGGTATGAGGCCATGCTTTCACATCACAAGCAAAACCTCGCCACAACGCGTCACTGCGAATAATTTGTGCAGTGCATTTACGAATGTATTTTTTGGTAACGCAAAAGTGGTGTGAAGCGCTCTGTTTGGCCGTTGGTGCTATCAGCTGTGTCTGCGACCGTGTTAATCCACCTTAAGCGGGAAAAGACGCTGCACTCCGGGGAAATAAATATCGCACCTGCACACCCAAACTCCCACCTGCTGTTCAGGTAGGGGTTTGGGCTGCAATATGGTAGCACAGTTCGTAGTTTTTTTGCAGTCATAGTTACTGTGTTCACTATATTTCAGTCCATGCACGACACACTGTTACATATCCGAGGGAAAATTCGGTTGAGTGCTCATGTGAGATGAACAGTTGCCACTCTCCGTGTTCCTGCCAGTAGCGCTATCAAGTACAATGTGGATAGAATTTTATCGCAGTGGAGAATGAAGAGATTTGAATGACTTTTAACACCGAGGTCTTGAGAGCCGATGAGGTTTAAGAGTGGTGATTATNGAGGTTGAAGAGTGGTGATTATGGAGCGCCGCCGGATCCCCGAGAAAAACCCGCCGACCATCGGTATCGTCCGGCACGATTATATTGTATTATATAGGGCTCATGAGCGTCCCCCGGTGTTATGCCTGAAGGCCTATCAGGAGACGGCTTACAAACTAACTTATGACCTAACTTAAACTGGCACCCATGCCTTACCTGGGGATTCGAACCCAGAACCTTCCGTACCCCAGACCGGCGGCGTACAAACCGACTCATCTTGCTCCGCCACTATTCCGACATGTGAAAATCCCCGGAGCGACCCCACTGGGAATCGAATCCGGTTCGCCTAGGAGAAAGGCGAGTAGTCTGACCAACACGCCACCGCGGCCTCCGACAGGATTTGAGGTTAGAACACTGTTTTTATAAGTAGGTGCTTTGAGATGTTCCTATACTTCCTCTTAGATTGAATGTAACCACAATGTATTCAGTTTAGTAAAAGTATTTTATTCTTATGATAAATGGCGGGTGTGTTGAAAATTTTAATGGCAACAAACACGTTCATATCTGTCGACCCCGGGACTTCGATAGTTGTACTGGCGAGGCGGCACTCAATGTTGGGGACGGTGGCGCACGATGAAGTGTTGCAAGGTAAGCTAGTCCATGCTCAGTGCTGTATACACTCGGCATACGCAGCAGGAACCAGTAACTAGAGTGGGGCCGGGAGAAACTGAATGTCTTGCGGCCACTCACGAGAGAGCGGCGAGGCACCCATTAAACACGTGCTCTGACTTCAACTGCACTACTACGTTGAGGTGGTCGATGTGTAAATGAGCCAACGAGTAAATATAGCACAGAGCAAACCACAGCTTACCGTGTAACAGTTCACCACACGCCGCTGGTTGGGTGTACGTGATCTTTAGTCTGTGATATTCCCTCGACGCCGCCTCTGTCTCCACCACGTGAGAGAGACACAGTAGCTGGCATACAGCACGTCCCCGGCGACCCTTCAGCACGCCACTCGGGCTCCAATCTCCGTGACGTCCCAACTTCAGCGAATTAATCGAGCTAGTTTGGCCGTTTAGACGGAGCTCTGGTTGAAGGCGAGCCTACCGCGTCTCCCCCCGCTTGTCTGCTGCCCGTCCGCGGAAATTCACCTTCCTGAACCTTGCAAGGCGAAACGCCAGTTTGACAATCNCCCCCGCTTGTCTGCTGCCCGTCCGCGGAAATTCACCTTCCTGAACCTTGCAAGGCGAAACGCCAGTTTGACAATCGATGTGGCCGGGGCAAGTAGGGCAGTTCTAAGGGGCCCGCGTTGCAGAGTGTTTGAAATACACAGTTTCCCGTTAANAATGTGGCCGGGGCAAGTAGGGCAGTTCTAAGGGGCCCGCGTTGCAGAGTGTTTGAAATACACAGTTTCCCGTTAAACTATTAAACGAACGTCCAATATGCTGATCTATGAAGACAACATATACTTCAGACTAGTTGTGCATGGTACTTTCAAGGCATCACGCATTGGACATTATTAATTTTAATTCCCTTGAAACTGGCTGGAAACAGCTTTTTTCAAACTGCTGTTTTTCTCAAAATATACGAACTCGATTCACGCAAAACTACGATAGAGGATTGCATTGGACTTTGCTACAGTGTCACATCCAATAAAATGATAGCCAGTTCATTTGACGGTAAGGCTAAACTCAAAACTTCTGTATACACCTCAGGCGCTTATTCATTGGCTCGTGCCTTCGTTATTAGCGCTTTTGTGTACCATACTGTACGTGATTCGCTCAGACTCTATTTCCTTGTATATAACTGTTTCTTATAGGTTGTTCACGGTAAACTAATCACTTTTGAAAAACCTCCTTAGATCTACTTGTTTGCACACTGTGTGTTCTTCCATCATATGTAAAATTAACAGTGCACTCATGCGTTGGTCAATTGAAAGTGTGAAATTATTATAAACGTAAATATCACACAAATTTGCTTATTCTTAAACATATATGCATTAAAAAACAGAATGTAAAAGAAATCACTTCAGTATTCACAAATNCACAAATTTGCTTATTCTTAAACATATATGCATTAAAAAACAGAATGTAAAAGAAATCACTTCAGTATTCACAAATGTTTACCAAACACTATTAATGCAACGTTAAAAAGTGGAACTACTTACCCTCCGTCATTACCAACTTTACTGGGAGCATGCCAGTCAGCGTACCTGTCAAACATATGTAGGCCTATTCAGTTAGGGAGAGTNCACAAATTTGCTTATTCTTAAACATATATGCATTAAAAAACAGAATGTAAAAGAAATCACTTCAGTATTCACAAATCTTTACCAAACACTATTAATGCAACGTTAAAAAGTGGAACTACTTACCCTCCGTAATTACCAACTTTACTGGGAGCATGCCAGTCAGCGTACCTGTCAAACATATGTAGGCCTATTCAGTTAGGGAGAGTAAGATTTTTCAGAGGTGAATTTGAAAAGTGCTCAATTAATTATGAACAGTGTATATATAGTCCCTTAGAGTGTGTCAGGAAACAAGTGGCTCAGTCGCAAAAGCAACNGACAGGAAACAAGTGGCTCAGTCGCAAAAGCAACAAGAAATAACACGTGTTAAAGGTTTCTCCTAGCAGCGCTAGAACTCACAAAATTCCCTGGTCTCTAACCATAATTGTTAATTCCTCATTCTTCTTCACTTATAAGACTGCTATTTCCTACATATCTTATTGTTAGCAAACTAAGTTCTCACAGAAGCAAGAACAGCCATGACATTNGTAAGATTTTTCAGAGGTGAATTTGAAAAGTGCTCAATTAATTATGAACAGTGTATATATAGTCCCTTAGAGTGTGTCAGGAAACAAGTGGCTCAGTCGCAAAAGCAACAAGAAATAACACGTGTTAAAGGTTTCTCCTAGAAGCGCTAGAACTCACAAAATTCCCTGGTCTCTAACCATAATTGTTAATTCCTCATTCTTCTTCACTAATAAGACTGCTATTTCCTACATATCTTATTGTTAGCAAACTAAGTTCTCACAGAAGCAAGAACAGCCATGACATTNTATAAGACTGCTATTTCCTACATATCTTATTGTTAGCAAACTAAGTTCTCACAGAAGCAAGAACAGCCATGACATTAGTGTGACCAGGTCATTTTAACAGAATTCTAACATGTAAACATTTCCTATCAGTATTTCTGCGGTTACTAGTATGCCATAACCAATGTTCAAGCTTTTTATATCAATATTCGTGAAGCGCCAAATATCTGTTGTAGTAATTTACATTTTATTTTAATAATATATAAACATGGATATAATACTGGTGCATAGTGTAACTAGACGGTACTTTTTACATGAAGGAAGTTTTCAAAATAGCAGCGCGGGACAGTTGCCATCTGCCCGGTATTACATAACTTTTATTTGGTTTTTCAACATATTTTTCTGTCGGCATAAATACAGAATGTAATAATTATAAATACATGGCCTTGTTTCTTCGATGAGTGCATAATTACAGTTCGTACACAGGCTTGTGCCCACGGAGCTTCGTCGCAAAAACACAATTCNGTTTCTTCGATGAGTGCATAATTACAGTTCGTACACAGGCTTGTGCCCACGGAGCTTCGTCGCAAAAACACAATTCGTGATAACACCTAATAAAACGTATTAAATAATGATCTTGTGTTATTAAAACGAGAAACATGCAGGAAACACAGGCANGTGATAACACCTAATAAAACGTATTAAATAATGATCTTGTGTTATTAAAACGAGAAACATGCAGGAAACACAGGCATTTGCTATGAAGGAATAAAATTAAAAATATCTTTAATTATTGCAAAAAATATATATGCATGCTATTAAAAAATGTTTACAAAAGTAAATCTCTGAGAAAAAATATAAGTTTTCATGATNGCATGCTATTAAAAAATGTTTACAAAAGTAAATCTCTCAGAAAAAATATAAGTTTTCATGATACTAGCTAACCTGTCTTAGCAACATGTTTTTCCATGTTCGCTTTGTAATTATCGTGAAATGCCATAAACAATATTAAAAAAAAAAAATATTGTTTGATACAGGATGAGTATTAAGTCCCTATCCATTTGTGTGAAATCGATAACATACCTTATTTTTGTGTTAGGTTTTGAAAATGTTCACCATTGAAGAGAGGATAACCATGNGGACAACCATTGTCTGTGCTTGTCTGAGAGGACTAACGTACGATGCAGTGATAGCTGATTTCACACGAAGATTTAGGAAACCTGGCCCCACAAATATGTTCATTCGCCATCTTGCCAACAAATTTAATCGCACAGGCAGTGTAAAATCTTCCACACATTGGATTGTGGAACATCAAGCTTACGACTGAGACGCAGAACCGATGCACGAGGGCTTCGTTCAATGGCTTCCTGAATCCGTTGCACAGCGTCTTAAGGTATAAATGGCCTGCCTGAACGCTCTTCGTCCTTAGCACTCCCTGTGCGATTGAATTTGTTGACANTACTAGCTAACCTGTCTTAGCAACATGTTTTTCCATGTTCGCTTTGTAATTATCGTGAAATGCCATAAACAATATTTAAAAAAAAAATATTGTTTGATACAGGATGAGTATTAAGTCCCTATCCATTTGTGTGAAATCGATAACATACCTTATTTTTGTGTTAGGTTTTGAAAATGTTCACCATTGAAGAGAGGACAACCATTGTCTGTGCTTGTCTGAGAGGACTAACGTACGATGCAGTGATAGCTGATTTCACACGAAGATTTAGGAAACCTGGCCCCACAAATATGTTCATTCGCCATCTTGCCAACAAATTTAATCGCACAGGCAGTGTAAAATCTTCCGCACATTGGATTGTGGAACATCAAGCTTACAACTGAGACGCAGAACCGATGCACGAGGGCTTCGTTCAATGGCTTCCTGAATCCGTTGCACGGCGTCTTAAGGTATAAATGGCCTGCCTGAACGCTCTTCGTCCTTAGCACTCCCTGTGCGATTGAATTTGTTGACANGGCGTCTTAAGGTATAAATGGCCTGCCTGAACGCTCTTCGTCCTTAGCACTCCCTGTGCGATTGAATTTGTTGACAAGATGGCAAATGGTCACATTTGTGTGGCCAGGTTTCCTAAATGTTCGTGTGGAATCAGCTCTCACTGCATCGTACGTTAGTCCTCTCAGACGAGCACGCACCACGACTATCTTCTCTCCAGTGATGAACATTTTCAATACCTATAACAAAAACAAGATATATTATCGATTTCCCACAATGGATAGGGACTTTATAATCACGGTGTATAAGAACCACTCCTGTTAGAAGATGAATATTATTTTAATTTTTCGCTACTCCAATTTATATTTCTAGGATTCGCAGTTATCCTATTGATATTTTGCGTACGTTGTTACCAAAGCTATCTAAAAGTGGCGAGTAGCATTCTTGTTTTAGACGACCGAAAAAAATTGGTTTCGCAACATTTCTTACAGTGGTTTTAAATTTTAACTTTTTACGTGTTACCATACCTGCGGTATTTAATTGTTTCTTTTGCTGTCTCGGAAAAGAAAACTAATTTCAAAATTACCTAAAAATAATATTTGAAAAACGAGGTACTTCATGAACGCCCAAGTTTACGAAGACTGATGGCAGCGTATTGTTTAGAATAGCTAACAGGATGAATGTAAAAATATTTTATAGCTTCTATAATTCACTTTAATGGCAAAACTCAATAGAAAAACCAGAAATTGGCATTGCCTATTTCACGAACGAGAATAATATGTTAGTGACATTCATAAAAGAATTTCAGTTTACATCCTTAAACGTAATGTAACACAAATGCATCGCTGCACATAAGGTAGCGGGTGGTATCTTTGTCATCTTGAATTTAATTGTATTTCTTTATAACTTACTGTTAAGATTTCATATTAAAATTCCAACCTTATCATTACATATAGAGCTACCTTACAGAAATCCTGAAATCAGAGTGGACTGATTTTAAGTCTCTATTTCTCATGCGAGACTGAAAAATAAGAAATAATTATTTATCTTTAATACGGTTACAGATACAGCGAAAAAATATAAGAAGAATATTGCGGACTTAAAAACATTCGTTAAGATATGGCCTATGCACAGAAAGCCCTCGTTTTCAAATATTTACCTAAAAATTAATTTACAGTAAAACAAAAAAAAAAAGTTCAAGTTGAAAGGGATTCTTTCCCCTTTAGTTAATATTTACAAACATGGTTTTGCTTGGCTGTCAACACTTAGGAATTAAAGCACTAAAAAAACATCTGTAGCAGTCTGCCTCGCAACAAATTAGATTCCGAAATCACAAATCCTCTAACAATATTACAATTTATAAAACGTATATTCTTACATTATATGAATTTACGCAATCAAATTATTTACAATTAACATATCAAAGATGCAGTATCAAATACCACGAACATATAAGCAATAACTTGATGTTATATTTGTTGAAATTATTCCTGTAATAACAATATAAGAAATTAAACCATTACTCCCCTTGTAAATATGAAAACTATTTATATTAATATTCTTATAGGGGACATCAGTATAAGCATTTTTTTAACCACTATAGTTTTTTTTTGTTCAGGTGGGCACTTCAAACACATGTTTCTTCATTACCAGGCCGTACCGATAAAACTCAAAATCTATTTCAGATGGTGAACTTTATTTTAATGCCTAGTAATACTGCAATTGCAGCTTTCTGATATTTTCCGTAGCAGTCCAGGAGTTATATATTATTTTGGAAGAAAACCGGGACTAAATAAAATTTCTCCCGCACGGAAAATACCATCTATGTCCTATGAAGACACCTGCTAAGTATAAATTTAATTTTTACTAATAAAACACTATACATTTCTTAGTGTGGGGTTTGTACAGACAAGAGAAAAACATTAATTATATCTCTAAAAGATTTCAGTTAAGGTAGCCTTCAACATAGACACAAAAACGTGCCAGTGAAAATTTCGTTGTACCAGACACCAAGTTCATTAATTTACTGAATCCCTGACAATATAATTAGCAACGCATGTGAAAAAGAATAATTTATATTCTTGTGGGCATTAAACGGAAACTGCTTTCAGCAAAATCTATCCTTTAATTATGTGATTACACTGGAAAAACAGACAAGATTTTTCAGAAGTAACATTTACATTTTAAATAAACAAACGTGCTTTAAAATTGTTTCTCCAAAACGCGTGAATTCGAAATATCGTTGCAAGCGTTCTGTTATTTGTTATTTATACAACCTAACATGCACACTGTTACGGCACGCCGAAGAATTTTTGTATGGCAGAGTTCATGCCAATCAGTATTTACTGATACACACAAATATGTCATCCTACCACTCGTATATGTAATTTATTTTCATCTTCGTTCGCTTGACACGACTCTTCACTTACGCAAACACCTAATCATGGTTGTTGTTACCATATCGCTCCGTGACTGTGTTGCCGAGGTAGAACAAGAGCACTGGTAAGTGTGCATCTCATTCGCCCTGCAGCACTGCTCTTTTGACTCACAGCTGTTGCATCGTAACAAAGTGAATTAAATTCAATAAGCTCGTCTGCGCCCTCTATATAGTCACGTAGTTCTCCATGGACTGTTGTGCGTTGGCAGGGCTCTCAAAACTGTCAACGTTCTTATTTTCACTCACTCACGAGATCAGCTGACGCCATTTCAGGAATTGGTATAGTTTTTGATAAGTTACCTCCTCGTGGCACCCGTTCATAGGAAATACTATATTATCTAGTGATNGAGATTTGAATGTAGATTTTAAAACCTGCTGTCATTATGTTTCCCGGCATCGTGGGAAAGATTGAAGGAGATGAAATCGGCTCATGAAAATTATCGCAATACTCATGGTAAATCTCATAATAAGAGGAAACTGAAGATCCAGTTTTACTTTTTAGAGTCACGGATTACTTTAATTGTAAACTCTAAACCATTTAAACAACCATTTCCTTTGCGTTCTCAAATGAGCGTCCCCCTGAAAACTAAACTCAAACATGGAGTTTTCTCCACTGCACACTAGCATATTCCAACGGATTGTACTTCCAAGTTTTTATATTGTGTGCTTACTCTATACTGATTTTACTAGACATTTTTTTTCACTAGCCAAATTTGCAATGCACAAATTATTAATTTTANGTGCTTACTCTATACTGATTTTACTAGACATTTTTTTTCACTAGCCAAATTTGCAATGCACAAATTATTAATTTTAGTTTCTACAAAACAGTTTACTTTACCACGGAACCCTTAATTTCCCTTAACATATATGGCTGTTATATTGACTACGTATACTATGGTTGAGGACCGTCGTGCGTATCAAAATGACAATTTTACGTGTATAAATATAGAAAATTAATTTATACCGGAACTGCTGGGCAATAAGCATCATTTTTAAAATTACGAAGTGACCAAGAAACCAACAAATTAACCAACCATACAATCCTTAAAAAATATANTAAGCATCATTTTTAAAATTACGAAGTGACCAAGAAACCAACAAATTAACCAACCATACAATCCTTAAAAAATATACCAGTCAATCTGCGTGCGAAGAGGTAATCTCTCATGCAAACGGATATAATAACATCATTATTCGCGTAATACGTGTAACAAAAACTAAATGCGATGACTGACTCAGCGTAAAAGAACAGAAATTTACCGCGTTAATTTTATTTATCAAAGTATTTACGCGTAACAATGTACAACACGCATTCATACTATATAATTCAAATTTATGCTGAGAAAGTCAAAGCTGTAAAAATTTTACCATTGACGGCTTCCATGGAACCAATTCGCCGCAAGTGCAGTGTTAACACAGTTAAAAAAAATGTTNTAAGCATCATTTTTAAAATTACGAAGTGACCAAGAAACCAACAAATTAACCAACCATACAATCCTTAAAAAATATAAGTCAATCTGCGTGCGAAGAGGTAATCTCTCATGCAAACGGATATAATAACATCATTATTCGCGTAATACGTGTAACAAAAACTAAATGTGATGACTGACTCAGCGTAAAAGAACAGAAATTTACCGCGTTAATTTTATTTATCAAAGTATTTACGCGTAACAATGTACAACACGCATTCATACTATATAATTCAAATTTATGCTGAGAAAGTCAAAGCTGTGAAAATTTTACCATTGACGGCTTCCATGGAACCAATTCGCCGCAAGTGCAGTGTTAACACAGTTAAAAAAAATGTTNGAAAATTTTACCATTGACGGCTTCCATGGAACCAATTCGCCGCAAGTGCAGTGTTAACACAGTTAAAAAAAATGTTTAGTATTTGTAACAAACGACAGATAGCATACTTTTCGAATACTCTTGACACGTGCCCAGATTCAAACCCGGGTCAGTTCTACAGGAGGGGGAGGGGCCTTAGGCATGCTGACAAAACATGAATAGCCAGACCGCAATAATTTAAGTAATTTTTTTAAAATAGTCTATGCAAATATATATCTACTTAATAAGATTCTGGATAGCACAATTTATCACACCTCCCAGTACTTAAAAAATGTAGAAAACTTGATTTGGCGACATTAATATATCACAATATGAGTAATTTCAAGTTTTCCATAAATGAATTTCACTGCAAAGGAAAAAAAACGCCTCCATTTCGCGGAGTACTAGCTTTTTGTAAAGTCATTGTTTAAAATATGATAAGTGATTATGATATTATAATTTCGTATTGAAACTCTTATAATTATGTCATTGGTATGAATTCTTATGACCCGACAGAACGTGTTCAAGGGTGCTGTTTGCAATAGGGAGGAAAGGATGAGAATGGGGTTTTCGATTCTCCCAGCAACTGTTTTGTTGAACATGTTGCACTAATTTTATGACAGTAACGTGAAACTAGTTGCAAATGCTCTTAATAGCCTTTGGACACGACTCCCGGAATAGTTTTTACAACCGTAGTCGTCGTTGAAATATCTCCACTATAGGCTGTTCACGGAAAGTGAGCACTCCTGAGGCCCTAGTTACTGTTTTCCTATCAGCCATTTTTTTATTCTTCCACCACTTTTTAAAATAGATATAGCCATGTAAGTACGAAACACGGTGTATATATTTTACCACACTCTAAAGTTAACGTCTATGGCTACAATAAAATAATTTTTGTCTATTATTTCAAATGAGAGGGCTTTAAAAAGTGCTCACTTGACCGTGAATAGCCTATCTCAGGTGTTGTCATGCTTGTATTTATATTCTTGGTCGTGGTACACACAAGGCATAATTGACTTTTTAATTCCATAGAATTTAATTGTTCAAGTATTACATATACAACGATTTAATATTTTCTATTATTTTTAACGAAATTAAATAATACGATACCGGTTTGAAAAATAATTTTAATGTGTTCGTCGTACGAATTTTGCAAGTCTAAGTAAAGAACTAAGTTTAGAATTATGACTCGCATGCAGGAGCATTATTTCTTTAAACACTCTGCAACCATTTCCCTTGTTGCAACGCAAAGGAATGGAAAAATGAAACACCTGACGCACTAAGCCAAAGGTAGAAATGGACTTAGATTTATGCATACGTGTAGCATTACTGGCTCGAGGATAACTGAAAAAAAGTTGGAATCAACCTTTGAAAAAACTGCCTGTAAAGTTTGGCAACACTTGTGTTTGGTTGCTCATGATGAATGTTTGCTGGGACAGTCAGTGCATTGCAAGAATACATTTGTCAAGTATGGCGTAGTTGGTATTCTGTATGGACAGTGTGAACGTCATCCCATACATTCTACTGGACTATGAGCACCATAGTAACTGAGAAATCCCGGTGCAAAACTTATATTGAGTAGTATATTTTAATTGACATACAAACTTGTATACTACCTGCAAAGCCTAGTGACAAAATGTCCGGAGAAGCTATCTTGCATTATTAGAGTGACGTTAAAGTTGGGTGCAACAATGCCGGGAGTACGCAGCTGCATGTAGGTATGTGTATTTTGTTGTAGTGTATTGTTGTACATAATGTACTACACTTTTTTTCGTTTTGTATTGAATAACCATACCTTTGTGTATAAAATGTAATAAGTAAATTCATTTCATTTTATTATTTCCAACTCTCGACATTGTTGCACCTAACTTCAACGTCGCTTTAGTAATACAAGATTGCTTTTCCGGACATTTATGTGTCTACGTCTACATTGGCATAGTATTAAATGGCGAAATTTAAATGTGAGGACAATGAATCCATTGATTTTTTTTCTTACACACACAACGATAAAAATTAACACACGTGACATCAACACTTTGAGTGCTGCCGACGTAATATTAATTATGACTGAATTTAACTGAGTTTTATGAAGTTTGCCGTAGCATTACGACATCCGCATTCTTTGAAGACACGGACGAAGAAATATTACTTCGTCTTCAGTTTTCATAAGATTCTCTGTGATGTAACATTACGTCAGCAACGCTCAAGTATAAATTACTCAAATGTACAGGATGGCTGTAGTGTAGGGCCTATACTATTCTACGCAGGAGAAACGTTTGCTTGGGCAACTTTCAACTGTGCATTATAGTGGCTGGCAGCAGGCCGGTAATGAACGTTGTTCAGTATTGTAAACGCGTCCGTTTTTGTGCCAACCAATAGAACTGTTGTAAATAGGAATACACTCTAAAACATAATAAGTAATTTCAATCAGTATAATTATTTTTCTGAATCTTTAGTTATTCAGCTGTTATGTGTTGGTTGTACGGTGGTTTTACTGCCAGATCATTGCAATTCACTAGAAATCACTGCCTAATCAGGTAATACCAGCAACTGAGTGGAGTATTTTCAACAGATCTACAGTCGAATTTTCTGATTTAGAGCCGGTTTTACGGTTTGGTTTTAAGAGTGTACAGATACCAACAGACCTGATGACCATGCAGTCGTGAAACAGGCTAACCACTTATAGCTTGTCTTGTCAGTGCATCTGAACCGCATTATAAGTGTTAAAGAGCCTTCAAATTCCACAGGTACACATGATCGACGCCGTGGAAATGTTAACTTGCCATCTGACGGAAGGATATAAATGGGGAAGGAAATTTTTCAGCCGACCGCTGACAGTCTGTATATGTGGGAGTGTGAAGTGGCTGTAAGAACTGACCTCTGGGCGGCAGGGAGACGTCGGCGAGGTAGAAGGGCCCTTGGCGGGTCGCGACCTCGTGCATGATGATGCCGAAGGAGTAGACATCTCCCTTCTGCGTGCCCTCGGGCGGAGGGTGGCTCATGCGCAGCAGTTCCGGCGCCGTCCACAGCATCTCTGCGGACAAATGACAGTCGCCAAATTTGAAAACAACGGACTCGGCCAGAGATCAACCCCACCAGTAGCGTGTCGTGAACTGTTGCAAGGTAAGCTGTGTTTTGCTGTGTGCTATACCTAATAGTTTGCTAGTTTACACATCGGCTACTTAAACGTAGTAGTGCAGTTGACGTCACATAACGTGTTTAATGGGTGCCTCACTGCTTTCTCGTGAGTGGCCGCAATACATTCAGTTTCTGCTGGCCCCGCTCTGGTTACTGATTCCTGCTGCGTGCGCCGAGTGTGTACAGCACTGAGAAAATACCAGCGTACTTTACATCACTTCACCACACGCCACTGAACACCACTCATGAGTCTTGCACCAAACTTATAAAAAATGCTGTGACTGNTTTACATCACTTCACCACACGCCACTGAACACCACTCATGAGTCTTGCACCAAACTTATAAAAAATGCTGTGACTGTGAGTGAACATCCTTACGGCAACGTTCAACATGGTACGAAGACGATACCGCAACATAATATATATATATCACGAAAAGTTTATCGAAATATCCCAAATGTTAATTATTATGTATATAAGGATGATGACACGTGGGGTCGTGAAATAGTGTAGAATAGAATTATATTATTTTGAGTTATTTATATAGATTTTGTCTACAAAGTATAACTGCTAAAGCTAGAAATAAACTTTGGGAGTTGGGTTCTTTTTTCGTAAACGTCATAATTCTCGAAACCCAACGTTTACCAGTTTAGCTGAATTGCACACCCAAGACATCATTTGTTGGAAGACAGTGCCAGTTCATTAAGTGTTATAAATCAGACAGCTGTAATTGGTATTTATTCATCATCTGTTTTGTTCTCTCGTAAGAAGTTTGAGCTTGGTGAAGAAACAAGGATTTATAGAAAATTAACATGCGCTACTGGTAATTTACATATCCCTGGTCATGTGGAGCTTACGTATAATTCATCAAAGTCAATAAAATTTGTTTGGCCGAAATTGGTTCAGTGGTTCTCATTTTNCATGTGGAGCTTACGTATAATTCATCAAAGTCAATAAAATTTGTTTGGCCGAAATTGGTTCAGTGGTTCTCATTTTATGTTTTAATGTTATGGACTTAGGAAATTTCTTCATTTACAAGATCAAGTGTTGCAGTCGTCCAGTATTTTTACGTGAGCTGCACCTGTGCCAAGCGTGCTTTTAGCAGTCAGTAAACAACGCGCTGTGAGTTCGTTGTAAGGCGCAGAATAGGTAGGCATACAGAAACGAAGTGGCGTGACTGTTTCGTGTAAGCGAACTCGGTCGCTCATTGGCCGCGCGAAGCTGTGGAACCGGGTCTTGCTCCTGATTGGTGGTACGTCAAGGAATACCCCCACTAGTCGGTCTACCATCTGGCACGTTAGTTTCCGGGAGGCTGATTGGTGAACGACGTTCCGCCATATTGCTGGCCGGTGAGGCCATTTTGCTGGTATGTGGAACTGGAGTTCGCAATACACGCAATAATTTCACCTCTGTATACCTAAGTACTGTGCGACTGGGCCATTAACCGGTCACATATCAGAGGTGCAAAAACATCAACAAATACGATTTCTCTCGAGGAAGGCGCTCAAAATGATTTGTTGATGTGTATAGTTGCAACCACAAATATCCTTCATGTGCAACATGTCCTCGATCATGGGTACGGGGACTGAACGGGTTAGTTGTCGCTTTTTTATGTTAATGCCATTTAAGTTGCCACTCGGCATACGACATACCATTAATTAGTTTGAGGTGATAATTGGTTGATTGGAAAGAGATAGAGCTTATTAACGTCCCCCAGTGTTACGCCTGAAGGCTTATCATGGGACGGCTTACAAACTAACTTATGACCTAACTTAAAATATCACCCATTCCTTATCTAGGATTCGAGCCCAGAACCTTCCGCACCGTAGACCAGCGGCGCAACAACCGACTGCGCCACGGGAGGTCGGCAGTTTGAGAAGTGGATGGCAGCAGTAATGATTAATTATTTCATAACGTTCGAATGTTTGTGACTAAATAAATAATTTAAATGCCACAATGAAGCAAATATTTCCTCTTAAGATGTGAAGTTTTCTGGCTATGTAATCTATCAACGTTCATACATAATATTTTACTTCGCTAATAAAGCACCACTCATTATTGTGGCATTAAGGAGTATCACAGCCGAGAGATCAAACGCCTGTCCCCGAATTATGGCTTAAATGCTCTGAATCGAAGCCTAAGCGATACTTAGATGTTAAATTTAAGTCTGAATAATCAAAATCATATGCTTTTTTCTACAACTACTTACGCCCTTTAAACATAGGAACAGAAAACGTGCAAATAAAAATAATTAGCTTCACTGTAATTTATTAGTTTCCTGATAGAATGTAAAAATTTTCTTCTTGCAAAATAACTCACAAAATTGCCGTTTTTTAGTATGACTGGTACGAATAAAAGACAAAAAAAAAAAAAAGAACAGCAACATTTACAGTCGTAAGTTTGGAACGAATCATTCAAAAATTGTAAAAATATTTGCTAGATGTTAAAAATTTTGTCAACGAGCTTATGTTTAACTTCAGAATATTAAATTTCTTACTACAATGCATTTTATTTCGCTGACATATGAACTAATCGTAGTGAAATATTAAAAACTTACACCAAATATTTAAACGGGATTCGAATCCAGGACTCTCGCGCCACAATTACGCGTGCAAANAAAAAAAAAAAAAAAAAAAAAAAAAGAACAGCAACATTTACAGTCTTAAGTTTGGAACGAATCATTCAAAAATTGTAAAAATATTTGCTAGATGTTAAAAATTTTGTCAACGAGCTTATGTTTAACTTCAGAATATTAAATTTCTTACTACAATGCATTTTATTTCGCTGACATATGAACTAATCGTAGTGTAATATTAAAAACTTACACCAAATATTTAAACGGGATTCGAATCCAGGACTCTCGCGCCACAATTACGCGTGCAAAGCACGCGACTGAAGTAGCTTTCGCGAGGGCTTCTCAGTCCGCAAATAATGTTAAGAGTTCGTTTCCACTGGTGAATTAAGTGACTTCCGAGCCAGCGAGGGACTAGTTATCTGGACGATTTTGTTTAAGATCGTGACAAAGTACCTCATGAAAGGAGTTTATATATTTAATATAAAATATAAAAATAAATAAATATAAATAAATATATAATAAATATAAAAAATACTTAATTTCTTAACTACGAGTATAATGTAATTTTGTTTTTCTCCCTTTTTTCTTTTGAACTTTACACTGTTGTAAACCTACCAAAGGATGAAAACTCCGTGTATGAATGTGTGTGTATATATATATGTATATATATACATATATATATATATGTATTTACATATGGCAAAAGAGAGGATGGGATGGAAATACGCACTGTATGTACATAATACCACGCCATACTCGACTAATGTCGTTTTGTAAATAAAACCTCTTTAGGTTAATAGTATACTTATTTGGAGAACATTAAAAGCACGAGGAATTTCTGATAAGAGAAAGTAGTTACATGCGTTAACATTAAATTAATAGCTGTATGTTAACATTTGTGAATACTGATATTATTTCTTTTACACTCTAAATCTGCTTCAGTGAGAATTTAACTCTTTCCATTTACGGTATCTGACTGATTCAATGGTAATTTCAGTGAATTTAATTGATGAATCACTGAAAAATGCCAGTTTTCCTACACTTATTAATTCTGTGACATTTTACACTGATTCATTAGTCATTTTTTTCACTGTTTTTCAGTGACTTTTTTGACTGATGGATCAGTTAAACAGCTTATAAAAATGGCCGTTAAACCACGAGTATCAAGTGAAATAACAACGCATAAACTAATGAAACCAATACAAAATACTTTCTTAAATGTGTTTCGTATTTCAGAACACCATCTTATGAGGTAACATGAACATTCAGTCTTTCATTCGGTTTTTACGTCTTGCATTTCGTTTGTGTCATTTAAACATCACAGCGCTCTGTTTGAAGGTTTAAACTGCAATCCTAACGGTTCCAATAAAATCAAAAATGAAAAGTGAGGGCATATCATTTAAAACTACACGCTTTTGACGAAGAAATATAATATATATATATTTTCCTCTTTCTTATCAAGTTGACTTGGTAGCTCAGCTAGCGCTCTGCCCTCATAGCTCAGGGGCGGAGTGGCCGACTTGTAGTCGGAGGGTCGGGGGTTCGCTCCCTGGTTCCTCCGCGGCAGAATTTCAGTTCGCATGTCGCGCACATGTGTACTGTGGATTTGTCATCAAGTCGGTATACTTTACTTTAGCTCGTCATACGACATACAACACACACACACTGTCAAACGTCACGACACTAAGAAGGCAGAAGACGCCGAGAGTACTGGCTACCTATTTCCCGAAGACCCGAATGAACTTGTTGATAGACTCATATATCTGACTAATTTTCAAAAAACGTGGGAATTTCTCGCGCATTGTTGAGATATCTTTAATTATTAGTAAACTGAACGAACGGAGATATATCGCATGACGTGATGAACTGCTTTCTTCTGAAATTGTAATCACAAAATAACAATAAATTATTATAAAATAATTGTTTGTTCGTTATTTTTGTGTATGGTGGCCTTTTATCCCACGCAACTTTAAAGTGGTGCTATGAGCACTCGAATACTAACGGAAAGATCCTCGTACAGAATATCAATAAATACTTTATTATAGAAATGTATGGATGGTGGACTACATACAAAACATTAATTCTGTCGACATGTACTAATTTGGAAACAGTTTGACGAACGAATGTTATCTCTACACATATGGGTGGGGGACAAACCGAATGATTGATAGAAGGATTGTGATTAATGGAAAGATTGCGAACGATTTATGCAAATACTGAAATATTGATGGAAAGATCGCGAAAGATTGATGGAATGATTGCGAAAGATTGATGGAAAGATTGGGATTGCGTTGCTGATTGTGAAGCGATTGTGGAGCATTTGAAGCGATTGTGGAGCATATGGAGCGGTTATGGAGCATGTGGAGCGATTGTAGAGTATGTGGTGCGTGTGGAGCGATTGTGAAACATGTGGAGCGATTGTGGATCATGTGAGGCGATTGTGGATCATGTGGAGCGATTGTGGATCATGTGAGCGATTGTGGATCATGTGGAGCGATTGCGGAGCATGTGGAGCGATTGCGGAGCATGATGTGCGATTTTGGAGCGATTGTGGTGTGTGTGGAGCATTTGGAGCGATTGCTGAGCATGTGGAGCAATTTTAGAGCATGTGGTGCGTGTGGTGCGATTGTGGATCATGTGGAGCAATTGTGGAGCATGTGGAGCGATTGTGGAGCACGGTGTGCGATTGTGGAGCGATTGTGGTGCGGTTGGAGAATGTGGAGCAATTGTGGAGCATGTTTAGCGATTGTGGAGCATGTGGAGAGATTATGGAGTATGTGGAGTGATTGTGGAGCATGTGGAGCGATTGTGGAGCATGTGGAGCGATTGTGGAGCATGTGGAGAAATTGTGATGCTGATTTATGGACGGATTGCGGTGCCGATTGCAGTGCTAATTGATGGAAAGATTGCGAGATTGATCGAAAGATTGAAAAAAAAAAAACAAGTCTTAATAATTTTTTGGAATATTTTGCATTATTTAGGTTTTCAAGGTCATGGGTACAGGATCAAGGTCACTGATGTGAGGTTAATGTGAAGGTCATCCAGATAAAACATTTTGGTCGGAGTCATCAGTGCTATGTATGTAAGTGTTGGAAATGTAACAAATAATAAATGAAAAATCCAATATGATGGGTGGAGTACATTCATCAGAATGATCAAAGGTGAGTGGATGGGGAGGGGAATGTTAAAACAATGCTATTGATTGGAGTCAATCGTCCACTGGACATGGTGCTGTGGGGAACCTCAGTAAATATAAGTTTTTAAAAATAATAAAAAAATTATTTATAGAACGTTTTAATAAATTTTTTATAAATTCTTAGGAAATTTTTGGGATTTTTAAAATGCATATTTGGGTTTTAGGTCAAAGGTCAAAGGTCTTAAGCAAGGCTTTGAAAAGTGCTCAGTGTACCATAAATAGCCTGTAGTGTATCACATTGTTTGTTTATTGGTCGTTATACATACACGCTTTGGGTTCTTCGGAAAATACCTTCCTCTTTTTATGAGACTCCATTTTGATGTACGTTCTGGTGATACGATCTTTCCAGATTTCTACGTTACGGGTGGAATTGTGGGAATATTTACATCTGGTTCTGTTAGTAAAGTATATTATCTACTTCTCGATATTATACATTTTGTGACTTATTGTTTTCATGCATTCATACAAGTTTCTGTAAGTGTAATATACAATACATTTTACAATGGTATATTGAACTTAGGTGCATTGTAACTCAGCCAAAAGTGTGTGTTTTTGAGCGACGTGGTTGCATTAATTAAGGATAACTCTGTGGTTGCCAGAAACAAATATTTGTGTTGCCCTTGATACTCCAAGTTGAAAATGTATTTTGAACGTCCGTAAACTTTGACATTTCATTTATACATAATTCTGCTTTCATACGTTTATTAAACTCATTACTGAAAATTTCCATAGAGAGAAGGCGAAATGAAACTAAATAAAAGGTAAAACAAGGTTTGTCTTCGTTTTTCAATTTTTTTCATTTATATCAAGAGATAATGAATATTTGCGTTTCTGGATACGCCAAGCATTCCATACAGTAAAGTTAATAAACAAGTATAATCAGCATTTTTCTAAATGGTAAGTAGTAATCCTTAACTAAGGATGTAAAGAGAATACAATTTTCCTGCTAAAATTCATGTTTCTATAAAAATTAAATTCAATCGTTGATACATAACATACACAAATCCATATCAGTTTCGAAAGTCATTTAACATTTAGCAAAAACAACTTACTTTATTGAACGTACAAACATACATATTTACTCAATACGCGTTCAATTATTACAACTTCCCCCGGCTGTATAAAGATACGAGGTACGACACAAATAATAATCAAGAATGCACTTGCTGTCTTAAAAACAAATAGCTGGTTCTTGAAAAGAAAAATAAAAACTTTATAACTCGTCTTAAATCTATCTTTCTTCTTATGCCTCTAAAAGTTACAATATTCCACGAAATTCATTTGAAATGCCATGCGTGGCCTACCTACGACTACGGTTTAACTTCTTTGAATTCAAATTTTGAATAACAACGTAAAAATCAAAATGGAACTCAAACGAATGCGTATACCATTTCCAAATAACTAATACGTGATATTAAGGTGATAAAAACACTATTTTGAGCTCTAGCGGAACATATTACTGGTATATAATTTTCAAAATTGTGTGGGGAATAATATTTATTTAGAAGACCCAAGATACAGCAAAATATTTTTTTGAAACCATTCTCGAATTTTTTTTACACCTTATCAAGCTATACTCCAATTATTATTTTTAAATTTGCATTTCGAATTTTGTGGAAAACCACGAAAGTCAGCTGCAGCTGTTTATCGTGCAGTGCTGCCATCTGTTTGACAATATGGCTTGGCTGATACCAGATAAGTATGAAACAGTTGTTTTAATACTAAAAACTTAGTTATTTAAACATACCTGATATATTCATGAAGCCATACTCAAAGCACTGTTTAACATCATTACAATTAACTATAAATACATTAAATTGTTAAACACTAATAGATAATAAAAAAATTAATGTTCTATCAACACCTCGAAAACTAATTACACTAAATTACGATTTCGAGTTAGAACAAAAATTTAATTAGATCGATGTATAATAGAACAAGTTAATTGTTTTAATTATTTAGGATGTTCTATTTCGTACAAGGACAGATATTTACAACAAAAAAAAACCAATTTCAGTATACATGTGGCACTATCTATAGATCTCATAAAAATAAAACTCGGATAGAAACCATGTTAAGATTTTAGAAAGTATTAGCAGTCCCACTTCTTACGTATGGTAGTGAGAATCGGACACTAAAAAGAAGAAAGAAAAGGCAAATACAGTCTGCAGAGATGAGATTCCTAAGACGAATATTGGGATATAGCGTAAAATACCATATTCGTAATGTTGATATAAGGGAACAATTAAAAACTTTCAATTTACAAGAAAAAAATAATTTTTTAAATAAACAATGGAACGAACATATAGGCAGGATGGCAAACTAGAGTGACAAAACCAGCAAGACAATATGCACCAATGGGAAGACGCTCTGTTGGAAGACCAAGGTCACGGTGGGAAGACAGTCTTAATGGCGGAACACACTTTTGAGTCTATCCTTGAAGTAGAAGAAGAAAAATAATTTTATAACAACTTCACTGCTATGTGCATTTAAAGACGGAAAAACTAACATGGTGGCGATTTGGAAATTTGTACTTGGTAATTTGTACGCTTCAAAGTTGGCGAAATGCAGAATGGAAATTTCAGAAATACGTCATCGTTTTTGGAGACGTAATCGGTTACGTGACCATCTTGTTAGCCAAAAATGATTGTGTAAACGCCAGTTTCAGGCATTCTCACTGTCAAAACTCATGGCGTGGCTGCGTCGAATGCACGGCCGCGGGTTTTACGTGAATAAATCTGCGTTTGTGCATAAGCAAGTAATATTTTCTTTGGGATAACAGACTGAAATCAAAGTAACGAAATGGAGACGAGATCATTCCTTTAGCGCCAAAATGAGGGTGCTAGCACATCGTAGTTGCGAGGTACACTGGCAGGAATATTTTCGTCCCCCCCCCCCCAAAAATTGATGCAAGTCGCCGCGGTCTCCCACCGACGACTCGCGCATGCTCGGCTCCAACTCAACATCATCCTCGCATCATAGTCGTATACCCGATCGAACGAGACTACATTCATTTCAATCGTGTTGTTAGTCACGAAGTTATAGTGTCGGAATGGATCACCCTGCAAACGTTACATCGCCTTTTCCGTTGCGGGGTCGCGGTGGTGTAGTGATCAGACTGCTCGCCTCCCACCAAGGCGAGACGGGTTCCAATCCCGGCGCGGTCACTCTCGGATTTTTGCATGTGGGAATCGTGCCGGACGGTGCCGCTGGTCGGGGGGTTTTCTTGGGGATCTCCCGTTACCCCTCCTTTGCATTCCGACGCTGCTTCATACTTACCACACTAACCCCTCATCGGCTCTCAAGACCTCGCTGTTAAGGGCAGCCCAAATCTCTTTATTCACTCAGTGGATGGATACCATGTAATCAGATAAGTATATCCTGAGCAGGTCTTTCAAGAGTGCTCAGTTGATTGTGAACAGCCTATAAAAGTATTTTATTTGTATAAAAGGTCTTGTCTTTCGAAAATTAAGGTATATACAAACACGTTCATCAGTTTTGACCCATGCGACTTTGACAGTTGTATAGGTTTGGGGCAGGTCAATGTTGGGTGCATGGCGCAGAAGACGAACAATCTGTCTACCCTCATCTTTATTATATGGGTACATGTGCATTAGACGACAATAGGCATACGTCACGCCTAGCGTACAGGCGGCACTCACTTCTCCAGTAGGCGTAGCTGCTCTCGTCGTCGGCGCCGTCCTCGCAGCTGCCCCCGCGCAGGCTGTGCAGGCCGAAGTCGGTGATCTTGAGCACGAAGCGACTGTCCACCACGCAGTTGGACGACTTGAGGCTGCCGTGAGACCGGATGTCGCTGCTGTGCAGGTAGCCCATTCCCTGCCACAACAGAACACCTCTCCTCTTCAGAGACTCGACTCACTACAGCAGTGCTTTACCAAGGCCCGCTAGTAAGACTGTCAGTCTAATACGGGCAGCTTACATGCCACCTGCTCTTTTCTAGTACCCAAATATACCAATAATAATAAAATACTAATAATAATTAAATACTAATTTAAGGGAGAAAAATTTCCGCTATCTTAAATTTACTTATATTCCTACATAACTTTATTTCTAGAGTCAATATTTAAAACAAAGCTTGACAAGGCACATGAAGCATCTTTACAGTTACTTCGAAATTCTTTTCCTTACATGATTCGTTTCATATCTGTAACCTTAATCAAAGATAACCTCGTTATTTACTCATTTCAGTCCTACGTAGGAAAATATGGATACAACTTAAACAGTAAAAATTTAGAAAATTTTATTGCATAATCTTTTATGTTATGTCGAATGATGTGATGAACTGCTTTCTTCTAAAATTGTAATTACAAAATAATATTTTTATGATTATCATTGTGTTTTAATTTCGTTAGTGGATGTAGCCTTTTATCCCTCGTAACTTTAAAGTGATGCTATGAGCACTCGACTATTAACCGAAAGATCTGCGTTCAGATTGTTAATACATACTTTAGTATATAAATGAATGGTTAGTGGACTGTATTCAAAACATTAATTCTGTCGACATGTACAAATTGGGGACAGCTGGCGAACGAATGTAATTAATATACATATGAGTGGGGGACAAACAGAAGCATTGATCGAAGAACTGATCGAAGGATTGGGATTGATCGAAGAATTGGTGTGGAATTCTGTGGATTGTGGAGGAGGATTGCTATGGATTGGGATTTATCGAAGAATTGGGATTAATCGAACAATTGTTATTGATGGAAGTATTGACATGGGTTGCTGTGGATTCTTGAGGGGAATTGCTAAGAATTTGGATTGATCGAAGGGTTGGTGTTTGTGGTGATGATTGCAGTGCATGCAGTGCTTATTGTGGTGATGACTGTGGTGCTAAGTACAGTGCTCAATGATGGAAATATTGCGAGATTGGTCGAAGGATTGATAAAAAACAAGCTTTCAATTAATTTTTAAATTTTTAAATTTTTTTTTGGGTTTTTTTTTGGTTAAAGATTATCCAAGGTTATGAGCACAGGGTCAATGTCATAGATGTGAGGTCAATATGAATGTCATCCTTATCCAATATGGTTGATGGAGTCATCAGCGTCACCTAGGTGTTGAAAATGTAAAAAAAATACAAATGAAAAAACGAATATGTTCGGTAGTGTGCATTCGACAGAATAAGCAATGTTGTGACAGAATAAGCAATGTTGTGTGGGGGGGGGGATGTTAAGACAATATGATTTATTGAAGGGGCTCAGTCGTCTGCTGGATGTGGTGCTAGTAAAACCTCTGGAAATTAAATTTTTTAAATAATTTTTAAATAATATTTTAAATATTATTTTAAAATAAATTTTAAAATATATTGTTATGAATTGTTAAATTTAAAAAAAAATTCAGATTTTTTTGGAGAAAAATTGCCACTTTTTTTTGTTCAAGGTTATGGGCATTGGGTTTAGGTGAATGTTGTGGGTCAAGTTAAGGGTACTTAGATCCAATATGGTGGTCGGCTGACGTCTTGAAATGGTGGCTGGTCAGCCCTGGCCCCCATACCCTCTAAGCCCTAACATTAAAAATTTTAATTTCATAATTTTTAAACAAATTTTTTTATAAATATTTTAAATATATTTTTTGAAGTTTTGGTATTACTTTGGAATATTTTGAAGAATTTAACCATTTTTTGGGTTCAAGGTCTAATGAAATTGGGTTCAAGGTCAAAGGTCAAGGTCACGGTTACCAACATCCAACATGGTGGCTAAAATGCCTGACAGAACCATGATAGCTGATGATCAGGTCTGACTCGGACCCTGAATTCTGTGTATCGATTTGGCATCACCTATGACTATAAAACCAATATGACCTCCACATCTCTGCCTTCGAGAAGTGAGCCTCCCAAATCCTTCTGATGAATCGAAAAGTGCATTTATGTTGCTGGTTTTTGCAAGTGGGGGAATAGGTGTTTTTTTTTTTTTTTTTTTTAGAGAAAAATGGGAAATTTTAAAGGAAAAAAGGGAAATATTAAGGGAAAAAGGGACATTTTGAGGGGAAAATAGCCGCTTTTGAAGGAAAAACAACAATTGAGGGTAAATGACCGTCCAACGACCGGAATGGCAGAGCATGAACAGTTTAGTAGCTCCGACACCCCACGCCCTTGTATCAAAGTCACCACAATCATACTTCTAACCATAAAAATTTTCAAATTTTAATTAAATGTATAATTATTTCGCATACCACCCAGAACCTAGTTGCGAACGCCTTAAGACGTAACCTCGGACCACCAGTGGTCTGCGGACCATAGTTTGGGAACTACTACTCTATAGTTAATATAAGAGTACTGTTCCGGTAGTTCGTGACTGGCAACATTTATGTATGCACTATTTTGGGTAGACACCTTCGATTATTTTATAAGTACATGTTCCTTTGTTATGTGCACTAGAATTAATGCAGTTAGATACATGTTCTGCAGTAAAGTTGTAATAACTACAAAATGTTTAGTGCAATACAGATAAGCGACTTATGTTGCTAATTTATTTATGTTATCTGCCAGCCTCCATAAGAGTTGTTACAGTTACATTGCAAGGGATTTTGTGTTCATATTACAGACAGGTCTTGAATGTAGGTGTAGGTGATGTTTACGAAAATATCTAGGGAATTTAATGTGTGAACCACTCCTAGCACATTCCTCCAAAATATTTAGGGGACATTAATAAGCAACTTACAATCCGCCCCTCTCGTAGTATACCAAGTATAAAGAACAGGGTTGGATACAGCTAGTGTATTTGCGAAGGTTAGTGCTAATTGGTCATAATTTCGGAGAGTAGCAACAAGAAAGTCAATGCTGCTGATTTCCGTATATTTAAATTATATTTAAGAAACAATATTTTTTATGGTTGGGGGAGAGGGGGTGGCAGACCAAGATGGCCCCCCACCCTAAATACGACCCTATCGTAATGAGGAAAAAGGTAGCTTGGCGTTCACGGTGGAACCTCTGCTATTAAAGTGAGTACGCCGTAGGGTGGGTGCGAACCATAATGGCCTGGGCTTCATGCCTCACGGGCATGGTGTTACTTGTNTGTTTTTTATGGTTGGGGGAGAGGGGGTGGCAGACCAAGATGGCCCCCCACCCTAAATACGACCCTATCGTAATGAGGAAAAAGGTAGCTTGGCGTTCACGGTGGAACCTCTGCTATTAAGACAAAGTGAGTACGCCGTAGGGTGGGTGCGAACCATAATGGCCTGGGCTTCATGCCTCACGGGCATGGTGTTACTTGTTGTGATTTAGCGTGCGTAGTCACATAAGACTGCTCAGTAACGAAATTGGAACGTACTTACTCCACCACTCAAATGTGTTCCTGCAAAATGTTCTTGGCCGCAGATTTTGTAAGAACTTTCTCGGAAGCATGGTTTTCTGCTTATATCTGGAAGTAACCAAGATAATTTCTTTGAATATGCGGAAAGTAAGGATATTTGCGCCTTATCACATACAAACACGGAGCCCCTATTTGTATACACTAAATATAACAATGTCCAAGGGATGTACTGAAAAATGAGGATTCGGACCCAGAATACTAGGATGTGAGTTGTGGGTTGAGTCGGCCAGGTAAATACTGTTATCCCTGTTGGACACAGCAGTGCTGATGCTGGATGTTCGTGCCTGTGTTCGTGACCTAGGGACTGTTTCCGCAAGCCAGCGGCCATATTGTCTTGCAGGCATAGGATACAGGAAATTAAATAAGTTGCAATTTTCACCCGTTTTCCGAAATTATTTCTTGATCCAGTTAGCAATTTACACACGTGTGAAATATTTTTAATGTATACCTTTACCTAACTGTCCTTTATAAATCTATTAAATGGTTATTATTGTGTAAAATACTCAATTTAAGTCAAATTAGAAAATTAACTTATTTTTTTAAAAGCAATGGGGTAACCGTAAATAAAGTAAAGAGAACAGTATAAACTTCTTTCACATTTTATTAATGCGTCCGCATTAATTTACTATTAAACCGATCATTACTATATCCGTTATTGTATGAAAGCACGTTTAAAATGTGAGCGAATTTTGAAACAACATTGGATCACATTTAAAAAAAGTATCCCAACAAAAATTTAAAAAATTGTTGTAATAAAATTCACGAAAAATATTACTTTAGTTAGAAAAAAATAGCGCGTTACATCGCCCCTATATCCGCACTCGCGGGCCTCGGAACAAATACATGGATATCCACCACCATCGGCGAGGCAACCTCTTCAGTTTGACTTCTCTCCCCCCTCCACCAATGTGCTTTCTCATTCGCTCCACGCCCTCATATCTACGTGTTTTTCACTTCAGCCAACCCCTTTACTATCCCTGTATTCTGCAGATACATCAGAATGTGAACGGCCCCTACTCCCAGTCGATCGCCTGCTGTCGTCGCCATCTGTTACACGAGTAGCTCGTTCGTCCGCCCATCTCAACCCGTCTCGGTAACAAAGCAGATGTCACCGTGTTGCCCCAGCGTGCAGAAAATCATTTTAGCAATCGTAACATACGGGAGTATTAGATCGCACAGCGGTCTTCGATAAAGAAAGCGAACTTGCCTCCTTGCATAAAGAGTTTTTACTAGCGTACGCGGGACCGTGGTGGTGTGGTGTAGTGGTCAACTACTCACCTCCGACCAAGGCGAACCAGCTTCGATTCCCGGCGGGGTCGCTCCCCGATTTTCGCACGTGAAAATCGTGCCGGACGATGCCGCTGGTCGGCGGGTTTACACGGGGATCTCCCGTTTCCCCCACCCTTGCATTCCGGCGCTGCTATATACTCACCTCTTTCCACCCCAATTGGCTCTCAGGACAACGATATTAAGAGCCACCCAAATCTCTCCACTAGAGTACGCGCGCCATGTAGCTGAGTTCGTGTTCACACAACTGTAGGCTATTCGCGGTTAATTGAGCACTTTTTGAAAGCCCTGTCTAGGATCCTCACTCTCTAGCATTTTGTATACTTCCGCTATACGTAATATTAACCACCTCACTTTATTCACGCGTCATCAAAGTGGAAAGTAAAGCATTTTTAGGACAGTAAATGCGGCGATATTATGAATATTCGTGCTCTTATTTGTTTAAAACAAAAAAATAACCTAGACCTCAGAAGCCATATATTTACTTATTACTCTCTCAGTACACAAGGTCTTAAAACTATATATATTTTTCGCTATCATATTAACCGGGAACCTGCGTGACAGTGCATACTGTAGTACACGCAGAGGCACCGACTAGTAAAAAAAATATTGCCGGTGCTCAAAAAATGGCTGAAGGAGGCGGGGGGACAAAAAAAAACGTGAAATTTCCAAGCGCATTATTTGAAACGTGGTGTGACTTAAGGTCAAAATTAAGGTGGATGGAAGCATGTGTAGCAGCCGTCGTCAAAGTAGCAGAAAAAAAAAAAAAAAAAAAAAAACGTGTCTCCTGACGCCAAAGGTGCCACACAGTAAATAATGAGGAGGACGGCATCGGCGACATCTCAGACCGAACGGCGTCCGTCATGATGCGGTTGATCAAGTCCAGACCTGAGTTTAACACCAACACCACTGGCACACTTCCACCCTACCGTATGCTGCACCCGAGCGCATCACATAGCCGCGGTACGCGCTTCGCACGAGATGAGGTATAGTCTGTTCGTGGTAACTTCACACTTTTTTAACCAAACATTCTAAGAAAAAAAAACCCATGTAAGGCGTGCTTGGTTGTTTCTTAAATATGGCATGCATCACAACCGTTTTATACTTCTGTTAACATAAAAGTACTTTACTTTTGGTTAGATTTATCTTTCACATATTTCATCTCGACATTATAATATTTCATTTATAACTAATATGAATAAAGACAGGGAGAAAATAAGTGGGTTTGATGTGCCTGGTAAGAACTAATTTTTATGCAAAATACTAATACATCGAGTGCACAGGAATACTGTGCGTTGGCTCTCTGCTGTAATTTCCTAAGCTTTGTTTACATGAGGCGGAGGAATATCCTGGAAGTAGAACTTAAGCAGTGCTTCAAAAAGTTGGAAGTAATCGTGAATGGTGTATACGAGAGCTCGTTCTACCCAGGTAAGGCCAAGTGCTACGACGAGGCCGTCCCGGGGCGAGGCGTGAGGACTGCTGGCTGGGCTACACACGATATGACGCCGTAAGGTCTGCAACATATCAACTCACGCTCGCCTCTACTATACCCTATGCAAAGGCGAAGGAGGCTGGAGTGAAAATCATCTGTTGGTAAACATAAAGAGGGATGGAAGGTTTGGAGCGATCGCGACAACATTGGAGAAAATGAAGTTGCCTTTTCAATAATGAAGAGTATGTTTGTTCTACCGACAGGGATAGGAAACATCGTGAAGGTGTTATTTTTTTAAAACTTTAATTCTAAACAAAATTAATATTCAATTTATTTTTACAATATCACTTTTGTATTGCGAAAAAATATTTAAAATGCCATCAAAGATGGTTCTGCAAGCCACATAGGCCTGTGTGTACAAAATTAATCAATTTAACAATGAATAAATGCAATAACCAAATATCTACATAATAATAATAATTAATAAGTTAATTTTGTATTGCTGTGCCTGTTACGAACTACACATTTTATTTCACCATTAATTTTTTAATATTAAATATTTTAATTTTAGAAAATTATACATAATAATAAAGATTTTACAGATTTTAGAAAGATAGTAAGAAAAATGACTACATCACAAACGTTTTACACGTACGTACACTAAAAACTTAGGAAATAAAATTTTCAAATCGAATTAAAATTAAATTTTCGATTTGGCATACCGTATGGCTATAAGAAATATGGCCGCCAGATTGCGAAAAGTCTAGAGGTCAGGACCTCAGACACAAAGAGACAAAAATGGTCGCCAACAAACTCAAGATGGCTATCTCCTAACTACTATGACAGATCACGAATACCTGGCTGACTCAATCCACAATCCACATCGTAGTATCCTTGGCCCGCACCCAATTTTGATACTTCTACGGGACCCGTAGACACGCAAGTAAATATTTTTTACTTATGATTCTTGCATGTAAGGTGACGACAAGTTGCTTCAAGATTGTATAAGTATTTCTGGTTTGTGTATACTGAATATATAATAATTACACGTAATACATTTAATGTAATATATAATATGTTTTCGGGCAAAAACGTGTCATTACAAAGAAAATTTCTTCATACACAGTTACATGATTTACTCAATCGATTATTCCACGCCTTGGTGTGTATTTCGAGATAAATTTCATAATTTACTGTCAATGTGTTTTCAAGGACAAATAAATAAATAAAAGAAAAGGGGAAATTTTTATAAAAATGTATTTTATTTTCTTTTGTACGTGGGATACGCAGCGGACGTTGCATGTTACTGGCAACTTTTTCCGATACTACCCGTTCTCCCACCCCCTTCCTTGCATCGCCGCTACTCCAACATTTCACACAATCATTCCGGGACGAATCACATCAACAGATCGGCAACGGAAAAAATACGGACAAAGAAGACGGAAATTTTTCACACTTGCTTCCTGGAGGGGCTGGGAGAAAATGTTGATTTTTTTTTCATTCAGGAAAGTTGTGACGCTCTCTCCCCACAGGGAGCCGAGGGAAGCACGTGGCCTCGCGAGACAGGAAAGTTCGCATCTCACTCGCCTTGAGAGATGGATATGGATGCGTGTTTTTTGACTCGGGATATAATTTCGCAACTCGTGGGAGGGAGTCTGCAGACCGGTGTTATGTCTGAATTGGCGTTTTTAAGGGCGGACCACGCACGACAGTGCTACATACCGATCAATTTAGTCGATGTTGCGCTTGCAACTGTGTATAAATATATGCAGTGCTTAAGGTCGAGTGCCTTGCGCTACTCGAAACCAAGGAGTTTTAAAATAGAAATGAATAATAATCCTGTGTGAAACAGATATGGTACTGTGGATCGTGTCACAGTCCGCAAAAAAGAGCCAACGAATGATACCGTATTTTCATGGATATAGTTAGTAACTACCCTCTGGTGTAATTTAAAGTAATAATTAAGCAATAGTACGAGTAGTAGGAAATAGAGAGTTCAGTGCCATCTGGATGCTGGATCGTAACCAGGGGACCCACAGCGGCCAACTTGGATGACATCACGAGGTAACCTCCTTCTATGTCATTTCTCGCCAGATGCGGGCATCTTGGATTCCCCTTTCTTTCCACGGAATTTCCCTTTTTCACTCTGGAATTTTCCTTTTTTCCCTTCTGCTCTACTATTTCACTTCGGCACTTCACGCTCTTGCATTCCGATGCAGATCGGGAAGATGGGGGTGTCCGGCCGCTGTTAACCGTCTCGTAGAAGCAGCCTCCGGCAACATCAACAAGGTGATGACTTTCCAGTTAGGTTTAATTAAAATAGCGTGAATCATAATGTAATTTCTATAATAATCATCTTGGTATTCAATTTAAAGCTCCCCCGATCAATAGTCTTTTAAATAGCAACTGTTAATGATTATGTAATAAAACCTAATCAGATACTGTTGTGCTCTACCGACCGAATCATGAGTCATTATTTGAGATACGCCCCCAGCCCCCAGAATACTCTCACATCGACATACTACATTGTTACTAGTTCGTAACACTAGGTACTACTTTTTGAGCTTGGCTGAGGGATCTTAATCGATCACCAAAGTTAAGCAACGTTCTCACCGGCACACATTTCGATGGGTGACAGTTCAGTGGCATAACATCTGAGCGCTTCCGGGCTGCGGAGGGCACGTTAAATATTCGCTGCTGGTGGTTATCGATTGATAGCAGTCGTTAAGCCATTTCAGAGGTCCTTGGGCGGCCTGATAAACTCTGAAACCAGAGGAAAAAATATTTCGGTTACGTTCCCAGCCATTGCAGAATTACGTTTTGTTGTTGTTCCACAATAACCGTACAATTTTCCAGGATAAAAAGTATCCTATGTCCCGTTCCAGGATATAAATTATCCACATACTAAGTTTCATCAAAATCCGTTCAGCCGTTATGGAACTGAGTTCGGTCACGTTCCCAGCCGTTGCATAATTACGTTTTGTTGTTATTCCACAGGACTCGTACAATTTACTCGGATAAAAAGTATCCTATATCTTATTCCAGGACTTAAAGTACCTATATACCAAATTTCATCATAATCCGTTAAGCCGATATGGAGCTGAGTGGTAACAAACTCTACACACATACACACACACGCACACGCACACGCACACACACACACACACACACACACACACTTTCGTATTTATAATATTAGTGGGATATGCGCTGGTTGGTAAGTGCTTATATCTAGATTCCATTACATTATTTTATATCGGTTTACATCAGTATGTAGCAGTGTTAACCTTGTCGCTCCTCATGCTTATCGACTCTGTCATAGTATTTTATTTTAGTCTTACGTGACATAGGTTGCTCGATGCTTACACATTATGCGTTGGTTCGTGGTGGAATTCGTGTGCCTCTCTACTGTAGCTTCTCTCGGTCGGAGGGTGTATGTGGGGATAATCGTTTGCTATTCTACTGTACTAACTAAGGCTACCACGTTAGTTTTCAGATTCATGGTCTTGTCTAGCAACGACTGATGCGATGTACAGTGCTCGTCGCTTGTGCAATACATGTTCGTTGGTAGGTATTTATAACTACTACCTTTTTTTTAAAGTCTGCTGGCATCAGTGCTTCGCGAAAGTAATTTTATTTTGGTCTAACATAAGGCACAGTATTCGTTGCTCGCGCAATATTCATAGGTTGGTAGGTTTTTAGAACTATTTTCCTTTGCATTTTTATACCTAATCATCAATACGTAGCTGTGTCGTCATCTCTTGAATGACCAACGGTTTTAATGCATGATGGTTGGTGACAAGCAAAAAAATACAGCATTTACAAGTCGTGTAATGAGTGTGGTAAATAGTGTGTTGCACTTGACATACTGTAGAATTTTTTTGAGGTTGGTCTTTGTAAACATAAGCTCTTTTCCCCGTTTACAGGCGTTCCAGTTTTTACTTAAGTTCTCGCGGCAATAGCAACAGTGATATCACTATTAAGGACTGTGTAACTATCAGGTATTATTTTTTAATAGTACAGATTCAATAGGACATCGTGCTCGCGGCGTACTTTCGTCTATGTTGAGCCTTTATTATTTAATATTATTATGTGACTTAACTTTTTCATGTATGGGGTGGTTTTATAAGTTGAACGAGGTTACCCTAACCCAGGTGTTAGTCTGGTGCTGTTTATTGCGACTTTAAGCCCTCGCAGTCGAACCACTCCCTGTAGTCCTCCTGTGCTGGAGCCGTGGAGCTGCAGCCCTCATTGGCGGTTGAATCGACACCTCGCGCGTCCGGCATATTTTGAGCTACTTGCACAGAGTACTGCATGCATGGGTGAGTGTTCTGCATGCTGCATGTAGGAATTCGGACATGTGTGCCGACACAAGTGCTCCTAGCGACCGCCATCGGTCGCTTCGCCGGCCAATCGCCTGGGGCAGTCTTACATATTCACACGATGTTAGTTGATCGCACAACGTCGGTCGGATGCATTCTGCTGCTAGTGTTGTCAGAGTTGGCTGTACTCTGAATTTGACGGTTTTGTTTCACTCGGTTCGTACAGAAGACATTTGCTATTCTGTTTTACTGACAAGGATGGTGTGGTCTTGTTTAGCATCTCTTAACAAATCGCACAGCACCCGACGCTTGTGTAATATGTGATTGCAGTGATTGGTAAGTGCTTATAACTATTTTCATTTACATCTTATTTTTATATCTGTTTGCATGAGAGCATAGCAGTGACATCTCTCTTGCGCAACTAATGGTTTAAATGTATGTTGTTTTGTGGCAAGCAATGGAACAGTCTTTACAAGTTGCGTAAAGTAGTGCTTTTTGAGGTTGGCCCTTGTAATCATTCGTTCTTCCTTATGTCTGCATGCATTCTCGCTTTTACTAAATTTCTTGGCATGAAAGCAACACTGATATCATTTTAGTAGGGACTGTGACTTCATCGGGTAATTTTTATATATTATAACTCGTTATGACATAATGCTCGTGATATACTTGTATACATGCCAGTCCTTTATTATTTTTTATGTTACTGATTTTTCATGTAAGGGGCAGTTTCCTATCTTTTAAACTTGGTTTCTCTGACCCTCGTGCTAAGATGATGGTGTTTGTTTATATTAACTCGTACACTTATTAGTATAATCTGCAACAGCGTATGTCTTGTTATCGGTACAATTGTATACTCCTTTATTTTTCAATATATGACTGATTGTTAAAAGTTACCCAGGCTAACGATGACTCGGGCCGCCAGCCCTTGTATTGGACTGATGGCGTACATTTATAATACTATATAAGTATTTCGTCATTACCCACAACTATGTACATCATGCATGCAGTTAATTTGTGTATATCTGGATATTTTGATATATAGTTATTTGTAGTTTGTTACCCATGGTAGCATTTATTTGAGAGTATATTGTCCCACTTATATATATATATATATATATATATATATATATATACAACCTGGATATAGTGGATGAAGGGAGGCTAGCCGTCGCTGAGGGGATCCGAGTTAGTAGACACCTGCGGTAACAGACTAAAAGGGCGATGGTGGGTGATTGTTGAGTGCATGTAGGTCGATGCATAAGTGTGTGTTATTTCAGAACCTACACTTCTACATGCAACGGTAACTTTGTGATGCACTTGTATGTATACCTACATATGTGGATGGTCGTTACATGTTCCCGAACTTCAAAGGTTTGGGAATGCTTTCCAACTACATATAACATGGCTTAAGGCCTACTTGTCTTTATCTCCTTGATAGCAGTCGGAAGTGTTGACTGTATTATGAATTTTGTAGTTGTAGCTTCGTTGGATGGGAAATTATGAGCAACTATGCTTATAAGAGGGCTGAAAGTGTATTGTCCCTACCACCCTGTTTGTCATCGGAGGTGATGCCTATTATATGAATTTGGTGACTGTAGCTTCTGTGGGTGGAAAATGGGGGCCAACTGTGCTTATACGAAGGGCTAACATGTACTTGACCATGCGGTCCTTTTCGTCGTTGTAAGTGTGCCCATGTTATGAATTTTGTAACTGTAGCCTTGGTGGGTGGGAAATGGTTGAAAACTATACTTTTACGAAGACTAGGGGAGTACTTGAAATACCATTATTTTCACTGTCGGTGTCAATGTCTTTTTTATGAATTTGAAGACTACAGCTCTGGTGGATGGAAAATTGTGGTCGATTATGCTTATAAGATGTCTTAAAGTTGACTTGACCCTACCACCCTGTTATTCATCAGAGGTGATGTTTATGATATGTATTTGGTGCCTTTAGCTACCGTGGCTGGGAATTGGAGGGGAACCGTTTTTATACATGGGCTTAGGGTGTGCTTGACCCTGCAGCCCAGTTCATCGCCGAGGGCTATACCTATATTATGAATTTGGTCACTGTATCTTAAACGGTTCGGCAATTACTGCCAACTATACTTATAAGTGAATTTAAGGTATGCTTGACCCTGCGGCCCTGTTAGTCGTCGGGGGTAATGCCTATGTTATGAATTTGGTGGCTGTATCTTAAATGGTTAGGATATAATGGCCAACTATGCTTATAAGAGGGCTTCAGGTGTACTTGACCCTGCGGTCCTTTTTGTCGTCGGGGGTTGTCTGTGTAATGAATATAGTGACTGTCTTAAATGGTTCAGTAATTACAACCAACTATGCTTATAGGTGGGCTTATTGCATCTTGACCCTGCAGTTATTTTCGTTGTCGGGGGTGATACCTAGGTTATGAATTTGGTAACTGTATCTTAATCTGTTCGGAAATTACAGTCTACTATGCGATGCTTATAAGTGGGTATAGGGCAAACTTCCTCCTGTGGTACTTTTTGTTTCGGTGGTGATACCTATGTTATGAATTTGGTGGATGTATCTTAAACGGTTCGGAAATTACAGACAACTATACTTATAAGTGGGCTTAGGGTGTACTTGACGCACACGGTGCAACGTATGGTAGTTTCTGTCACGCCTGGCATTGTGGCGGAGATTCGGGAGCCACACAGAAGTGCGTGTGCTCGTCTGTTCGGAGATTACAGCCATCAATGTATATATGTGGTTTTAAGCCATACTTGGCGCATGCACTCCGTGCTTTAGGTTAGCATCAATAGGCAGGCTTCGCTCCGTGTCATGCAGGTGGAATGACAGAGCATGATACTCGTCCCTTCCAGGAGGTCAGGCGAAAGGAGACCAAAAGGGATATGAGAAAACCATGGTGGAATCACAGAGCATGAGATTAGTTCCTGCCAGGATGCAAGGTGAGAGGAGACCAGAAGTAATATGAGAAAACCGTGAGAATGCCAGCCCGTCCACACATCCGCAGCCAGCAGCTAGGTGGTGGGCTTGGCAATTAAAGTATGACTTTTACACATACAAAGTATCTGTGCGTGTGTATGTAGCATGCAGTTCTTTCCTATGTGTACATTCAACATTAAACAACCTCTTTTTTTTCGCGATGACAAGTTTATTGTCTGGTGAGTACATAGGCCGTTGCACGTATATACGCAATTTAATCTCCTAACAATTCAAATGCAATGGTTGTCATATGGTCAAGACGTTGGTCTGGCGACCCAAGAGTGGTCTAATCGAAACCGCATGCCTCCTGCATTTTTTGAGTTCTGAAACACCTACCAACTAAAAAAATTCCCTGCGCTCCTGGTGACCACCATTTGAACTCACCTCCCCGATGCTAGCGCACCCCTGTTGACGATGAATGAATCAACTCACATGCACAACATGGCCACGCCGATACCAGTGCTCCTACCCACCAAATGTAAAACTTCACACACTCTGGTGGCAGGCGCGGGAATCAAAGAGGGCGGTAGATGCGTGAAGTAAAGATGGAGGACATACAAAGAAAGATCTTAGCACTCTCTTGTGACATCGATTGGGATGGAGGGTGCGAAAAGCAAGAGAGAAAATAATGGAGACTGGAATGAATATGAGAAACCCTCCCTACCCCCCAAGGGATATAACGAACAGGAGGCAGGAAGAATTGAAAGAGTGCGAGATGCAAAACAACACACGAGATAAATATATAGGAGACTAGAAGGAGTATGAGAAAACCCCTCCCCTGAGGGATAGAATCGATGTTGAGGACGGGAAATGAAAGAGTTTGAGAAACACAATAACGTCGGAATCAAAGAGAGGGATAAAAGGAATCGGAATGCAAGTGCGGGGGAAAATCAGAATGAATAAGTGTGAAGTGCCGAGGTGAAATAGTAGAGCAGGAGGGAAAAAAGGGAAATTCCAGAGGTAAAAAGGGAAATCCCGGAGAGAAAAAAGGTGAATCCAATACGGCCGCCACTGGCGAGGAATGATAGTGAAGTAGGTTGCCACATGACGTCATCCAGTTTGGCCGTTGTGAGTCCCCCGGTCTCCATTCAGCATCCATGTGGCGCTGAACTCTCTATTTCCTACTACTAGTACGGAATACTTTGTAATGTGGGTCACTATATAGAAAAAAAATCGTACACAGAGTAGAATAAGCAATCAACGTGGAAATGTTTAGTATGGAATGCCATCTATGTACGACAGTAATGCAAACGAGTGTACAAAATTCCATTATTTATTTCTGTTTGGTTATTAATGGTTTGATTATTACTTATTAATGGGTTACGTAAAATTTTGTATGCGAAATGAGTGGTATGCAAATGGAGGATCACGCCCTAGAAATAATGTAAATTTACATCTAAATTTGACACACATGACTTAACAAAGGTACGAACACGGGACCCCTGCGTTCCAACCAACTACGCCTCGGAATTCAAATTTGAACTGAATTATTTATAAAACAGCCCCATATTTTTTGTCATATAAAAATGTCTGAATTAATTAATTTACGACAAAAGATTTTTTCGCAGGCATCAGCCTTCATTTACATGAGTAAACGACAGGATAAAATGGTGAAGTGAGAACGGAAATTACTGAATAAAATTGGAAACTATAACAGTGTTGTGTGTTCAAAGTTAACATAATCCGTCAATTTAAATAGTATTTTATAGGTTTTCTGAAGGTTTTCATCCTGTGTGATACAAAAAGTTCCATTAAATTATATATTCGTTTACAAACAGCTGTTCCCTGGCAGAGTTTTGATTGCCTCTAAAGAAAATATTTAAACATAGCGTTATTTAGTATTATGTAAACAAAGCGACGAAATTGTGAATGAAAGGATGTAAACGATCGGAATAATAGGAGTTCTTTATTCATTGGCGTAAATCTTCATACAAAGTTTGAAAAGACAATGTAGCATGTATGAGTGACATTTTATTTATTTACATTTTGCAACGTGCTTGGATAATCCCTAGAAGTACCGATGGCAAGGAGGGGACCACGGTGGTGTAGTGGTTAGACTACTTGCCCCCACCCAAGCGAACCGGGCTCGATTCCCTGCGGTTTTTCGCATGTGGGAATCGGATCTCTTAGACCCAGATGTTAAGAGTAGCCCAAATCTCTCCTGAAATTCATTTTTTCCTCTTTTTACAGAAATACGGACCTTTTTGAGGTTGGGAAACCATTTGGCTTTTTCTTAGTGCTGCGCTTTTTTTTTTTTTTAACAGACGTGTGTAATGTTGAGTGTTTTGCAGTATTTAGGCAATTCGATCCTTGTGTGTGTTAATATTGTTATGACATATTTGTGATCAGCAAACTTAGTTGAAACTCACGTGTCAAAAATATTGCATATTGCATATACATAATATTAGAAGTCTGTAATTTTTTTTTGTTTTGCCAGAAGGGANGTTTAGTTAATTTGGTGAATATATTTTTGCTTCCAGGTATAGATATATTTAACTTAAATAAAAATAAAATAAAACGTATATAAACGTGAATGAAATTATGTGCATATTAAGATATTAAATACGTACATAAAATCTATAATATGTAAAACACTCATCATCGCCTGATGTCACACTCATTATTCAAGTAGTGAATTCTGCGGCGCTACTATACCATCGGCAGCACTCGAGGTTCGTGCAAAATGTTATAATCAGTGTGCCAGTCACGATGTTATTTGCGTGTACTTAGTGAAACCCCAACTCACAGGACCTTTTAAGCCAATCAGTGGTCCTGAGCGCGAGAACAAATTGCGTATTTTTGACACACGTGACTACTCTTACAGTATAGGCTACTTTTTCCTACGAAGAGAAATATGTATGGAACCCATCTCTAAATTTTGGTCATGTTTTTCAGAATTTTTCTATAGCAGCTGTGTAGTTGATTTTAATTCACTGCAGAACTCTCAGCCGTTTTGACATTTTACTATTATCAGCAAGATTTTAGTCTCCGTATTCGGAATAAGTGGAACATGGGCGATACAGGATAGAACAAGTGATGATAGATTTTTTGATTGTGACTTACTATGACTCCCACTGAATGCCGATCGGATAATCGAAGGGTGGGGGTGAGTGCAGTATTACATACTTTACTACAAAATATTTTATAATTTAAAACGATGGTTTACTCTCTATTTACCTAGGATTTCAACTACAAATTTTGCAGTCCAGCGTATACGTTAGCAACTGTGGTCAACTAGATAGGCATTAGGCACCAGTTTGGCGGCTGATTAAAGGTAGAATAAAACATCGACCGGGGGCATAATGCGATATAATACTTACTTCATTAAGATTGTTGGAGTCCCGCATATATTTTTGAAGTATCCGGCTTCTGTTGGGAGGAGTCTGGTGCTAAGGGGAGACTGCCGTCATGTCTGAGAAAGACAGGCAAGACTTATTGTTCCTTCCCGGTTAACTAGAAGTCTGTGAGTTGAGCTGAGATAATAGAGCAGCAAAAGTAAATGACGAACGTGAGGGGAGGGGGAAGCACACTGAGTAAACACACATCCCGGTAACGTCGGTACTTAGTACTTGGAGAAAAATAATAAAAAAATAAACATTTAGTTTACAATAAAATTGAGATCTCTTATCAGGTTCGCAGCAGGGCACATATAACGTTTAATACCAGGACATGAGGTCTTGCGATGACTTTATACATTACATTTTATAAGAAACAGCTAGTCTTGCATATAATTATCTTAGAAGAGAACACCAAGTCCCGTAGTCTTTCCCCTATTAATAATGAGGGAAGTTTTAATACTGTCTACGCCTTACGCCCATGGTTTTTAAATTTATTTGGTCTTCTGATTTACAGGGACTAACGCCGTATATGTGCAACTAGGGAACAATTTGTTTTTGCAGTGTAGTGAGATACAGTTTGTTTTGCTATTTTTTAGTTACACTAATGTGAAAATCGTGCTTTTCAGAAGGGGGTAATTATTTTCCAGTAAACATTAAGTATATCTACGTTTTCAAATATCATTACGATGTATTAAGGATAGTGCTAACATATCCGAGAACACAAAACCAATACTTTTTAAAGAATATTGAGCGAAAAGAGGGAATAAGTTTACCAAATTGCGCATAGACGTGCCACTAAAAAAATTATAAACACCATAGCAATAAGTCGTTTCTACAAAGTTCGAAATACAGTTGTATATAGTACATTCATGGTTACTTCTAAAGTTTCTGAAGGCCTGCTAAAGTTCTACTTTCAGGCTATTACTCCGCCTTATGCATACAAAGCTTACGCAAGCCTAGAAAATCACACCAAAGGTCAATGGACCGCATTCGTGCTCACTCAGTTTAATAATATTCTACATAAGAATTATTTATTACTAGACATTACCAACACGCCTGCATTTTATCTGTTTTATTCATATTAATTATAGATAAAATATTATAAAGTACAGATAAAATGTAAGGAATAGTCTATTTTAACCAAATATAAGATACTTCTATTTGAACAGAAGTATAAAATGCTTTTGTTATATGACATATTCAGGAAACGACCCTACACGCCATACATAGGGTGGAATTTCCAAAGTTTTGATTCAGANGTCATATATCGGGTGGAATTTCCAAAGTTTTGATTCAGAATGCGTGAAGATACCGCGAATAGACCATACATAGCCTAATTTAATGGAGAACTATGCAAGAGGGTAGGAGTAGTATAGGAATGTTGCTTTTGGGACAACTGGCATCTGACAGGAGGAGGTAGGAGTTATGAAATCACAGGTGCAGCCGACGGCCTGGGACGGCCATTTTAACGATCAAATCAATAGTTTTACCCCAACAAGGACTTCAGAAATCAAATATTTTACCCAAAAATTACTTTCCCCCCTCACAATTTTTCCCTTCCCCCCCCCCCCAAAAAAACCCTTCTAAATTTCCAAAAATTGTGAAAAACGCGCTTGCTCCTCAATGTGGCTGACTGATTCCTCATTGTAGTTAAGGTATCCCGAAAATCAGCTACAATAAGGAATCGGAGGAGCCGATAACATAAAATAAATTTAAATATAATTTTATAATCAAAAAAGTTAAATCTTAAGTATTGAGTGATATATATCATCGGACTCGTCTTTCAAGGCATATACGATGGTGATGTCAAATAAATTACGTAACATAATGTCAGGACAACCATATTGGATTTAAGAGGTATACCCCTACACTCCTCCCCTCCCGCAGGCAAACAACCTTTTAAAAACTTATTACTATCACCGCACCGCACCAACACTCCTCACCGGCCCATAAACCTATACAATCTCGTCACACTGCCTTACCTCTTCTCCAACTGCCCCCCAACCTACCCCTTTCGCGCCTAAACAAAAACACATTTTTTTATAAAAGTATCTAACAGTTTAAGCGATTTATATTACTGCCCCAAACATCATCGGAAATTATATTCAAGCTATCAATACATCCCCCCTTTTTTTTTGCCATTCAAGAACAATTAAACCACACCGCAAACTCACATTCAAAATACATGCCAACCATCCCCCCCTATCCTCCAACCTTGGCTAAGACCTTACAACCACAAAAAAAAAACCCACGACCATTCCACCCTCCCACCCAATACAACCACAATCCGCCTCGAAAAGAGTCGACCACCCCCTTTCGCCCTTCCCCTCCTGCTGACCAGCATCTTTGCCCCACATAGCTCTTGCGATCAGGCGGGGCAGAAGGGGTAATTTATGGGCTATGGTGTCGATTGGCAGAGCATATGGACTGCTTATGGGCTGGTTTGAACTCTATAGTTGCTTGGTACACTTGAACTATGAGGGATGATATGATTTGCATGTTGGATGGTATGTCTGATTAGTAATGCCTAAGTTTTTCTTGGGTCATAGAAGATGTTATGGCTGGTACATTGGGTGCTCTGGTATCAGTCGATTATGTGACATTAACAGATGGTAGGTATTATTGTGATATGGGCAGGTCTTGAATGTATTGTCGCTTCGGTAGATGTGATGGTGTCTGACTTTCTCTTTAGCTATATTGGATCTCAAATTGTCAATATTTCGTAAGTGGCTGAAATAATGCTAGGTATGTAGGACATATATGTGTTCTTAGGATAAGTATGATCTTTATCTGGACTATGGTAGGTTTTTTATAAGTTATTTCTGATTTTTTCTAGCCTTTGTATTTTTGCAGGAATATATTTTAATAAATTTAAAACACAAAAATGTTACTTTTTTTTTATTATACCAATATCGTAACCAGTCTGTTATAAACAGTTTTCTTTACTAACATCACTATGGAGAAAATATTGGCTAACTGCTATGGTTATAAATGGCTTAAACATACATTCCTGGAGTTATAAATGGTACCTGCAAAATAAATTTCACGAGCCGGCCTCCTAAGAGTTCGCAAATTATATTCGCCTACCTAAATGCATGTACGTGTTCGCTTGCTTACGAACTGACTTGCGAAAATTTGTGTTATGCTACATAATAATTTGAAAATAATATATAAATACAATAAATGTGAGCAAAGATACATATTATTCATACCCCGACTGAAACTAACGAAACGTTTTTTATACAGCATTAGCCTAATATTCTAAATACGATGAATTTAAACTGAAAAAGCTCTCCAATAAATGTGGTCATGAGCCATATAAGAATTAATTGAAAAGAAATATAAAAGTAACATAAAGTGTTTAATATATTATTGCAATTGTACGAGGGAATGCAGCCTCTTCGTTTGGTGACTACCGTAGCAGATTTAAGAAATATTTCTCATCGTTGCTTACGTAGCTTGGTGTTTAGAGCAACCGACTCCTACTTGAGAGGTTGTGGGTCCAAAGCCGTGTCCTTCCAAGAGAAAGTGGGAAAGTGTAAAACTTATGTAATTTAAATTTTATAAACCAATGCTGCATTAAAAATGCATTTTCGATACATTTTACTGTGTTTTTTTTAAGATTAGAGTATTTTCAAAAGGATAGTAAAATAAATATAATTAATATATTTGTAATTATTTATATACGCTTCGATTTCTAGATGCCTGGCCATTGTACGATTTTTTTGACAAGGTCCGCCAGCTGCCTGATCGCAAGAGCGACGTGGGGCAAAGATGCCGGTCAGCAGGAGGGGAAGGGCGAAAGTGGTTGGTCAACGTTTTCAAGGCGGATTGTGGTTGAATTTGGGTGGGGCGAATGTTTGTGGACGAGTGGTGGGGGGCATTGTTGTGTGTTTAGTGGATGTGTTGTTTTTTTGGGCGGGTGAGGAGAGTCCATGATCTTGGGATATGATGTTACGGTGTGGTTTGAGTGTCTTTGAAGTTGTCCGGGGGTGAATGTTTTGATTGTTTGAGTACAATTTCCGATGATGTTTGGGGCAGTGATAAATCGCTTCAATTGTTTAATACTATTATAAATATCATGTGTTTGAAGTAAGTTAGGGAAGGATGTAGTGGGAGAGGGGGTAAGGTGATGTGACGATATTGTATTGTGGTTGAGAGGTGGTTGAGGGGTGTTGGTGAGGTGGGGTGACGGTAGTGAGTTTTGAAATGGTTGGTTGCTGGAGTTAGACGAGAGGTGGAGGGATGCATTCCTCTTAAATCCAATATGGTTGTCCTGACATTGAGTTACGTAATCTATGTGCCATCACGATCGTATTTGCCTTGAAATGACGAGTGCGGTTATATTTAACACTCAATACTTACGCCTTTAAATTTCTTAATTATAAAAATACATTTAAATTTAAATTATAATTTTTAATTGGTTTAATTTTATTGGCACCTCAGATTCCTCATTGCCGCTGATGTTCAGGATACCTCAGCCACAATACGGATTCAGTCAACCACATTGTGTACCAAGTACTTTTTTCACAATTTTTTGAAAATTTAGGAAGGCTTTGTATAGGGCTATGTTTGGTTGATTGATGGGGGAGGAGAGGGGGGGCAGGAATCGCGAGGAAGAAAAAAAATGATTTTTAGGTTAAATAATTGATTTCTGAAGTGATTTTTGGAGTAAAGATAATGTTTTTTTTTCTGTAAAATGGCCGACTGCGCCTTTGACGTAATGGAGGACAACTCTTACCTTCTCCTGCCATATATCACTTGTCTCAACAGAAACAGTCCTATATTACTGGTATGCACGAAACAAACACAATTTTAGGCACTGTTTGATACTAGTTTAAGTTAATTTTGCACGAGCTTACTATCAAAAACCTACTGCCAAGATACTAACAATACGTTACCCACTTAAAATGAACAATAATATACTTAATCATTCAACGGACAATGTTTCGTTGCATGTCAAATTCAAATAAAAAAAAATTTCAAAAATATATTTGGCGAAAGGAGAGCCTATAATAGAACAACACATTTTCAGCCAAGTTTTTTTCTCGTAATGGTGGAACCTCTCGTTAACAATGATTAATTAGAGACTGGGCCAATGGTTCGAACAGCCTGGACTGGGTAAAGAAGCGCCAAGGCCTGTAGAAAGAAGCCCGCCTAGTATGCCTGGGGTGGTTAAGTAAAACCACGGTAAACCGAAATCAGGATGACCGGACAGTAATCGAGTCAGCTTACTCCCGAATGTGAATCCAGCGAGTTACCACTACGCCATCACTCTCGGTAACTTATGGAATACATTAAGGATTAAGGTTACTATATTTGTCCAAAATTTATTGGTGCTTGTATATAACTTACGGAAAGATGAAATAAATACATTATAGGAGTCTCTAATCAAAATATAAAAAAAAATATTTACGCTCCAATAATGAATTAAACTGTAAAAGAGAACAAAGTGTTCTTCCGAGGCATGTGAATGCAAATACAGGTAGTTCCTCAGACACGTGCATACTCACGTTACGTTAGTACGCGTACTTCATGTCTTTATCACTTTTTGGACACACATGTTTGTGTGTGGTGGGTTGTAGGAACTGGATGAGAGCACAAGATGTGGTTACCTTGGTGATGTCGTGCATGAGGCTGTAGCGGAACATCCAGTCGAGCTTGAACTGATCGTTCTCGAGGATGTCCTGCAAGCTTCCCTTGGGACAGTACTCGGTGAGCAGGTAGCAGTTGGGCGCCTCCACGCATGCGCCCAGGAACCTCACCAGGTGGTCGTGGTGCAGGTCCTTCATCTGCCGCAAATACAACTACATTTTAAAACCATTTACCACCGGTCACTAGATGTGAAATGTGTCTTACAATGACCGCCTCACTCAATATCTCAATTAAATAACGAAAATGTAAGAACCATAATATAACAACTGATGCACCACTAATCATAAAACTTGTTTATTTATATTGTAATGTAGAGAGCTTAATTAGTTAAGTTATTATTATGTTATTATACTTTAAAACACAAAATACAAAAGTAAATAACAGAACACAAAATTAACCGAATTGTAAACATTTAGAACTAGACATCTCATATCAATGGAAATACTTGATGGACATATTCAGAAATTTCCGCGGACAACCAGTGGCCCGCGGGCAGCAGTTTGAGTACACGGCTTTTAAAGGATATTCACAATAAAGTGAGCACTTCTGAAATCAAACTTTGGAAAAAAAAATATCACTGCCTTTAACTACATATATGCCGCAGTACACACTGGCATACAGACTACCAGTTAGTATTAGTAGTATACCAGATAGTATTAGTTAAGTTGGTATTTAAATAAAAATAGTTCCAAGAATTGACGTATTTCAAGTGTAATGTTTAAATTTATATCAAGTCAATTTTTTTTTTTGCTTTATAGAATTAAAGTGCAAACCGGCATTTTACTAACACATTTAGGTTCCCTATAATTTAATATTTTCTCTTGCCTGGCACATGAATAACGTCATTAGTTTTATCTCTANTTGCTTTATAGAATTAAAGTGCAAACCGGCATTTTATTAACACATTTAGGTTCCCTATAATTTAATATTTTCTCTTGCCTGGCACATGAATAACGTCATTAGTTTTATCTCTACGTAAATCTATAATTTGGTGGAAAGGTACAAAATGAGAAGAAAATAGATCTTGAGCAGGGCTACAAATGTGCTACTTGACCGCGAATAGCCAGACCCACGATGAAAACAAATGTGAAGAGCTTGTTGACTGTACTATAATATGAAACTACAGATTTCATTTAAGTAAACGGATTCGTTTAGTTACATAAACATATACACTTATATTCACAAAACGTTCCGGCATAAAGGAAAATGACGCGTGTTTGGAAATTACGATAAGATGCAAATAACTTTTTTTGGGCAATTTTATCAAGAGTTCAAGAATACGCACACATTTAAGAATGGTAACCTAGAGCGTGTAATTTAAAAAAAAAGTTTACTCATATCATGCCAGTTTAACTGATTAACTATTTCAGAATCAACCAACATCCAGTATACATACCGCAAAATTACATTATCGCGTATTTAAATTCTAGCACAAATTCTCCCCACAGAAGGCGTGCAAGTAGAATACCACGTCTTATAATTTGAAGTTAGTAATTGCAATGTGCAGAAAAAAATGCTTATGACACTCAAGAGGCATAGTAAGGATTTAATAGATATTACTTCGATATCAATATTTTTTGTATAACGCGCTATTTATTTTGTGGCCGTGTCTGTATTTTCAATTGAAAACGCGAGGAAATCTTGCAATGTAACGTACTTCTACTGTCCGGTATCTCGTTCAAACAAGAAACACAATTTCTTTAACTTAACCAAAGAGCTTTCTCTAGACATGACATGGGTCCTACGCATTTTTTCAATAAATTGCTATAAGAGTGACACTTCGAGTTTCAGCAACCATCGTTTCCTACAAATTCACTTTACATTCAGAATTTCCATCCTTAATTTCACATTCATCAGTAGCAATTTCACAAAGCGAGGAGGACATAAAAATAGCAGTTACTTAAATTTATAACGTGCGAAATGTATTATGTAGGATTTTCAATATGTCTAATCTTCACAAATTATAATGTTTGGAAATTCCTTNTATAACGTGCGAAATGTATTATGTAGGATTTTCAATATGTCTAATCTTCACAAATTATAATGTTTGGAAATTCCTTCAACTTTTAAAAGTCTCATGATGTTGCCGAAGTTTAACTATTTTCAGCTCTTAGGTTGAATTTTTGTTTAACTTTTAACTTTCATTCTTCTTTAATTTTTTTCCTACAGGATTGGATGTGGAAATTTTACTCCAGCGAAAGCGAAGTTTCTATATCTCACACTATTTATTATTACTACATGAACTCTTAAAACCGTTATATACACTGGAGAGCCAAAAAAACTGGTATAGGCGTGCGTATGCAAATAACAGAGGTTTGGAACCAATCAGAGTAACGCGATGCGGTCGGTAGCGCCTATACAAGACAAGAAGCGTTTGGCAAAGTTGCTAGATCGGTTACTGCTGCTACAATGGCAGGTTATCAAGATTTAAGTGAGTTTGAACGTGGTGTTATAGTCGGCGCACGAGAGATGGGACATAGCATCTCCGAGGTAGCAATACAATTTGGATTTTAGCGTACGACCATTTAACGAGTGTACCTTGAATATCGGGAATCCTGTAAAACATCAAATCTTTGACATCGCTGCGGCCGGAAAATGATTGTGAACGAACGGGACAAACGACGACTGACGATAATCATTAAACGTGACAGACGCGCAATCCCTTCTCAAATTGGCGCAGATTTCAATGCTGGGGCATCAACAAGTGCCAGCGTGGGAACTATTTAATNGCGGCCGGAAAATGATTGTGAACGAACGGGACAAACGACGACTGACGATAATCATTAAACGTGACAGACGCGCAATCTCTTCTCAAATTGGCGCAGATTTCAATGCTGGGGCATCAACAAGTGCCAGCGTGGGAACTATTTAATGGACCTTCATTGATATGGGCTTTCGGAGCCGAAGGCCCACTCGTGTACCGTTGTTGACTGCACGACACAAAGCTTTACGCCTCGCCTGGGCCTGCCAACACCACCATTGGACTGTTGATGACTGGAAACACGTTTCCTGGTCTGACGAGTCTCGTTTCCAATTGTATCAGGTGGATGGACGTGTACGGGTATGGAGACATCCTCATGAATCCATGGACCCTATATGTCAACAGGGGACTTTTCAAGCTGGTGGATGCTCTGTCATGGTATGGGGCGTGTGCAGTTGGCGTGAAATGGGACCCCTGGTAAGTCTAGATACGACTCTGGCAGGTGACAGATACGTAAGCATCCTGTACGATCACCTGTACCCATTCATGTACATTGTGCATTCCGACGGACGTGGACAATTCCAGTAGGACAATGCGACACCTCGCACGTCGAGAGTTGCTACCGAGTGGCTCCAGGAACACTCTTTTGACTTTGGACACTTCCATTGGCCACCTAAATCACCAGACATGAACATTATTGAGCATATCTGGGATGCCTTGCAACGTGCTGTTTAGAAGATATCTCCACCACCTCGCACTCCTATGGATTTGTGGACTGCCCTGTATGATTTATGGTGTTAATTGCGTCCTGCATACCTTCAGACATTAGTCGAGTCCATGCCACGTCGTCTTGCGGTACTTCTGCGTGCTCGCGGGGACCTTACACGATATTAGGCAGGTGTACCAGTGTTTTTGGCTCTTCAGTGTAAAATCTCAGATAACATCATCAACGGCCATATACAGTCTGCTCATAGCAAAGATATAAGAAATAAAAACGTATATCATGTGTTTTTCTGTGTAGTCTTCGTTCTGTCATCCAGAGTTATTTACGTCTTGACACTGATATAATACTGTTCCTGTGGTTTTTTTCATTGATCGTTCTGTTTTTTGTCTAGCTTAGTTTGTAGTTTTCTTCTGCGGAAATATCCACGTATTATGCATATATCTGTTTACAACATCTAATTGGTGTTTTTTGTTCTATTCTGAGTTTTTCTGTGACATACGATATATTCGGAAAGAGAGTATTTTCCCCAGCGTTATTTTTGTTTTACAAGTCTTAAGAAAACAAATGTTTCGTGCAAAACATCTCACAAGATTATCGTGGTTCATTGTTTGAAATAGAAGGAAGTTAGTATGAATATAAATAAAACTAAGGGAACACTTACCACATGTATTGTACAAGAAACCGAAATGCCGACAGTTTACATTAATCGTTGCTAGCGATTTCAAAGTTATTTGAAAATATTTATGCCTTATTTCGTATTCTTCTCTGTTAACCGAAATTTATATATCATAGTAAAATATTTTATTTCGCTGAGAAAGTTAACTGTATTAACTGTTTATCAATAAGTCGTATTACTTTGGCATCCAGTAGCTGTTGTCAAAATGCACCATAGCAAGGCACTACCGTTCCATTTGCTACTGAGGCAAAACTAAGAAATAAATGTCTGTGACCACGCAGTCCTTGCACCCGCTTCCCTCCTTCAGCTTGTGCTATATTCTTTGTGGCTAAGTAAAAAATATCTTCAAAAGCAGTGATGACATTTCAAAGCTTTTCAAGGCTTAAAAAGTCAACAGTGATCAAATACGAAGAGGTAGAATTAGTAAACAAAAATCATAATTTTCGTTAAATATGAAAAACAAATATTATAACTCTTCTGCCTGGTAGTTAGTTTCGAAAAAAGTACAAGACAATAATATTTTGTAAACTTTACACTACAAAGTGTNAACTCTTCTGCCTGGTAGTTAGTTTCGAAAAAAGTACAAGACAATAATATTTTGTAAACTTTACACTACAAAGTGTCAGCTTCACACATTTCACAAAATGTTCATGTAAACTTTTTATTCTGTAGCTTGTTAGAAGACGCAGCGGCAGAATATGTAAACATAAAATTAGTTTTATATTTGTTTGAAANTTTTTATTCTGTAGCTTGTTAGAAGACGCAGCGGCAGAATATGTAAACATAAAATTAGTTTTATATTTGTTTGAAACAAAACTAATTGTCACTCACTTCTGTCCACAAATATAAGGATATATAATAAAAGGAAATATTTAAAGAAGAAAAGAGAGAATTGAAAAGTCGGCGCTTATATCGGCTGGATATTAGAAGTTTTACGAGCCAAGAAAAAAGCAGAGATAAAATGTCTGGAGAACTCATTTATGAATAGACGTCAGAGATTCTTTCGAGGAGACAAAATGAAATTGGAACCATACTGGTAAGTATAATTAAAACTTTGTTTCTAACGTTTTCTCTTTGTGCTTGGGGAAACTGGGACATTCTATAGTAGCAAAAATCATCTTTATTTGAAGCGCAACACCATTAATGCAGAAAACACAAACGAACCTATTTAATATAAAATATAAGTAATTTCAATGCACGAAATAGCAAATCTACAGAATAATTCCTCACTGCAAAGTCTTCAGGAACTGCGGTGAGTTATGCATACGCGTAAAGTCTTAAATTCGATCCCCGACGAGAGCTTTGCAAACTTGAAAAAATAGTTTCTGCAAATGACGTAACTAATAAAGCGAATTGAGGCTGAATTATAACGATTTTAATGTCCAAAACAGCATATTGTTACTTTTGTGCTTAACACCAGTTTTAATTCTATAACTTAAATACCTGTAACAAAAAAATTCTTCAGTTTTCCTGATTTGTGTGATGACATGGCCTATTTGTACACACACACACACACACACGTGAAATTTGTATGTTACGAATGATTACATCGCACGAAACGGTAGTATTAGGATTTATTACGTTGCACATAACGGCCGGAAATTTGATGTGAGCGAGTGACGTCAAGGCGACAAGGGATTTCCTGCCTACGGAAAAGTGTACTTTTCATCAGTCAGGCAGAAACAGCATACGAAACGAAACAGAAAAAGGTGAGTGACGTCCAGTGTATGCTGTCTTCCAAATCCAATTTCCAAGTTCTACCGTATACCCTTCCTGCGCCTCCCCCCAATGCAAAGGTCAATACGGGGCTGAGGCCAGATCCTTGGCCACGCAGAAATATACTGTACTACGAGATGGGGAAGACGAATCTGAGTAACAATTTAGGCATGGGTGCTGATGTTTAAATTAGGTATATGCGTTTCAGTGCTGTGAAGTATTACTTTTCCGCATTATTTGTGCTATAAATCACGAAAGCCTGAATATAATACTCTCGCGCTTGCGGTTGCTTGAAACAGACTAAATTATAATATTTTCCTACAATACTTACTCACATGAGCTACCAGCTAACAACCATTTAAAAAAAAGTAATAAACAACAAACTAATATTTTTTAGAATAAAACAATGCATAATTGAAAGTAAATATAATTTTCGTGTCAGTGAAAGTGTAAAGTTCCAAACTGCAAAGATTTAAATAGAAGAATTACTCTAAAAAATAAAAGTTGAAGAGTGTAGTTAAACAGTGAACAATTTTGGCTTCGCTTTATTCAAATAAGATCACTAAATAGTTTTTTTTTCACGGATGACACAAAAATTAATATTGTTTACACTTTTTTTTACTTATACGTAGCACTTAATTTGGGAGCCAAATTATGTAACTAGTAAATATTTTATGAGCAGGAATTACATAATATTTATCTCCTTACTTTGTTATTAATGTTTTTATTATGTTTAATATATTTATTACCTTAAAAAATTATATAAGGAACGTCATAATCACTACTGCAGGCTTACTTTTTACTTTCGTCAATATTTAAATTCACAGACTGGAAAATGTAACATGTCAAAATACGAGGAATCACTTTAACAGGCAAGTTTCCATTTCAGATACTGATATCCGTACGCCGAATGTCATATTTGCCATTTTTAAGGTTTATTATACCCAGGTTGGAACAAAATAATATTCCCTGTGGAAGATTTCGGCACAGAGTAAATTTCCGCCGCAAGGTGAGCCGGTGAAACAAAGAAGTCGCTTTTAGTCTGGTGGCAAATTGAGAAATTCTATTTATTTCTAAACGAAAGTTCGTATTTTTTCCGAATTGTGATATACTTACCCTTGCAAAAATATTATATATTAACTTTATTTTATACCTATTATTCACACACTCCAGCGGTGTTTACAATAGTTGACAGAATCCAATATGTGTTTGGCAATAAACATTCATAAACAAGCTTATTTTAGTGAAAAAAGTTAGGAAATTCAGATAAAAATAAATGGCAACTGGATAGTTACTTTGAAAGTACCTCTGTTACAGTTATAGTTACTCCACTGAAAAAACAACCAGTTACGGTTGCAGTTCTCAGTTAAGGAACTATATCTTAATTTTCGCGTTACTTTGAGAAAAACACATAACTCGGCAGATTTTACATCATGAGTAAGTTACAAACTTTTCCACTTAAGAGCCTTTTTAACAGTTGATATAACATTGTTACAGGTATATTATGCATATTTGTAAATCTGTTCAATATATTTCCTTGTCGTGTTTACTCTCTAGACTTTATTTAAATTACACAATTTTTATTAACTTATACCGATACTGTTGGATAATTCCCGAGTCCTCAACTACGATCTTTAGAAATATATGTATATATATATATGTATATATATATATAAAGAGAAAATAAATAAATAATCGTTAATTTTTAATAGTTAAATATACATAATTGAATAAAATTAATTAACAACAGAGAATGACAACGTTGCATTCACCAATTCACAGTTAAATAAACGAAATGGAAATTAACTGATGAACAAATGACTATCAGAGTCGTGTATTAGCTATTGCAGTACAGCCAACACATGACAACAATGTTTCTTGCGATAGTAAAAAATATATACTTCTTGAGATATACATTACTGTATTTATTAGTGCATGTATAATTTTCGGGCAGGGAGAATCAAAACAAACCTTAAATAAAAGGAGTTATGTATTAAAAATGTTACGTGAAAAGTAACGACATTTATCGTTGTTTAGATAGCTAACATGTAATTCAGTTACAGTTAACGTTACTGAAAACGTAATGGCGTGACCATATTCGTTACTGAAAAATGTAGCTGTTACAAGTAACGACNTGAAAACGTAATGGCGTGACCATATTCGTTACTGAAAAATGTAGCTGTTACAAGTAACGACATTAATTGTAACGCATTACTTGCAGTACCTGTTACTTGCAGTACCTGGAAATAAATACAACTGTCACAAAAATGAATTTTTCAAATCATTTAACATTTAAATTAAGTAGCAGTGTNACATTAATTGTAACGCATTACTTGCAGTACCTGTTACTTGCAGTACCTGGAAATAAATACAACTGTCACAAAAATGACTTTTTCAAATCATTTAACATTTAAATTACATTGCTTTGAAAATCCAGTTTAAGGCAGAATATGAAACTAGTGGACATATTTCGTTATAGTTTCACTCGTTTATACGTAGGTTCTAACAAATACCTATAAAAAAATTTTACACAATTTTATTAACTTTATGAAAATGTTAAAGGATCAATTTGCTTACATAAAAAAAAGGAAAAACCCGAATACACATTCAACACCAGTGTGACCTGGCTGCGAAAATTTTTAGTTGCCAAACTATTAGCACTGAGTTTCCTGAACTGAGTATAATGTATTCACGGTAACTTCAAGATTTTCTGAAACCCTGCTAAATATCTACTTTCAGGGAGCCGATTATGTATCCTTCCGCAGTATGTAAACAAAACATTGCCATGTGACACCTGTCAAACGTTTTGTAAACAGTGCCATGTGGGAACTGTCAAATATTTTGTAAACAAACAGTGCCTTGTGGGAACTGTCAAATATTTTATTAACAGTGTCCATGTGGGAACTACCAAAATTTATTTTTGAAGAGAAACAATGCCATGTAATCTCAACTGTCATATACTTTAATAAAATTCTCTAAATGTCTAAAAAATGCTAATCAATTTAGCGAAATGTTGTAATACATACAAAAAGGTAGATTGAAGTATATATCGGAACTGTTAATTATATAATTTAATTAAAGTTTACTTATTGTATTAAGATTTATTTACATATTTGCTGTAAGGAAAAAGTTAAATTTTACATAATAAACTTTTGGAAGTAGCACTCAGGTTAAAGATTTCACTGTGATAAATGGTACCGTATTTTATCGCATATAAGTGGCACATTTTATTAAAAAAAAAATTTATTGAAAACTTGGGGTGCGACTTATAAGTGAGAAAAATTCCTCCAGCCCCGCACTAACGTTTCATTTACTACGAATTCACGGCCCGCGGCTCGATTTCCAAACTCTTCAGCGAACATAATCACTTTCATTTTGAAACCTGCGGTGTAGGTACATCTTTGTTCCATCAAGAACTGTCGCGCTTCTTTCACTGCAACATAAAAACAACACTATGCGGCGGAAAGACGAGTTACGACTAACATTTGGCACCGAAGAACCAACGCTAATGTGCTGCCATCTCTTGGTCTCCACAAAAAGCTTTCGAAAATAATCGATTATCAGTTGGCGGCGACCAAAATTCGATTCCTTTGCATTCTTTGCGAAGGGAATAACGTAACGGAAATATTCAAATGCCTTTCTATATTTTGCACGTTTATTTGATAAACTGCAGAAATAACAACGCTAATACTAAAATTACTTCTTAACCTAGAATTATCTTGTAAGTAGAAAGAATGTGTTACGTTAGTTTTATAACCACAATTCAGCGTCTCCAATATGGCGTGGTTATACTTCTGAAAAAAACGTGCCCAAACGAACAAGATGGAGTGTACGAGTCCGCTGGACAACAACTGAAATTTATTTAATTTCAATTAATAACGGTGAAATCTTTACCCATGAGTGCTACGTAAAAATGTAAATATATAGTTTAGCAATATTAACTTTACAATTACGGCATTAAATTTATACATATTAATATTTAACCTACGAACTATTTCTTTTCAGCTATAACCAACATGTCCCTTCAAAATCCGTTGTTAATTCTTACGGACTTTTAACAAATTATTAAAATTTATTGAAAAAATATACTTAAAACTTAAAACAACCAATTTATATAGTGCTTCAGTGCTAAAAGCAAAACAAAACCTTTTTCCATATACCATTTTTTTATAACCATTTGAACATGTAACTCCTAGGGTGATTTTTCAAAGGTTCGTTTCAAAAGTATCGAAGATACCGTGAATGGATTATAGAATAAAAGTGACTATCGTTCATTGTCGACCGCGCCTGCGTGAGTGCACTATGCCGCCCGCCGTTCTTCTGGCTGGCGAGGAACAGCGGAGGCCATCAGTCACCACCCACCTAAATTACGCTGGCTTGTGCGCGGTAAGAATACGTGGTTTCCTCATACGTTTGCCTTGTGCTCCGCCTTCGGGCAATGCATCAGCGAGCTGTTTAATTTAGCCAGCACTGCGTTGCAAATGTCGCTAAGACATTCGACAAATGAAAACCTTCGGGGAAACTACGAATTGTTAAGGTTGGTTTTAGTGCAACGATTATTAAATTTCTTACGGTGTTTGTGAATGGAGTACCGGACGCTTAAAACAAGTTAAACTTTGAGTGGGTCTGTGATTGTAAATATTCGTCTAGGTGGCCACGAGAGTGAGTGCATTTAGGTCCTAACAGGAACGAGTGATATCGACTGCCCGGTGAAAAATAATTTCGATAGTGTTTCTTGCTAGATGTTTCAGGATAGTATACCGTCAATACAATAGGAGCTTTTGGGTATCACGGGAGCACGTTAGTTGATAAGTACATTAATGAGTAATATAATAACTGCGCAAGTGTGCATAAGATAAACTTACGTGGAGTGGAGAAATTTGGGCGGCTCTCAACATCGAGGTCTTGAGTCCCGATGAAGGTGAAGTGACGAGAGTATGGAGCGACACCGGATTGCAAGGGCGGTGGAAAAGGGAGATACCCGAGAAAAGCCGCAGACCAGTAGCATTGACCGAGCGACACGAGAAACTGAAGAATAATAGTTTATCATTTATAACGATTATTATTATTATTGGTCATTATTATTTGTAGTTAAAATATTCCGAACTCAATAAATTTTTTTGTTGATGATGTAAAACCATGTTGCACTTTAGTGAATTTTATGACGAAATACAACATTAACATGTTCTATATAAATTATGTTCTCTGGAGTATAGTGCACAAATTTAATCGTAGTGAATATCAGTAGTTAGAAATGGGGAATTCGAACGCAGCGTCATGACAGGGACACCGAAGCTTGGTAAGGAAATGAAAAACCTCATACGTTTGCATGCCGCTTCGGGGGCAGCCATTTTGGCAGCCAGTGTCATTCGGAGGCGGCCATCTTGGCAGCCAGTGCCAAAATGCGCAAAAATGTGCAAAATTTATTTTCACAAAATTTATTTTCCAAAAAATTTATTTTTCAAAATTACTGTTTTGAAAAGTTTGATTTAATATTTCAAAATATTGATTTAACTTTTAAAAAGTTGCAATTTTTCAAAAGTTCCAAAAAAATTATTTTTTCTCGCGCATTCCCTGGTGGCCATGTTGGTTCATGGAGAATCCCTAAGCCGACGCCAAGGGGTCAGCCATGTTGGTTGTGACTACCGAAGACGATGCACCCAACGGTTCTGCTCTAGCATTCAAAGAGGTGGGGTCACAGTGATGCAATGGGTAGAGCGCAACTCCACGCTCTTGCATTCACGCACCCACGACGACGAACCCCAACAGAGACGCAGCCAGGACATAGCTTCGGAGTCGTTACGTCATGCAAGGGGGGCCGCAGTGAAGCAATGGGTAGAGCACAACTTCACGCTCTTGCATTCACGCACCGACGACGACGAATTCCAACAGAGACGCAGCCATGACATCAGGACATAGCTTCGGAGTCGTTACGTGATGCTCTAGCATTCAAGGGGGCCGCAGTGAAGCAATGGGTAGAGCGCAACTTCACGCTCTTGCATTCACGCACCGATGACGACGAATCCCAACAGAGACGCAGCCAGGACATAGCTTCGGAGTAGTTACGTCATGCTCTGGCATTCAAAAGGGGCCGCAGTAAAGTAATGGGTAGAGTGCAACTTCATGCTCTTGCATTCATGCACCGACGACGACGAATCCCAACAGAGACACAGCCACGACATCAGGGCATAGCTTCGGAGTCGTTACGTCTTGCTATGACATTCAAGGGGCCGAGGAGAAGCAATGGGTAGAGCGCAACTTCATGCTCTCGCATTCATGCACCGACGATGGAGGCCCCCAACAGAGACACCAGTCAGGACATAGCTGCAGGAGCTACGGGACACCACGCTCTCGCATTCCATAGCAAGGGTGCCGCGTGATGCGATGGGTAGAGCGCAACTTCACGCTCTCGCATTCACGCATCGACGATGGAGGCCCTCCAACAGAGACGACAGCCAGGACATAGCTGCGGGAGATACGGGACACCACACTCTCGCATTTCATTGCAAGGGTGCGGCGGTGTAGCGATGGGTAGAGCACAACTTCATGCTCTTGCATTCACAGGGGATGGGGCAGACATGTCCCGAGAGACGCCTGCCTCGGGCTACTAGACTTCACGCTCTTGCATACCATAGCAATGGGGGTGGTGCCGCGGTGATGCAATGGGTAGAGCACAACTTCATGCGCTCACATTCACAGGGGAGGGGGCAGCCACTTCCCAAGAGAGATGCCTTAGATGACAAGTTAAATGTCACGCTCTAGCATCCCATTTCAATGGGTGCTGTGGTGATGCAATGGGTAGAGCACATGTTAAAACTTCATGCTCATGTTAGGCGGTGCGTTTGCAGCTATGGAGAAGAAAAATTAACAATGTAGGCGATCAAGTTAGCGGTCTCGCTTGAAACTAGACAGTCTCCTTAATGACAAAGCCTCGAACGACATGGACGAGCGAAACTAGGCAGTCACCTTAATGACACGAACGCGCTGGAAGCAATAAGTAAGAAGTTAGACGCGAACCTCGGTGCCATCAGTACGATGTCCCTCACCACGACGAAACATTTTCAGAGACGAATCGCAGCAAGATATTGGAAGGGATGACGAATAAACTTAGTACAAATCTGCTCGAAGAACTCGACATCCGAAATCAAAAACTTTGAGTACGTTTGGGGCGGTTGCAGTAGCCTTGCGGATAGACTGCACATGTAAAAAAAACACCACGCACTTGCACTCCATTGCTGTGAGGGGTCGCAGTGATGGAATGCATAGATGACAAGTTAAATGGCACCCACTAGCATTCCATTTCGACGGGGGCCTCGGTAGAGTAGTGGACAGAGTGCACACTTCGCACTTCTGCATGCACAGGGCAGGGGGCAGGCGTGTCCCTGAGAGAGAGACGGTCGCCACGCCTACATGACATATATATGCTGCAGCCAGGCTGTACGATCAGTCAGTATGCAAAAAAAGAAGTCATGCAGCATACTTACATACACGTACGCGCGCGCCCACTTCCAAGACACAAGTGGAAGGTCGCATCGAGAAAATACGTGTAAATGTGAAGAGACACGTGCCGAGGCACTCGGAGCCAGTAGGAGGGGGGACTCATGTACACACCGGACGACTTTTCAAGGACGTCAACATCTCACATCCCAAGAGGAGCCGAGGTGTTGCAATGGATAGTGTGACTGCCGCGACAGCTCAGTCGTGTCCCAAGAGGAAGTATTAAAAAACAAACTCGAATTTGCTTTAAAATAATAATAATAATATTACGTTATAGCCCCCTGTCTCGCCGAGAGAGAGAAAAAACATGTTTACATGGTTTTACCAGCACTCTCCCGGCGCGAGAGCGATGGAAATATATATATATAGTGCATGCGAAGTCGGGAGGGTGATCTCAGAGTCTTCCCAAATCCGAGTATACTTAAATTGTTTCATACTTACACATGTCGAGCAGACTGTCTGTTGTAGATCTTGCTTCCACGGCATCTCACGAGATACTATATTATACAATGCTTAGAAAGGTGTATTTATTACGCACATCCCAGCCCCCCGATGTGAGTTTCGGGAATATATATATTTAAAAAAAAATATGTAAAGTAGAGAACCAATCATACGTGCACACGTACAGCAGACTCGTCAGTTGTAGGTCTTGCGTCTACGACGTTTCACAAGATACTATATGATGCAATGCTTAGAAAGGCATTGTTTTATTGGAAATATATATTAACAAATGTGTAAAGTAATATGATTAAAAATTATTATTAACGTCCCAGGCAAGGGCACNTACAATGCTTAGAAAGGTGTATTTATTACGCACATCCCAGCCAAATGTGTAAAGTAATATGATTAAAAATTATTATTAACGTCCCAGGCAAGGGCACGCAAGGCAACGACTGCAAGCGGCACACACGTGAGTTGCGGAAATATATATATATATATAAATATATATATATATATACATAATATGTCAAGTAGTAATCACTACCACAACCAATCTACTTACGCCTAACGCAAATACTACAAGCAGTGGCCGGGAGGGATAACCTTAGTGTCTTCCCAAATTCGATTATCATTTAATTGCCCTCCTACGAGGCCGTCAGTAACCACCGATGCAGGAAGAGGCATTGATGGCAACGCCAGTTGGCTCTCAAAAGACGAATCTTTGCAGTTCTTGATGTCGTTCTTCAAACTTCCACCTTGCATAAACTGCGTGTACCCATTTTCGTAATGCTTCATCGCGCGAATTACCTCGTCGCCTGTGAAAACTTTATGTAGTGTATTAACAGGAGATAACGAAGTCTACACATGCTGTCTCGAATCAAGCAAAGACACGTTACCTTAATACATAATAGTGTGTCTCTTTAAATTATCACTTCCACCAAATGTTGTCACAGTTAATAGTAGTGATTAGGAGGTCGGTCATTTTAAATATTGGCTTTTTTATGTCGTCGAGCGAGGTAGCTTTTGCTGAAGTTTTTTCGACATTAGCAACACTGTCTTCCATGTAATTTTCCGGCAGTGGGAGCAGGTACATTCATGGTAAGCTGTACAGTAGACTTCGTACAATCATTGGCTTGCGCCATCTTCACGAAAAAACCGAAGTCCTTTCCACAATGGCAACTTGTGTATCTACTTGTCTTAGCTATTGCCTTAACATTTCATCAGTGAAATTTAAGCATTTTTATGCCTCCATTCAACCATAAATTTTATCTAGTTCCTTTAATGGAAAGAAATTACATTGTCGCCTGGAGAAGGGGATATTTAAGGTGAAGGAAACACAATGAGCAAGCTTGTGCAAACAAAAATACAGCAAAATGTATGTTTTATTTATGTGTATATATGTGCGCTCGAGTGTGTATATATTATTAGCTTACGTATTTTTGTATTGGAAATTAACGTCTGCAATGTGCGAGATACTGTTGCATAAATTCATGCAGGATAGTGTAAGTGCGACAGTTACAACGGGTGTGGTTTTCCCTTACTAGCATGGTCACCCCTCACACGCCCCTGCGCGCTACCTGCTGCTAGCGCTGATGCCATTCCCCTTACCGGCTCCACACTTGTCGCGGGCGAGTAATAGTAAGACTTCGGTATCACTCAGATATAAGTATAATGTACCAGTGTGTTATAAAATGTGAAGCAAGTTGCATAGCAATGTTTTAGGCCCAAGTGAGAAATCTGCCAGACGAAACTTTAAAGCATCTTTAAAAGTGTCGCATATATATATATATATATATATATATAGAGAGAGAGAGAGAGAGAGAGAGATAGAGAGAGAGGAAAAGTAGAACGGTTTAATTAAACTCACTTTTACCTCAGCGAAGTGGTTAAAGAAACGAAATTTCCGTGGGCCAGCAATTGCTATTTTCCTCCACCTGGCTATTCTCCTGCCCAAACACAAAATTAATGTTCGAAGGAACTGTCAGACCAATTATATAAATTTGACGTGCGTTGCGATTAGTGGGGGAAGGATAAACTCGAAAAAAAATTTAGAAAGCTTACATAGATGCATTACTCAAAAATTTTCATTCGCAACTATGGTAAACCGAAATACGTCTACAAGCGATTCTTGTGTAACAATAACAAGTGTCTGGTGTCAACATTTGCAAGCATTGTCTTCTCTGTTAGTGAGATGTATGCGCAAAGCCCTTAATAATCATTATAATTTGAAACACACGGACTTAGGAGTAATGTGTGACAGTTGCGTCACCATCTACCTAATGATTCACGCTCGGACAAAGCGGACAGGCAAAAATCATTTTCCTTTCCGCCAATACCGTTACTCTGAGTTTAAAAATGCTAGTTAATATCGGCTGTTCACGGTAAAGTGAGAACTTTTGAGGTCTTGTTACTTTTTACTTTCAGCCATTTCTTATCCTTTAACCACCTTTTTTAATATAAATATTGCCATGTTAGTAATAAACACATTGCGTTCACCGCTGTTATCCAGTTCTTTTTGTTCCTTCCATATATTCTTAATGAACGTCTCCGACACTCCAACGTAGTGTGCAGCTCTTGCTGACGCCTGGTTTACTGTGAATGCGTTGAGCGTATTTTTTTAGCCTCTTCATGACACTTTGCAACTATATGTCTTAATTGTACGACGCTGAGAATGCACGACGGCGTTCGCTTCCGGACCGACACGACATTCCCAGCGGCGTGATGCAAGACACGTCGGGTGTAAATGCATTACAGCGGATGGTACATGCGTCACCAAGCTTCCTACTGTCTGCGATAACTCACCGCCCATCCTTCTACTTTCCACATACCTCTCGTCCTCAGAAATGGCACGTGAACAGTGATCTAACCACTACACCACCGCGGTCCCTTCATGACCGATCACCGTACCATTAGGTACTGAATATGGATTTATCTCATCTGCATGTACATAAGAGGAGTCATATTCTTTAATTTGCTCGTGACTTTCCAAACATTTTTTTAAAATTTCTTATTTTAGACATAAACCAGACTTGAAGTCGAGTGCACTTGTAGCCAGACACGAACACTGGTTGCTGTTATAGTTCAGTTTAGTAATTACGTGTTTCGATTAAGTTTAATTGCTACTTTTATACTTTGTTGTGGTTAGTGGGCCGAGTGAATGACCTTTTACAACAGCAATTGTTTATTATGATTTACCATTTATAATAGCTTGGCCATAACATGGCTAAATTAAAAGTTTAATGGATTTTTAAAAAATGTAATTGGAAAATTAAAAAAAAAAAACCAACTATTACAGATTTTACTGAAGATATGTATTTTAAACACAGCCTGGTATGCATTCATAAAATTCACATACTGTTAAAATGGTTGCTTGAACATTAGTTTGTTGCAAATGCGACATTAAAACAATAATTTTTTCCAAAAATATAAAATCAATGCACTAACTGTAATAATAATTTTATATTGCGATGACATTATATTCGAGGTTGGCCAAGAAAAAATGTAACGCAATATCAACATAGAGAAATATTCACATCTGCTTAGTAGTCTCTCGAAATTTTTCGAACGAGTTGCCTACAAATATTCACATTATTCTAGGACTTCGATTATGATCATTCTTCATTCTACAGTGCAAAAGAGAAAGACGAAAGTAAATTACATTTTCTTGAGTAATATTTGACGTATTACTGAGCAAGCAGATAGTCATAGGGTAGTACAGCCATTTATGGGCAGGTATGCAGTTCCCAGTTTATAAATATATATCAGTATTTCAAAATATTAATTTCAATAGTGGTTTTGTAACGATACCACACCTATATAAGTGTCACTGACATTGGAAAATTAAATATTTCAATACGATAGTACCGATACAGAGGCGCAGTCACCGAGGGGGGGGGAGGCATATAAGGTTACAATGTAGCCCCTTCCCAAAAAAGTACAAAAAAATACTTATGTTATTGCCGGGTTTGATAACACACTGCCTCAGACCCTGGAGGTACCATTTTCACGGTAAATTGTGCAGTTGTTCCTCCCACGACAACGACAAAGGTCGTACGTCGTACAGAAACAAACAGGAAAGCACTTCCACGTTCAGTGAACTGCTCGTCTCATCACATTCAGTCTGACAGATAAGAAGTTGTGTGGTGCTTTGTGGTAGCGAGCGAAACCAATATTTCTGGAATAGAGTGTAGGTAATGTACAATTAAAGGAAGAACAAGAAGTTACTGATATAGCAAATGAACCTACTTTCCTCAACATAAGTGCAATTAATTTTTAAATAATTTGATAAAAACTGAGTTATTAGGAAGGACTTGACTTTGAAAGAAATAACTTTAGAAATGAATCCAGAAACTTATGCAGCAGTAGTGAGACAATTACAAATACACACATGCCTTATCCAGGACTTTGAACACAGACAACCTCGTACTATAAACTAGTTTGCAATTTACTGCATTACGGAGGTCGGATTCGGAGAATCAACATCGGATTTAANGTAATGTACAATTAAAGGAAGAACAAGAAGTTACTGATATAGCAAATGAACCTACTTTCCTCAACATAAGTGCAATAAATTTTTAAATAATTTGATAAAAACTGAGTTATTAGGAAGGACTTGACTTTGAAAGAAATAACTTTAGAAATGAATCCAGAAACTTATGCAGCAGTAGTGAGACAATTACAAATACACACATGCCTTATCCAGGACTTTGAACACAGAAAACCTCGTACTATAAACTAGTTTGCAATTTACTGCATTACGGAGGTCGGATTCGGAGAATCAACATCGGATTTAANCAACCTCGTACTATAAACTAGTTTGCAATTTACTGCATTACGGAGGTCGGATTCGGAGAATCAACATCGGATTTAATCAGTCTAGTGTTTCGAATGATAGGGTTTACTAGCCTAAAATATTCAAAGGGCCTTTATTTTGAAAATATGTTACTGAGCCACATAAAACATGTAAGTTAACATGGCCTACCGTGGCGCTANCAAAGGGCCTTTATTTTGAAAATATGTTACTGAGCCACATAAAACATGTAAGTTAACATGGCCTACCGTGGCGCTACTTGTATGAAGAATGTGATGGAAATCGATTGTTTGGTCCTTGAGTCATAATATAAAAAACTTACTTTCTAATTTGAAGCTATCGTACCAAATTGTCAGAAAAGAGCATCTATTTACGATGCTTCTAGTGTATACTGTCTACATACAAATTTTGGTTGAATTTGGTTAAATGGTTTAATATGTATGTCACACTTACCTAAATTATTTATGAAGCTGCTAGTTTCAACATCGTTGTCTGACCCATTTAAATCATGAAAGTTTATATGGCATTCTGTAGCATTTATGGTATGCACAATTTGGTACAAATTTATTTGAAATGCTTCAGTCTAACATTTGGTGGAAATCGGTTGATTCGTCCTTTATACATGGCATAAAACCTCCATAATTTTTATGTTGCAATCTTTATAGATAGATGACAAAAAAGTTATGAAGTAGCAATTTTGATTATTGTATACTGCCAATATACAAAGTTAAAAGATAATATATTACATAGTTTGGTAGATGTCGCTCACAAAACTAAAAAAGATTTTATAGCGGCCAGCATTCTGAAAATAAGTGTGTCCTATTTAAAAAAAATACATTTATTATTATGGCCTAACACAGTACAACATCTTAGCCACATTTTGTAAGAATTGGTTGATTGTTTTCCAAGATACGAGATAAAATCCTAATTTTTATTGGTAAAGATATCTTACAAAATGGCAGAGAAATGAGATTCTGCATAGACAAATTTGATGGTTTTAATAGGTACTGCAAGCATACAAAGTTAAGTTGGAACTTGTTTCGTTAATAAAATATGCTGATCTAAAATATTTATATTGCCAACATTTTGAAAATAAGTGCCTAACCTACATAAAACATACCATTTTACACCACCTTCTGCAGTATTATTTGTTTGCCAAATTGGGAAGTAATCTGTCAATTGTTTCCTGAGATATGACAAAAAATCTTTATGTACTCGCATGACGCTATCTTGCAAAATAACGGACAAAATATGCTTTATGTACATACAGTTGATAGTTGTAATATCTACTGCCAGCATACAAAGTTTAGTTGAAATTCATGACATGGTTTGGACGATATAGCATTCTAAGCTAAAAATAGCTATATGGCCACAATTTTGAAAATAAGTGTGTCATGCTAAAAACATACCTCTTGACATCATCTGCCTCAGTACTACTTGTTTTCCAAATTTGATATGAATTGGTTAATTCTTTCCCGAGATATTAAATAAAAATTTAATTTTATTCGCATGGCACTATCTTCTAAAATGGCTGACAAAAGTGGTTATTTTTGGCGTGTATGATGATTGTAATAGGTACTGTCAGTGTACAAAATTTGGTCGAAATTGGTAAAATGGAATGGCAAAAATACTAAATAAACTTAAAACTTTTGTATGGCCGCCAATTTAAAAATAAGTAGCTAATTCAGTCCAGTCGGCCTACCATAGTATTACTTACATGCCTCATTGAGCGAGGATTTGTTGAACAGTTCTCGAGATATAATGTAAAATATTAATTTTTTAAATATATGTTATCTTACAAAATGGCGGGTTAATAACAATATAAGTTTCAAAATTTAATACTTACACAATGGTCCGCCAGCATAAAAGATTTGGTTTAAATAGGTTGAATGATTCACGAAATATGACATATCACCTAACATATTAAAATGGCCGCCATTGAAATTCGGTTAGATAGTTCAAAATTTGAAAGGGGGGTTACACAAACACGTACACACAAACTACACAGAAACACACACATCCTTACACACACAGAAACACACACAGTAAAATGTTCTAATAAGCCTTTATTTCCTTCAGAAAGTATGCTAAAAATGAGAAAAAGAACGTGAAAAATGTTTTGGGTTTTCGATACGTCTTTACGTAAAGAGAAAAAATTAAATCTGTAAATAGGTGTGTAGTCAAGAGTCCTTTATTGCCACAGCGAATTTTTTTTATAGCCCACGATAATAACGGACAAAGATTCGCTGAAAGTTAAGCGGTTAAGCTCAGCACTTTCCTCATTGCTAGTTTCTGAGGTGCAGTTGGTTGAAGTCTTGCACTCGAATCCCACGCAAGTTTTAGTTGGCGAAGCTTACAGATTTGTATGAAACTTATAACAAGACCTGAAAACGATCTATAAAACACAGCTTAATAATCCATTCTGTTTTTTATTTCTAATTTATTTTAATCAAAAACTCTACCTTATTACCACTGCATTGTAGGTTTCAGGTGGGCATCTCCGATTCACTAAAAAACCTATGTTAAGTGAGAAATATTGATATAAGCATAGCCATGTGACAGGTTTGTAGGATTAAGTTGACCACATTGTTGCCAGTTATTCGTATTGAACGTTTTTATCCCGCCTCTTAGCGGCATTATTTGCCAAGTAACACTTTTTAGTTCTTGTAACTCTAAGAATGGCTACATGAATTTTGCAAGAAATCTTATGCGATACCTCCTTTTCATAAACCGAGCCATTATACACATAAATAGTTCGATAACTTTCAAGTAAGCATTGTATAGCGATATATGTGGTAGATTGTCAAATGCCGTGTTTCGTACACTCGCTATCCACATGTATGGCCAGTTAGTAACGCTCAAGGATATTAGAGTAAAAGCATCGACCATAACTGTATCCCTCTGGAGTTAAGGGTCTACTACGACCTGCGTCGTACGTGTCACTTTCGATTGAGTTCATAGTCATGGTAAGTGACCACATTGATAAAATAATGTACTTTGTTAAAGCGTTTATTTGGAAGTAAAACTGCAAGGTAGTGAGGCTGAAACTCATGCTGTAAAATAAAATGCATTGCTACATAAATATTGTCCATTCACGGTTACTTACATCTTTTCTGGAACCCTGTTAAAGTTCTATTTCCAGGATATTTCTCCGTCTCATGCAAGCAAAGCATAAACAAGCCTAGAAAATTACACCAAAGAGAGAGNACATCTTTTCTGAAACCCTGTTAAAGTTCTATTTCCAGGATATTTCTCCGTCTCATGCAAGCAAAGCATAAACAAGCTTAGAAAATTACACCAAAGAGAGAGCGCACCGTATTCATGCGCGCTCAGCGTAATAATATTTGGCATAAGATCTATTTATTACCAAGCAATACCAACACATCTGCTTTCTCATTGTATTTTATTCATATTAATTATAAATTAAACATTATAATTTTTCAATACAATATGAGTAAAAGTTTAATTTAACCAAAAATTAGACACCTTCATTTTAACACAAGAATAAAACGTTTGTGATACATTACATACTTAGGAAACAACCAAACACGTCATAAATGGGGTGATCTTTCAAAGTTTGGTTTAAAAAGTGCGAAGAAACCGCGAATGGACTACATATTTGTGTGAATTGAATATTATGTTTCTAGCGCCATCTCATATAGCTGTAATATGTAAGCTTGCTATAGTTTAATGTGTTATTTGAGTGCAACTTATGTAAAGAAATGCACAATAACTTTGTAGTGTGGGCTAATACGTAGTACAAACAGTAAGTTCGTGGATGCCGTGATGCGTGGCTTCCTACACTCCAATTCACGAACTTTCTGACTTTGGTAGTTTAAAACTGCAAAAACCATAGCAAGAAGACCAGCTGGTTAGTGACCCACCTCAAATTTCAAAATAATTTATGTTCTACCTCAGCAACAAAATAAATTGTAAAAACAGCATATGGGACAGTACTCTTTGTTTGCTATATACTACAGTCACCGCAGTTTCAGTATTTAAGAAAATCAGTTTTTAATGGTTTGCATGTAAAGATATTATAATTTTTTCAAAATAATAAAAATTAATGTAAATTTTTTTAAATATTCGTTTTCTCTAAGCGAATTCAAAACTACAAGAAAAGAGTATAGAGTAATTCAATCACAAGTAGAATCCATGTCGAAATAAAGTGTGTGTTGTTATTTCTAGTGTGATGGTTGATATACATTTTCTTATTATTCAAAGCCGGGTTTCCCGTTTTACGTTAAGGCGAAGTCCCTNTAAAGATATTATAATTTTTTCAAAATAATAAAAATTAATGTAAATTTTTTTAAATATTCGTTTTCTCTAAGCGAATTAAAAACTACAAGAAAAGAGTATAGAGTAATTCAATCACAAGTAGAATCCATGTCGAAATAAAGTGTGTGTTGTTATTTCTAGTGTGATGGTTGATATACATTTTCTTATTATTCAAAGCCGGGTTTCCCGTTTTACGTTAAGGCGAAGTCCCTAAAAAAAGTGACATGTTATGTAAAATTTCAACTTAAATTTATATCAGCAATTTAATTGTATCGCTACATTTTTTAAATGAAACAGAAATTAATTTTGATACATTTTCTGACATACAGGTGTTAAAACAAACAAAGAGTATGCACAGTGTTACGAGTTGTTGTCAGGCCCTTAGTTGAGCGGCCTGCCTGATAACACTTTCACCTATTTATCCAGGACCCGGGCCGTGATCGCTGAAATTAGTTATTAAATCGCAAACCACAGAAAACCCTTCCACCGGCCAGTAAACGGCGACAACGGAGCCGATATAGGACAGTGTAGTCCTAGGGCGGTGTCTTTTGTGGTCGGGCCATTGGAACGAGAAGACCACTGAATATTGTTGTGTCCAGCCGTCGACTAGCGCCATCTTAATCAGCCTTCGAAATCATGTACAAGGTAGGGACTCTCTAAATTAGGTTTTACTCAGAACATGGCTAGCAAATCTTTATAAAATAATGTCATTTAATATTTCAGTATATGTATTTGAATAGGTCCCCCGCGTTCATATTCGATCATATTTATATTGAAATAATATTGTGCAACATTAATGTTAAATAAGCCTATTTTATATAGTGTTTATTACTTAACTCTTATCAATAACGTGTCACGCCCCTATATCCGCGTTTGGAATAAATATCAACAACATTCAAAAACATAGCAACAGCCATTTAAAGAGTACTGTAAGTTTGAAAGTATCACGATTCTATCGTACCTGAGCATTAATATTTAATACAAAGTATGCATGTAAAAGTATACTTTTAATTCAATTATTTAGTTCTAATCATATGATCATAAAGAATACCGTACTTCCGTCTGCGCAATGTGGGAATTATGTAACTTGAGTAAATTAAGTTTTTCATATGTAGTTTTTTATGTTTATTTAGCATAAAACACATGTGCATAAATATTGTAGCCATGATGTTGGCAAAGGTTTTTCCCCCCATAAAAATCAAGGTTTGAAATGCTTTTAGTTAAAAATATCTTATATAACTTGCAATTAAGGAACAAATCATTGAATAGTAATTTGTATAACAGAGATCTTATAATTCTGAAAACGCGGTTGGTAATATCACCCCTCTTCATTAAGTAAATGGAAGTTGCCATTTTATATGTATGCGCGAAACTTTGTAACACTGAGCTGTAAACGATTTTTTAAAACAAATTATGCATCAGCACGTCTACATTAACAGAAAAGGTCGTCTTCTTGGAACACTCTCCGTAAACAGTTTTCGAGAAATCCATGCTGACATTTAATAACAGAAGGAGAGTGACCCGATAAGCAGGCAACACACAATGCCTGTCTTGAAGCCTTCGAACAGTTCCTGTTAACAGTTTTATTAGTGTACTTACTTTTGAAAAAGTAGGGGCCTAGGTGTTTGTAATGATTCACTACATTCGTTTACCACAGTATTATCTACCTTGTGTTCATTTTGCAGTCACAGTACATTGTCACTTATTAACTATTGTACCCTCTTTGTGGTGCACAATATATCAACGAGCTATCATCATTCGTTAATGCAACTCACCCGTTACTCACACATAGCACCCGAATCTTTGCAGTTTAAAGAATAGTGTGTGCTACTAGTTTTTAACTCGAGCGTTTCTCTCATTTCATACTTAAATAACGTTATTTAATAGATGAAATCAATAGAAATTTTGTCTTTCATTAAAATCGTTATTTAAAAAAAATAGTCTTCGACCCTTCTAGCAGTCGTTTTTGGCACTACGAGGCCGTAATTTTACAGAGAGTGGCACTTTGTAATCCCTACCGACAGCGATAGACCATGTTTTCTCAAATATGCACGTTAAAATACATACATGCACCCCCCTAGTCTAGAAACTTTCCGACGCCCATTAAACAATATAATGCAATTGACAATGTTCTCGTTCATATAGAAAGAGTAAAGTTAATGTTTAAATAATGAAGGAACTAAATCTATGAATATTGTTATTTTTTACACAGCATAAATTCTAGGTTCAGATAAATATTTTTATATTTGCCAAGACGACTGAGTATTAGTTACAATAAGACCCAGATCGGGGATTTCCCACGTGTAAAACAATTGTGCTTGCGTGGTTTACGCCCCGGTATCTTGTTGTCTGATTTTTAATGGCAAAATCTCTCTCTGCATTTATCCATCCTTCGACTCTATTTAACGTTGGGCGGGCCACTGTTCGCAAAAAAGAAGTTGCGTAGGATTCGGGACGATGTACTACTGCACACCTAATTAATTCCCTACACCCATATTTACACATCTTGTTCCCCAGGCATTGGAAACTGGAATTGTAACTCAGCTTAACGATATTTCATACCTGGCCAGAAATATTATATTTGGTACAAACAATGTACGTTTGCAGTTTTGGTTTTGAGCTTCCGCAAATTACGTATGCGTCGCTCTCATAAAAAATATAATTTTACTTGGTGAGCTATAGAAGAGAGTCAGAGATTTCACATATTTCTCACAATGTCATAATGAATGCTAAAGTATAGATAAGTATCACGTCCAGAATTCAGTCAGTGTGTATAATTAACGTTCTTCTATCTGGCTTCTGAATGCTAAAGTTTGGATTACTACTGTTGGCAGGAAAATTATAAATTCGCTTTCTGCAATAATGTTATTTATATTTTTAGACAGCTTTGTGGAATATTTCATTGCAATAAGGCAGCTCCCTGAAGGTTTCAAATATTAATCGATGTCGTAAATGAGCAAAATTAAAATAATAAGTTTTAAAGTATTATCTTGCCTTACGTATCGCGAAAATCTTAAGCTACCTTTGCAGTGTGGTAGAACATGTGGAAGTTAATCAGTATAAAGAAGTCACAAGTGAGAAACAATAGGCGAGTACCCAGTGATCGATTTGCTCATAATCACTTTGATCATATTTCGTATATTGTGGTATTTCTGTACGGAAGTTATTTATGCACGTACATCGCAGCCGCCATGCGAAGGAAACTTAATTTTTGGGTACTAAATTAGGGAAATCCTACTTTAAGAGCTCGCTTGCTGCCAGAGGTCGAATAGGAAGTCATGTTTATAAACAGCGTATTTATTCAGGGGTAAGTCAGTACTTTCGCGCCATGGCATGCCAAAACATTGATTCCGCGCAAAACAATGTAATTGACAATGCGTATCACATGTTAAAATTTACAAAGGACACGGTAGCCGCGTTTACAGTAAACCCTATACGAACACAGTTCAGTATCATATTAACTCATTTTTTTTCATAAAATTAATCGTAAATAATTTTAGCATCTATGTTTACTCGGGTTTGATAGCTCTCTGCTACATTTTAAGTAAAGAGGATATGTATATATAGGGATACACCTCAGTTTTGAGCAACAACACCGCCGTAACAGCTCAGTGAAACACGTGGGTGGCCCTATTCCCTGAAAGTTTGGCATTAAAAGAGACCATGCGATGGAGAAGCGACAGGATGCAATTATAAAGAGACATAGTGCTTTGCGAACACATTCCTTGCCACTGTGACGTTTGCCGCTTTTCCCACCTACAGAAAAAGTTAAAGGTCGGCCTGCCTGGGTTTAAATCCGCACCGTTGCGACGGGAGGCCCGTTTGGCAGAAGTTTTCTTCATTATATTTGTAGCGATACTTCTTTAGATATTGATAAATCGCCTAATTGAGATATTTGCTTTTGTTATGTGATGTTTAACCCTTTGAGTCACGGTGTCGTCTATATGGGACGTTGCATATGGAGTGGCTTTAATGGTCTGCACTGTACACAGTAGAACATACCGTACAATGAGAAAGGTTCACTACGTGTGGGAAACATCGTTCGCTGTTGAAACTATATTCCGCAGCCGTATAAACCGCTGCTGCCATCAAGAGAAAGCACCGACAGATTATTGGTGCCGACGTACGACAAAACGTCGTATCGATATCAATACACGTCCGAACTAAAATTTTGTTTGTTGAAGCGCTTAAAATTATAGATTTGTCTGAGACTGAAAGGGTTAACAATCTCTGAGTGATACATAAGTCATAAATGAATGGCAAATTTCAAACGTTTTAACAACAAATAATATAAAAATAGATATGAAATATTCAGTAAACAAAAATTTTCATTTTTCTATTCTTTATTTTATTCGAAGAGCGTGCGGGAAAAGCTGAGTTAAAACAAGTCTACATTTATAGGGCAATATTACAGAGAAATATTTTCCATTTTCTCTTAACGGCCGGCGTAGCGGAAGGAATCTGAACATCCCGATCACAGCAGTTATTGGCTGGCAAAATTCCAATCCGCAGCCATCTCGTTAGTTCCGCATCGCGTGGCGGGCTATTGGTCAGGGTGAAACGAAATTTTAACGGAGCAACCAAATTTTTCGTGTTTTCATTGGAATCGTTTCCAAACAGAAATTTCTTCATCGGAAGAATAAACAGTAAGATAATAACACAACGTTTATATGAGTAGGCATCTACCGCGATATTGTTAAGATTGTCACTGCCATTTTGTGATGACAGGAAAATTTTATTTCTTACTTCTCAGTGAAATTATTTTGTTTAAAATTTCAGTTAAAAGTGACTATTATGTTGTCGGAATAGGCGAAAGTCTAATAACAAATATCACAAAAATTACACTACGGTAATACAACAATAAATGAAGGATAATGTATGTGATACAACATAGCTTATTTGCTATCAATTTTTTTAATAACGTAATTGTGGGCAGATTCTGAATCCCGAATTTTATGCAAGCTCGGGTATTGTTTCATGATGCTGAATAACTGCTCTTCTATTGGAGTTACGTTATTTTAAGCGTTTTATATTTTTCTTTTAAGAATCATATTGGATTTAGTAACATATTAAATAAACTGAAAGGTAAATATAGTTATATATATATATATATATACAGGACGATTCTAAAATCATGAGACAAACTTGGAGGGGTGGTAGAGCTCACTGAAACAAACAATTATTGTATAGGAATATATGGGCGGAAGTGACGCGTTGAGGCACAAACAAAAACATAACGCATGACATGCAAAACATTGTTTATTTACAACGTCACCGCTAAATGCCTTTTTACAGAAATGTTCATAATAATAGCTCAAAATTACTACCACCGACAGTAATGCAAGCTTGGTAGCGTCGGTGGAGTGATTGGCGAACAGATTCAAATACGCCGGGTATTTCACGCACGCGTGCAGCCGCACAGGATAGTAGAGCGACGAGGTCTTCAATGGAATCAACTGGAGTCTCGTAAATGAGGGCTTTCAAATGCCCCTATAGGAACAAATCGAGACTCGATAAAAAGGCATTTAGCGGCGACGTTGTAAATAAACAATGTTTTGCATAGCATGTGTTATGTTTGTGTTTGTGCCTTAACGCGTCACTTCCGCCTATATATTTCTTACAATAATTGTTTGTTTTAGTGAGCTCTACCACCCCTCCAAGTTTGTCCTATGATTTTAGAATCACACTATATATATACGTATGAATTAATGAAATCGCTGTTCATTTCTGAAAAATAAATTACATTTACACTGAAGTACCAAAAAAAACTGGTATACCTTCCTAATATCGTGTAGGGTCCCCGCGAGCACGCAGAAGTGCCACAAGACGACGTGGCATGAACTCGATTAATGTCTGAAGGTATGCAGGAGGCAATTCACACCATGAATCCTGCAGGGCAGTCCACAAATACATAGGAGTGCGAGGCGGTGGAGATCTCTTCTGAACAGCACGTTGCAAGGCATCCCAGATATTCTCAATAATGTTCATATATGGTGATTTATCTAGCCAATGTAAGTGTCTAAAGTCAGAAGAGTGTTCCTGGAGCCACTCGGTAGCAACTCTCGACGTGTGGGGTGTCGCATTGTTCTGCTGGAATTGTCCACGTCCATCGGAATGCACAAGGACATGAATGGGTGCAGCTGATCGGAAGGATGCTTACGTATCTGTCACCTGTCAGAGTCGTGTTGTATCAGGGATCCTATTTGACGCCAATTGCACAAGCCCCATACCATGACAGAGCCTCCACCAGCTTGAACAGTCCCCTGTTGACATGAAGGGTCCATGGATTCATGAGGATGTCTCCATACCCGTACACGTCCGTCCACCCAATACAATTGAAAACGAGACTCGTCAGACCAGGCAACGTGTTTCCAGTCATCAACAGTCCAATGGCGGTGTTGGTGGGCCCAGGCGAGGCGTAAAGCTTTGTGTCGTGCAGTCAACAACGGTACAACGGTACACGAGTAGGCCTTTGGCTCCGAAAGCCCATATTAATGATGGTCCGTTGAATAGTTCACACGCCGGCACTTGTTGATGCCCCAGCATTTAAATCTGCGCCAATTTGAGAGAGGGTTGCACGTCTGTCACGTTTAATGATTCTCGTCAGTCGTCGTTTGTCCCGTTTGTTCACGATATTTTTCCGGCCGCAACGAATTAGATGATTTGATGTTTTACCAGATTCCCGATATTCATGGTACACTCGTGAAATGGTTGTACGAAAAAATCAAAATTGTATCGCTACCTCGGACGTGCTATGTCCCATCTCTCGTGCGCCGACTATAACACCACATTCAAAATCACTTAAAACTTGATAACCTGCCATTGTAGCAGCAGTAACCTATCTAACAACTTTGCCAGACGCCTGTTGTCTTATATAGGCGCTACCGACCGCATCGCGCAACTCTGATTGGTTCCATACCTCTGTTATTTGTATACGCACGCCTATACCAGTTTTTTTGGCTCTCCAATGTACTTTGTCAATTATTACTGATAGAATACATACATTTTTTCCATGTTAATATTTATTTATAAGTGTTGATTACAACCGGGGTATTCTTGGTCGAAACCTTAAAATATTTTAGCGAATTATTTTTTATAGTTTACTTACCGTAAATAAGTGTAAGGTTTATAAGTTAACAGTAGCTTGGTGTTCAGAGTACGAGTCTAGCAATAACTAAATAGGATTTAATACATTTAACTTACGTTTTCCCAATTCGAGTAAGAAACTGCAGAAATATTTTTATAATGCTTCAAACCCTTGGTCACATAGGTAATAATTAACTAACTTTAAGTTGAGAGTTTATAATTTTAATTAAAGCTAAGTATCACGAAGAGAAAATTAAGACCTGAACCGAAAGCATTTAGATTTAAAGACATTTGTCATTGAAAATTGAAAGTAAAGTCAAATTTTTGTTCAGAAATACTTGCGTCTTGGGAAGTTACAAGTTTTATTACACATTTGGAATCTTTTAAAGATGAACTTAACCATTTTAAAAACAATATGTTATTGGTAATCTGTAAATTTCCAAGCAATCCAATCCTTAAAGTCAATTATACATTGCAGCCCTTAAATTAATAATTTTAAATAAATATGATACTCTGAAATCTTATGCCACCGCTTGGCATGAAATCTGTAACCTTCAGAATTTTATGCAGAAGAAAAATTTACAATGTGATTTCGGACTATCCATATTGTTATTTAAAAATGAATAGCTATAGATTTATTATTTCTCCATACGAGTTTTGGAAAAAAAAAGGTGGCAAAGTATGGTGTAAAATATTTTTAAAGCTCTTGGGGAAAAATTATTTTATAAATTATTCAATTAATTTGCTATAAATTATACTAAATTAAATTAAATTATTGTAAGATTACTTATCTACAGCAACCAAAGTAATATAATGTTTTTATTTTAGTCATTATAACAGAATGTGGTACATGAGAGCGTTTAAATAAAATTTCTGTATAATAAACACATTACATCAAAGGATTTATTGACAGAGTTTTTTACATCATTAATACATTAAAAATCCACGAATCAATAATTTGTATGTAGTATGGAAGACGAACTCCATTGTACAGAATCACCAGTTACGATGGAGTTTATATTTATTTCAGAATTAAAAATGCATTGAAAGGACTAACCTCGTTTCAATAGTAGTTTCAGGTAACGTGATTTATTGATGTCAGTTACCATTTGCATATCAATGTTTTAATCAGACGTGCTTTAGTTTCCAGTATAGTTCTGGTCTCACACTAACCGCGTTACAATGATTTATTCATCACTGCAGTTGTAACCGAATACACTTGATCGTTTGTAATGGATGTTTTCTATGTCTGCAATCACTACTCGAGGCGTTAGCAAGATTTCTCTGTCCACCCTACCACTGCGTAATCAAAAACACTACTAAACTCAGAGACCATTTAAAATTTGTAATGTGTACTAACCAGTTTAGGCATTCGTGTGTGAAAAATCTGTTATTTCGGGTCAAACGGTTATCACATCTAGGCGTGTGACTAGCTGTGAGAGCAGAATATTAGAAATCGATTAACTGCCATCGTTAGGGAATAGTTCGTGTGAGGAGAGAAGTTAAATGTCAGCAGTTGCCTGAGGAAAGGTTCAAAATCTGTTCAGATAAGTGGCAGTAGTACTGATGAGACAGGGGCACAACGCGAGATTCTTAGCAGCCACTTCCACAAGTCCAACCGCTGACACGCGAGAAAAGTCGCATTTAAAACGCAGTTGCTAAGTCTCGACTGCTGTATTCTTTTTTTTCTGATAACTCCACACGTGGTTTACAAGTGACAATATTCCCCGCAGTTTTCACATGTGCTTACATTTGTCTTGTTCCTTTTGAACTGTATTACACCACACTTAATAATATAATATGTTTCGGAAGGGCTTAAGAAAATGTATTATGTCATTCTGACTTTTGGGTTATATATTTTCATAACCTTTCTACCTGAAATTGTATTTATACTTCCAGTAGTTATCGAACGTTTGATATTTCAAAACCCGTAGTGTTTTTTTTTTTTTTTTTAGTTAACGTTTCAGGTAATGAGTAAAGACATTCTGTGCTCCCCGTGACTGTCATACAACACATGTTGATAGCTAGAGTGTAAATTAGTATGTTTTGCTATTAAACTGAATTCTGAATAGTCGTTACTGACTTTAAACTCCGAAGGTAACTTAAAACGTTATTCCATGAATGGTTAGATATTACTCAATGATTAATGAACAAAAAGAATATAATTTACTTGTATCAAAGTTCGACATTTGTTTGTTCACGGTATTTTGTAACAAGCTAGTGATTACAGGTTATTTTATTTCGAACGCTTCAACCGTTTTACCACAAAAGGGTTTCAAATCACTATACTGTGTTATGACCGCCTAAATATAGAATCTAACACAAATCCTATAATAAAGCTGTTTAGATACACTCTCGCACAGCTACACAGTACGTTTCTGTACGCGGGACTAGCAGACAAGCCCACGTTTAATACTGCGGCTCAGTGAAAATGAATTTAATTATATGACTGTGAGAACACCCCGAGCTGTGGTTTTGGAGGAAGGTGATTGACACTGTTCTCTAAAGGTACAATTTCCTAATAAATCAATACACTGTAATGATTAAGAGTTCAAGAAAAATCTCTAGTTTTATTATTGCTTTAAAACAAGTTAATTGCCACACAAGTTCTCGAGACAACTCCCTCCCGTTCCTATACGTGGATTACGTATCGTTCGCGTCGTGGGGGGGGGGGATAATCTGCTTCGTACTTGCTGGGTGATTCTAGATATTCGTAGCACTCGCGGAACACTACTCAGGGTCCTTCACACACGCTGGATGACTGTACTTATCTGTCCTGTTGTGCTGGTAGTTGATCCTGCAGTTGAGATCTGGTGAACTGGAAACTGGCAGGCCGCTGCGTCCGATGTCGGCTGGCTCTGCCGGAATCGCGCCGCGTCTTCGGACTCTCGTAGGCTGCCCGTCGTTGGCGACCCGCTCCGCGCTCGTCGACGCCCGTCCGCTGACTGACTCGTTTCCTCGGACTGCTCTCGTTTTGTAGCCTCCCTCGCCATATTCAAACTGCCTCGTCTGCACGTGTTCCGGGGAGTAATAAACAAGTGTCTGGGGCTCGGGCTGCCCATCATGGACCTTCGGTTCTGGTATGGCCGTTTCATTGTCTCGTTCTGCACGTGCTTACTTGGCGGGTGGCCTTTGGATCAGTGCCCACACTGGTCCATCCCTTGTCCCCGGATATGCTGCTATTCTTCTCGTACACCCGCTAAAAGCTTTTCTTGGTTTTATTGCGGTGAAGCCCGGGGTCGTGGGACCTCGGCGTATCTTGGGGCGGCTGCCCAGTGTAGCTGTGTTCGTGCCCTGGTGGCTTCCGTTGCCTCCGGATGCCGCCTGCACGTGCAGAAAACTTGGGTGGCCCGTCTTTGCAGCTGTGAGGCGCGGGATCCTTTATTTGGACACGTTCTCCGCCCTTAATATTTATTGGTGTAGACCGTCGGCAGGCTTCGCTAGCGCGTGTGTTCTGGCGGCCAAAAATGCCTGGACGCGGGGAGCGTCAACTGTCATACAAATACGCGCGCATCATATACAATCATTAAATGGTACCGACTCACGTAGTTCGACATAATGCGATGTACAAAACAACTAAATAGCATGCCTGATAAACACAAATTCTAACCCAACATACAATCGGAAAGCACTCATAACATGAATTCCTTGAAACGTGGGATTTTACTTACAAAACGTTAAAATAGCCGCTTCTTAAATTTGAGGCACGTTTGTGGTGCTTTCGCCTAACACCAGATTTTTCACAGTTAGTAGCCCACGTCTAAGTGATAGAATTTATTGGTATGCAACGATATCTAACGGCTACAAAAAAAAACACAAACATCACAAAAAACATAATGTTAGAACCAAATGTTAACAAATTAAAATACACCACAAGAAAACTAAAATTTTATGGTTTGTAAGCGAAATTGAATATGCGAAGAGCTTTATAACCACATAAAAAATGGCGACGTAAATTTTTATAGAGACTGAAAGCGAAAACACACTAAAATTATGAACCCTAAAATTTGACTTTAACGAAGAACCTTAATACGCTCTAAAAACTTTAGTAGTAATTTTTGTTTGTTGAGTGATTTCAAATTTCGATAATTCGGTGCCTTTATGATTGTTAAAATGAAACATAAGATTACTCAAGAATAGTTTGAAAAAAAAATGTCTTATTGTAAATTACAATTTATACGCTTTATCATATTTGACGATATGGTTGATGTTCTTCGTACGGCTAAGATACAGGTGTTGCTTTTATCATGGTAATATATTGTTTTATCTTGCATTTTGCTATTCTGAATTAGTAAATCTGTGTATTGCAATTACGAAGCCTACAGAAATTGCAGCTTTGTCATTAAACTTGGTTTTTCATCCAGATGGTAAAGTGTGTAACTATTATATTTCACTTAACTTTTCTGTTTTGAGAAAGGTTTGTGATATTTTGCTGATGGAAAGGTGTTTAGGTTAAAACTTTTTTACAAATACTTACACTTACGCTTAAGTGACAAGGTCCATAATAACTTGAAAAATATTTGGGTGATAAAATCGCCTCCTTTAAAATGTTTTAATTTCGTATAAACTATTGTTGTTGTAAGAAACTGAGAAATAATATGTATTTGTAGAAGAGTTATGAAAAATAAATTTATTCCCTTAAGTTTTGTTGTTTAAATAATTTTCGTAGTTTAGTGTTTACGGTACTTTTAAGGTTCAATGTGATTTTCTTAAAATTGGTTGGCAAACACCACCTCTCTTACTTCGAAGTGAAACAAGGTTAGTAGTAGAATATAGCCGACTTTGGGCCAAGGGCTGCGGGCTGGGGAGCTTGGAGCTTTTCATGCTCTGAGAAAACCCACATTCTCGTTCGTCCCATGAGAAAACACACAGGTACTATTATATATATATATATATATATATATATAAACA
>NQII01002906.1:0-75805 GCA_002778355.1 Clitarchus hookeri | reverse complement strand
TATATATATATATATATATATACACCTACAATTATATTAAAATTATATATATGATAGTGCCTGTATTTTATACTGGGACGAACAAGTAATTGGGTTTGCTCAGAATGCTCCGATATTTTTTATTTGAAATATATGGTAGAAGGCCTTGTGGGAGAATAAGAGGGGCTCTTTAAAAGAGTAGTACCTGAAATATTCTTCCAATCAGACGAATAATTCATAATGTGTTTCGTGAAGTGATTCGAGATGGTAAGTTCGTGCAATGGATGAATGGTTCGTGAAAAGTTTTGCAAAATGCATCGCAAAGATGAGACTTGATCTTCTGGGCATCGAAGACGTTGGCGAGTGTGTGTGTCGCCGGTTCGAGTCCCGATCGGATGATGCTACATTGACTATCATGGGTATGCTCGCGAGTGAGCGGCATCGATGGTGAGTTATATAGCGACTGATCGTTTATCTTGAGGATTCGTTGGGCAATAGATTGTAAAACAGTATTGACCATGAACCATATGAAAAATGACTGATACCCGAAACTTTTAATGAATGCAACGAATTATCTGCACATATGCATGAATATATTCATGTATCATACATTAGTTCTTTTTAAACCAGCATACCAGTAACATCTTGGCGGCAGTCAGTCTGCAGCAGTCAGTCTGCAGGAGTCAGTCTGCAGGAGTCAGTCTGCAGGAGTCACTCGTCAGGAGTCAGTCGGTATGAGTAAAGTGTATGAATTAATGTATGCTTGAAGACAATGTAAGCCACTGACGATGTGACATCGTGTATATCATGTACGACTACATACATACCTTCAACGACTGCTCACAAGTTAGATGGAAACAATGCTGTTACTATGCCAAGTCCTTCAGTAAAAGGTGCAATGTGCGAAGACATGAGAAAAGTGACTGTTTGAAGAACCCATCTCGTATGATTTTTAGCTGCAAAAACTGTCCTAGGCAGTTCACTCGATATAACTAAAATAAACACATCAAGGCTGATAAATGTAGTGTTTTTTTCGCCCACTGAGAAACAGCATGTGATAACTTTGTTATCTCATTTTAATACACTACATAAAATGTTTACAGACGACGAGGGATCTCGCATGTTGAAGCATTACATGCAGTTTATGCAAGGTTAAACATTGAAAGAACATACCGAGATATGCAAGGATTCGTCTATTGGGAGTCAGCAAGTGTTGCTGGCAATACCCCTAGCTGGTTCTATGGGTACCGATTCGGCAGGAGATTCTGATGAGACAGTTAATGCTAAAGATGGAATGCGCAGAATGTACACTTTTAAGATGTTCACGTGAAGTCGACAAACTTCAAAATAAACAGTCGTCGGCTCTAAATACTGATGAGAATACAACTCGTGCTACAAAGAAACGCAAATTTGATATTTAGGATGAAACAGGAGATGAAGATGATCATGAAGATTGCACAGATAATAATAAACACGAAGACAGTGATAAAGTTGAAGACGATGATGGCAATTTTCTCGACGTACTGACACACCCCTCCAACACATTTTCTGCAATGAGCGACACGAAGAAGGCAGAAGACGTTGATAATACTAGCTACCTATTTCCCAAAAACCCGAATGAATTTGTTGATAAACGCGTATATTTGATGACCTTCAAAAATGTGGGTATTTCTCGCACATTGTTGAGATATCTTCAATAATTAGTAAACAGAATGAACAGGGATGTATCGTATGACACCGTTGGCTACTGTCCATGGTCCACAAACATCTGAGAAATGTAAAGATCGAAAGTACATAATAATTAGAAAGATATAATGTATATTATATGTAAATAAATTAAATACATATACCAAGTAATGTGTTCTATTTCTTATACAGTCCCTTCTGCTTCTCCGAAAGAGGCTGAACCGAGTAAGTGGGTGAATACTGACAGCTTGCCTAGCAGCAAAATCGAAAAATTAACGATACCTATGTGTTGAAAATAGAATAAAACATGGAGGGTGCCAACAGTGCAACCTGTAATTTAAAAATGTACGCAAATATGGCTGCTGCCTGGTAGCTAATTTGACAACACGCCTGGTGGGTGAAATAATACTCGTAGTTACACCTAGGTGTTGCAAAAATATGAAATCTAAGATGGCGTTCTCTAGCAATTTATAAACCAATGACAAACTAAAAAACCAAGACTGCTGCATACGATAGAATGAGTATTAGTGAGGGGTGGTAGGGGTATGGGGGACATATGGAAATGAAAGTTTTGAAAATAATTATTTTAAGAATTATTCAAAAAAAAATTTAAAATTTTTAAATATTTTTAAAATAAGTTTTGAATAAATGTTACAAACATTTTTTTGGGGATTTTCGAATTTCTTGGATTTTTTTGGATATTTTGTGTTTTCAAGGTCAAAATTCACGGGGGTAAAAGTCAAAGTTCACGGTTTTAATAATTTTTTTATAGTTTTTAAGATTTATTATTATTTTTTATTATCTGGGTTTTAAGGTTAAATGTTACTGGGTCAATGTCAAAGTTTTAATAATTTTTTCATACATTTTTATAATTTTTTACAAATATTTTAGGATTTTTTGGGTTCAAATTCAAGAAAGGTCACTGGAGTCATTGTCATGGTCACCTGGATCCAATATGGCGGACAAGATGGCTGACAGAATTAAGATGGCTTATGGTTATGTCCTACCCCAGACCCTGGACCCCCTTATATCGATTTAGCATACCCTATGTCTATAAGACCAATAGAGCCCCCACTGCTCTGTCCTCGAAAACGATCCCCCCCCAATTAATCTAATGGATCGAAAATTGCATTTCGTTGGATCGTTTTTGCATCTGGGGGGATCGATTCTTTTTTGAGGGAGTACGGAATTTTTTTAATGAAAAAAAAAAATAATTTTTTAGGCGAAAATGGCCGCTGACCGTTCGGAATGGCAGAGCATAAACAGTTCCGAGCTCCCCAGCCCTTGACCCAAAGTCGGCTATATTTTACTACTAAAGTTGTTCAAAATGTTTAAACAAATGGTTTAGATTATTACACATCATGCCATCAAAATAGTAAATTTTTCGACTAACTTCATTTTTTTTACATAAAACCATTTCTGTTCAACAACGCGCTAGCCTTACATACAAGCGCCGCTAAGTTTGAATTCCTTGTGAAATCTGCTACTCTGTAGGCCAGCTGAATGTTCAGACCAGCTGAAATAAATCGTATAACCTAGCCCAGGACATTTTTGCGGCAGTTTTATCGTTGATTATCCAGAAGAATGAGAATTGCCATAAGAATCGCGAAAACTACTGTGGAAAAAATACATAATAGTGTATAACCAAAATACTGAACCAAATTCGGGGATTCCTTACAGTAACGAGCTCATATGTGCAAAATTATATTTCTTTCTACAAGTTACATTACTCCTATAAGTGACCTCCTCTAACTGATACCCCTTTACTTTTCTTTAAAATAAGTTTCCGCGAGTGTTTGTTTACGTGAGTTTTTCAGGGTGCTTCGCCGCCCACTGCTCCATAAAATCCTAACGTGATCGCCTTGTCTTTTCTTCAGTTTTTTTTCCTCTTGAGTAGGATTACACCAGCACCACTAATCCCATCTATCTCAGAAGCAGTTTATGCAGGTGCTATGGAATGAATATCGCATTATACGCCAAGCGTTTTAAGTCCATTATTGTGAAGCGAATGAAAACCACATCCCCTGATGTACTTTACTACAGTACATTCAACCCTTTAAATTCAACTCTTTGACCTTATATGGCTAGGTACAGTTGGGCAATGACTTTTTATTAAACGTTAGGTTATAAATTAAATTTATGAAAAATTCTGTAAGCAATTGCTTTAAGCAGGTTTTTAATTTATATTTTCATTTGTTCGGAATTTACAATTTCAGCGCGTTACAAAGGAGCATTAATGAATGAAAAATAAATAACCAGAGAATTTTATCTCTTACATTTTAATATTCACGAAAGGTATTGTGAGCAGTCAGAGCACGTCTCTCTATACATTGTTATAAATATCGTGTATTGTTTCACAAAATAAATACTGTGACATAAGAATATGTTTCAACGTTAAATTTATCGCTCTGGAAATATTCAGACTCATTCCAAAGTAGTGATAAATCGATATCTCACCACACATATTTCAGCTACTTAGTTTAAAAAAAAAAGAGGAAATAAAAATAAACAGATTTGATTTAGTGTGGAAATATTTTTAGTTATGAACAAATATGCGTTAGAGTAATACAATAATATGAATACTATGATTCATGGTTTTTTTTAGGCTTTGCTAAATATGCTCGATCATGTAATTTCTCAAATAATTTTCTTTGAAAACATTTTTGTTTTAAAAAAGTATTTTTATATATGCTCACTAATTACCCCGTCCTCACGTAGCAGGAATGGAAGTCAAGCGTTATTATTAAATTGTCTTCATTTGGCCGTCGCCTTTCTTAGAACTATCGACGGAAGGTTTAAGATTTTCTGTACTGGGGAGCGCCGGACAAGATAAAGATTGTTTAATTAATTGTTGCAGTCTGTAACAATTATTACAAATGTATAAAATTTGCAATAACTTATAATGGACGCAATTCATTAGTGTCTTCACAAATGTTTCAACATTTGTAGCTTAATTCGAATATCGTTTATACAGTTTACGCGCCAGTTGAGGCACAAACGTGTACCTTTGTTATGTTTGTATGAAAAATCCACATGTTTGTGTACTTCCGTACCTCAACTCTGGTTGATCATGAATGTTAATTAAAAACCTGTAGTGTGTGTTTAGTAAAGAAATTTTATGTAAATTTCAAAGTTTGTATTATTTTTGTTAAATCGATTATCCATAATACAATACAAGTAAAAGCTCATTTGTTTAAGTGATTGTTCCGTTTGTCTCATAACTGTCTGGAAACTAAAAAAGACATACTCGAAAGCCTCAAGAGAATTTAAAAATACTTTTCTTCCATATTTTAAAAATGAGTGTAATTCCCTTAATTTACTTGTATTACGTCTTGGTTTCCTAGAAGCTTGAAACCTAGAAATTCACAGAGTTAATCCAGCGAATTGCCAACGGTGAAGCGATTCTCTCCAAGTAAGCGAGCAACTGAACCTCCTCTCGTGTATCTGACTGGGAACCAAATACACCGTCCCTCTTCAGTTTGTCAACTTGGCTTCATTTACAGCGATCAAAGAGCGTCGAAGACACGATCCGCACTCACAACTTCGCAACTGTTTACCTACAGCTCCTGTAAACACGAATGACGGCCTCTTCTTTGCGAACTTTGCTCCTGCTACGTCTGTACATCATGAATTTGGAATTGAAATTAAAATAAATAACCGAAAAGTTATTTAGCTTCATTGCTGCAAAAAATTATTTCCACGAACCAGTTAATTAAGAGAGAAGCATTAGAGTATCAGCCCCTTTAACCTCTTAATATAGGCTGTTACTATAAATTTAGAGCAAAACACTATGAACTTAAATGATTTAAATAAAACTGTGTGAAAAATATTATAAAACTCATCAAGTTTTTTAAGATAAAACTTATTAATTGCAAAGTGACACACATATTAATAACAACACGAATTACTGTAATTTGAAAGNTATTTCCCCCTTAATTACTGTAATTTGAAAGTTATTGTGACTTTGTTGATCTAGATTTTAAGTAAATTGTGTTATTTTTAAACGGTTATTAGTCAAACGTGAACTTTAATCGTAATATCACCAACCACAGCAAATGAAATATATATAGTTTAGCAAATGTTTAGGGTAGTGTGTACGAACTTAATGGCGCCTGAATAACTTTGCAGTGTGTTTGAAATCCGTGTTTTTTTTACCAAACCATCAAACGTGCCCCCGTGATACCAATGTACGAAAAGAAAACACATCTCAGACGAGGTACGTATAATACTCTCAATACATCATGCACGTTATAAATACTAATCCGAGCCCTCCAACATAGCTAAAAACGGCGTTTTCACACTGCTGTATCGCATAATATACTGGTTAGAGACATACGAAAATATTATAGGGACTTGCATTGAACTTTGCTACAGAATCTGCACCAATAAAACTATAGGGTCACCTCTTAAAGTCCCATAGGTACACGCAGCACGACGAGAACACTGCACGCCAGTTCAGAGCCTTGCACATAGGAGCGAAGGAACATCAGGCGCGCATGTCAGTGTAGTCCTTATCACTCCCGCGCTTCCCTGCCTCAAACGCGTTACAAACCTCCAAGTCGGCGGCGCCCTTAAGCCACATTCTTAGGAGAGTATGCTGGAGGCGGTTTTATGAAACTGTACATTTGTATGTTTATATAATAATTATTATTTATTTTTACATAAAATTACAAATATAAAATATTTACACACTAAAAAAAATTCAGCTGTTTCCCTTTACTCGCTTAAGAAGGAATCGCACTTTACTGTGTTAGGCACATCCGTATGAGTCCGGGCCAGTAACAATCTAACACACAGTTAGTGATGCACCTCGCATCTGAGTGGCTTTTGATAGCAAACCAAATTTGCAATCTGAAATCCATACTTCAATAAACATGCTATAATAATATATTTAATGGATTGTTTTGTAACAATACATCCAATATCCACTGTTATCATTGCGTGAGTTATAATCCCGTAGAGAAAACTAGTAAGAATGATAAAAATAAGAATAATAATTTTGGCGTACTAAGCATACCTGGGCGACTTGAAGTCAGATAAGGACTGTAGTCAGTCAAGTTCTTCTTAGAGAAATCTAACTCTGTTTCTGTCATTGAACGTTTTTCATAACTTGTTGATAGGTGACAAGACGCTCCGTAAGAAAATTATAAATTTTGTTACGAGTCGCCAAGGGTGTGTCCGAGTTGGTGAGGGGTGGAGGTCAAAATAAAAATAAAAGAGCTACATTTATATACATACACACACCTATCATTTACAAAATGGAATTGCCTATCTCTACTATTTCACTTATTAGCCTATCAATGAGCGCAATATTTAATGCCAATTTCAATTTTAATTAGCCACAACCACTTAATCCTCAGTTTTATATACGCCCAAAATGCCCATTGTCATACATTAACCTATTTACAAATGTCTGTTACTCATGTATCCAGTCCCATATTTCCAAAATCCCGCCGGTTCGTCAGTTTCTCTTCTCCCGATCACAGACAACCATCGCTGATCACTGTCGTCGCTCGTCGCTCTGATGGTATCACACACCTGGCGCTAATGGCGATACAATGCTCCAGACTCTCTGCACTGAGGCACGTCGTGGCTTACACAACTCGTTTGTTCTGGCTTAGAACATTCTTCGCACCACGAATCGCAATGAGGGGGAAGTGGGGTGATGATCAGTAAATTCTCGCAGCGACAGTCCGACGACATTCAGTCCTCCAAGAGCGGGAGAAGAAAGAGACCCTTTAACTTTATCAAGGCACCCGTAAGAGTTAACAGGCAGTCTCTTTGTAACTCTGCACGTACTTCTCCTGTTCCCGGCGATGTTCTTGGAGCACTGTGCTTCGCGCATACAAAGGGTGGGCAAGGGAACGGACGGGAGTACCTGCGTGTAACTATGCATATGTATATACATACATATATACTCACTAACGTTTGTGAAAAATGCAACACCAAGAAGGATACGTGTTATTGAAATGCACTTTATACCACAGAGTAGGCACACAGCAATACACAATTGATTAGGATTACAGAACTGTACATGATCTCTGTCCTTGAGAATTCAGTATGGTGTGAAGCCCCCACGTGCTGCAATCAGAGCCCCTAAACGTCGTCTCATGGAATCAAAGAGGACGTGGATATGTTCCTGGGGAATCTCCCTCCACGTGGATTGTATGCGAGTCCACAAAGCATCAACAGTGGTTGCTGTAGGTCCGTGACGAACAAGTCGCTGACAAACCATATCCCAAACATGTTCGATAGGCGACATGTCATGCGAACGTGCAGGTCAGGGAAGCAGTGGTTCCCGTCGTTCATTGAAGAAGGCTTGCACTTTTCTCGCCACATATGGCCGGGAATTGTCCTGCTGAAGTACGGCATGGGGAGTCGCCTGAAGGAGTACCTCGGACTAAAAACTCCCTGATGTAATGGTTCCTGTTGAGTCGAGATCGCATACTGTATCCAATGGTGTCGAAAGCATCACACTTGGCGTTTGTCCACTATACCGCTCCACAATGCAGGCTCCCAGATTGTGGTCACCACGGTAGCGTCTAACACGTATGCGGCCATCACTGTAGGGCAGGTTGAAGCGGAACTAGTTAGAAAACACTACTTTCATTCATAAAAAATAAATAAAGGAGGGAGTGAGTAAGTGAGAGAGATTTGGACGGAGGAAACTGGAGATCCCCGAGAAAACCCGCGGACCAGTGGCATCATCCAGCATGATTCCCACATACTAAAATCGGGGGCAACACCGAACACGGTTAGCCTTTGTGGGAGGAGAGTAGTCTAACCACTACACCACCGCAACCGCCGGAATGGTTCTACCGAAAAATAATGAAACCTGCATGAGATGAAACAGCCATTCTATGAATGATGTTTTCTTTAACCAAGACCTGCAATGTTATTATCCTACTAATGTGTGTAGGTAATTTGTAAAGACGTCACAATCATACGTTACTGCACGGAAACACGTTACCTTGATGTAACACTCTCAGGTGAACAGTGTTCGAGAGAACGGACTAAATTGGTGAGGGTGCATTTGGTTGTCTGCCAGGTACGCAACCCGCGCTTCAAGGCAGGTCGTACGAACACGTCTTGATTGCTGTGTGTTAATGCCGGTAATTTTGACAGGACAGCATTTCCGTACAGTACAGGCTCACCGAGTAGTTGTAATTCAAAGAGGAAGACCATAGAAGGTAACTAACTGTACGTGAACGTACCTTATAAATCATCCGTGTGTGTGTGTTTTACAGTAACTGTTCAAAGTGGCGAACATCAGCTTCGATACACAAACGACAGCGTCACACACTCGACTGTCTGACGGGGGAAAATATGTGTGGGGTGTTGCGAATGATATTACAGGCATCAGTAATCCGTGCGCGAAGTTCAGCTACCGTGTTGACCGGGGTCTCGAATACCAATGTCTTGATATGACCCCATAGACAGAAATCAGGTGGCGTCAGGTTTGGGGAGCGTGGTGACCACCTCATTGGTCCACCTCTTCCTATCCAAAGCTCACCAAATGTGGCGGTTAGGTGGTGACGGGCTTCGAATCTGAAGTGTGCAGGGGCTCCGTCGTGCTGGTACCACATACGCTGGCGTGTGTAATCCACGTCCTCCAACAGAACGGGCAGTATGTCCTCTAAAATTCTCGACAGAGGTGGCCAGTCAAACGTGGCGGCAAGAAGTACGGTCCAATGAGGTTGTCGCCTACAATGCCGGCCCAGACGTTAACAGCAAACGTCGCTTGATGGTGGTGTTCAACCATTGCATGTGGGTTTACGTCGTTCCAAACATGTCTGTTTTGAATTTTGAGAACGCCATCACATGTGAAAGCAGCCTCGTCTGTCCACAGAATGAAGCGAGGAAAACCAGGTTGGTCTGCGCAGTGATGCAGAAACCGGCGAGCAAAATTGACACGTGGCTGGGAATCTGCTAGGCGTAAGGCTTGAATCTTTTACCGATGATACGGGTGTGGCTGTTGTTCGTGCAGAACCTTCAACAAACTTTGGTGGCTCGCATGCATTGTGCGAGCGATCCCACGTGTGCTACTTGATGGCGAATCGGCGATGCGTTCCAACACTTACTCCTCAAACCTGGCTGTCCGGATGTTGCGTATCATGGGGACGATCGTCGCGTACAGGCCGGCTTCTGCCTAGTCTTGTGCCTGTCACAGTGCAAGGGGGATGCATGGCCAGTGTAACGACTTTCTTCAGCCGCTAGCCCCTGTAGTTTTGGCCGAGATCGCTAACGCTTCACGTTCATGCAACTTAAAAGCCGTTCGCGATTAATTGAGCACGTTTGAAGTAAACCTTATAAAAAAAGTCACTGCTCCTACCTGCATATATTTTTACATGCGCACTGATTAACATGAGCCCAGTAAAGTTGGTAACGATAGATGTAAAGTAGTTCCATATCTTAACGTTGAATAAAAGTGTTAGGTATTCATTTATGATAACTTAAATTATCACTTATTTAGCGTTCTGTTTTTTTTACTGCATTAAAGTGTAAAATTAGCACATTTGTTAAGTATTTAATTTTCAAATAACTTCACTGTTTCATTTGACCGACGCATGAATAAAGTAATGAAGGCCATGACAGTGTTAATTTTACGTAATGTTTTAGTAATCGTGATGCATTGTGAACCTGAAGCGGATGGCTGACCTAATTATCTATAAATAATCTACAGGTTATTACTGAAACAGATACTGGGATTCTATAAAGAATTCGTTCTCTGATATGATCACCATATGGAAACATAGAACAACATGTTGCCTTACTGACAAAAATGTTTGCATCCAATTACAATTACAATTACAAGTTCTTGCAGACAAAGTTACTACATCATATAAATAACTAAATAATGTTTTATATCTGCCCTTGGTAGTGATTTCAGTATATCATTATGAATTCAGCATAAGATCAGGATCTATATTACGTAGAGCTTCATGACATGTATATATTCTCTGAAAATTCATTTAAACATGCAGAATCTTTTAAGGTATGTAAGGTACTTTTTTTTTTGTTCAAATGTTTGTCCTTTGACGACCAACCTTTTTTTAAACCAAACATTTATTTGTGCCATTGTACAAAATTTACATTATAGTATACAGATTCATTAATACAAGATCTGAAACTTTACAATATGGCAAAATGAAAGTAAGTTACTATGATTTAAAATAACGAACGAAGCAGATACAATGCAGAACATTAATAAATTGAAACTAATTTATGTTACACAGTGCAGAAGAGAAGAAGAAAACTTCATTGAACTCGGATGACTGCGTGCTGATGATTGGAGAAACAGAAAGCGTTGGCAACTAGGATGCGAGAAAAGACTGAAGTAAAATAAAATCTCAATAAAAAATATAATTTTTTTGTTTGCATTGCCATACCGACTCACTATTATAGCTTAGGTGTGTTACCTTTGTCGGTGAACGTAGGTAAAAATGTAATATAATACAAACTGAGGAAGCAATATTAATTTGTTTCCATCCAGAATTCCGCGAATGACTCCATAGCAGGTATGTTTTGCCGCCCTGCTTCGCGTCAACAAGATGCGGAATGCGGGGGCGAGGAGCATACCAACCACTCCTCTTTTTCAAAAAACTGGAAACCACTGCGTTACCCTACTCCAGTAAAAATAAACGGCATGCATTCCTTTCTCTACTTTCTCCATAGTTAATCTTTCGTGCTCTCCGGTACCACGTACACTTTTGAGTGAGACGGTGGAATGGAAATTGAACATAACAGAGAATTCGTGCGTATGCGGAAATCACCGTATACTTTGAAAAATATGTGCCACATCTATTGCATACTATGATGTTTATACCCTCCAAAGTGTTCTGTGAGAATATTCCAGCTGGAACTTGACTTTGTGCAGAATTATACTAAGTTTCGTAAGTTATATCGTCAGAGATATTTTACTTTCTAGATACTCTGAGTACAGAGCGGTACGCAGCAAACAAATACTGGAGGGTGAAAATATAAAATTTCCCCCCTCCCCCAAAATATATAATTTTAATTATTAAATACTTAACATTATTCAATAAACATAACTTCAACAGTAACGTGTTTAAATGTAAAAGAATGGTAACTCACTGCAATCAAGCCGATCCAGCCATCAAGCGAGTTTCCTGTTTTAAAAAAACTCCTAACACTGTACTTACACTGCGTAATGCTATGCATATTTGTGTTCTTAATTGTAAGTTCTTAATTAGCGGGTTTTGCATCTTCATATGACAATGAGAGTAAATTATCCAGGGGGGACATCCTTCTATGTCTAGATTCTTGGTAGGGACCTGGGGGAGGGGGGTGGTAAACGGGTTTATTGGCCCCCTCCCCCTCTCTCATGGGCGGGAGTAGTTATGGACCTAGTGACTAATTTCTTTCACGCTTAATTTATTCCCGGGGCAAACAAATCCAAATTGGCTAGTCTTCTCTCATTGGCTCACCTTCGCACGGCAACTGAATTCAAATAAAATAGTTCGCATTTTATGGTCTATTCACGGTTCCCTTTACACTTTTTGAATCAAACCTTTGGAAAATCACCCCATGTATGACGTGTTTAGTTATTTCCTAAATACGCCATGCATCACAACCGTTTTATACATCCTTTAATATAAAATTATCTTAGTTTTCGTTAAATTGAATTTTCAAATATATTTTATTTAAAAATTTTAATGTTTCATTTACAATAAATATGAATAAAAACATTGAGAAAACATGTGCGTTGGAAGCGCCTAGTGAGAAATAGTTGTCATGCAAATGTTATTACAACTGAGTGCGCTCGAATTCGGTGCGTTGTACTTTGGTGTAATTATATAGACTAAGTTAAGCTTAGTTTCCACGAGGCGGAGGAATGTCCTGGAAGTAGACCTTCAGCAGGCCTTCAGAAAAGTGTGAAGTAACCGCAAATAGTCTATAAATAAATTACTATTCAAAATCTACTACATAGTTAAAGAAAAACTTTCTTATGCTGCGGAATTTATGTTTTTTACAACCGATTATGTGCGATATGATAATGGCAATTTACTACGGTTACTTTCAAAATCATTTGATTCCCGGTAGCCATGACATACCTATGCATGCGCCGTGTATTGACGACAGTCTATTTTCACGGTTCTGTAGAATCACTAATACAAAAAAAAGGGGGAGGGGGTGGCTGAGTAGTTAGCCGGCTCACCCTCCAACAAGGTGAACCGGGCTCAATCTCCGGCCGGGCCACTCCCGGATTTTCGCAAGTGGGAATCGTGCCGGACGATGCCGCTGGTCGGCAAATTTTCTCGGTGAACTCCCGTTTCCCCCACAATTGCATTCCGGCGATTCTCACTCCATTTCACCCTCATCGGCTCTCAAGAACTCGTTGTTAAGAGCCGCCAAAATCTCTCAACTCGGCAACTAACGTAAGGGCCATTAGTGCTGGCGGCTTGCCTCCCTAGACGTCTGCGCTTGGGGCGCCGGCACGGCCCAGCCGGCGGCAGCTGAAATTAGTGACGGCCCGGTTGTGTACAAACTGTTGCAAAAACATTCGGCGCGCATCGGCAAACGCTCAACTAATTATGCGGGAACTAATGTTTTAGCACGGCATCAAGCTGCGGTAGGCTGCATGTACAGCTACATCTACCCTCGCCAGCAGCATCCCGCTCCTCGTACATTCACACACCAGCTGTTGTGGTGCTAACAGTACTTACGTAATGCTGCACGAAGTCGTTGGCCCGCTGGCAGCAGTAGTTAAAATGGCGTGACGTGGACGTGAGCCGCGTGCTGATACAGTAAAGTGGCATGTTCAGCGACGACCATAAAAATTAACGAAAAGATAATTGTTTGAAATGTTTTCAATTACCTTATTTACTCACCAGCATCCGACGTTGCCTCTGAAGTAGATAAGAGTCTATTCGCTGTTTCTTCACACTGTTTAAATAGAACCTTTGAAAAACCACCCCATGCACGATGTGCTTTGTTGTTTCCTGAATATTTCACGTATCGCTAGCGTTTATACTCGTCTTACAATAAAGGTAAAGCATTGTTGGATAAATTAAACATTAACTTATATTGTTGTATAAATTATAATATTTATTTATAATACTTACATATTAATAAAAACAGAGAGAATCAAACTGTGTTGGTAATAACAGGTAAAAAATACTTCTTATGAAAAACGTTATTACAATGAGTGCGCACAAATGCGGTGCGTAGTCCCTTTGGTGTGATTTTATAGCCTTGGTTAAGCTTTATTTGCATGGGTGGAGAAATATCCTGGAAGTAGAACTTAAGCAGGGTTTCAGAAAAGTTTTTTTCCGGCCGCAGCGATGTCGATGATATTATATTTTACCGGATATGGTAATAAACGTACAATGTTGAAATTAACTGTACAAAAACTAGGAATTGATTGCAATCATAATACATTTTAAGCAGGTTGGATACAACAGACATGAAAACATGCTGTTGAAGTAGTAGAAATTTGACCGTGAGACTTGGAGGGAGGGGAGGGCGAATGTTGAGTCGGACCTGGGCAGACCTGCTTCAATGCAGTATATGACGAAGAGAGGTGCTACATAATTTTTTGCATGACTGGTGTTGCTCTAATTAGGCACATTTATTTTTCTAGAAAACTCAAATGACGAACTCAATGGAAGATTTGGAAGGTTAAAGGTCAATACCATATGACGTAATGAAATATTGCGGACGTAAAGTAACCCAAGATGTCGGTTCGAGGGGACCGTATAATCAGCAGGCTACTAAATTGAGGTGGAAGGACAGAGCTTGAATAAAATCTATTATGATGGCCTAGTGACAAAATCAAGAAGGAATGATAGACAATTAAAGGAAGGTAACTAAGAAAAACGAAATAAAATGTGGTGAATATCGCATGACAGAGCATGAAATAAATGTGTTGTTGCCAGATCCTGGTGGCTAAATCGAGAAATTAGCACCACTTAGGTAGTGAAAATTGAATGCAATATGGTGGTCGCAGACAGCACCACATATACTTAAAAAAAAAAAAAAAAGCATATACGACTGCAGCCTGGTGGCTAAATCGATAGCTTGCTGGGTTACAAAATCAAAAATTAATACACTAGTGCCATCTATACGTTGAAAATAGAATCGAATATGGCTGCCCAGTGGCTAAATAAATAAATAAATAAATAAATAATACACTAGCACCAACTATGCTTTAAAATTGGATCCGAATTGGCCACCTAGAGAAATGGAAACAATTGACAAACGAAAAAAAAAAAAAACAAGGTGGCTGTTGAACGAAGGTGAGAGACAAACTTTAGCAATGTAAACAAATGACAACAAATTGAGATGACATGACGAACATAGGCTAGAGAGAATGGTAGTTACTATGGCGGCGAGATCGAACATTAATACACTAGCATCACCTAGTCGATGGAAAAGTAAGCATATTAAATAGAAAATGGCGTGTCTAGCATGGGTGACAGACAAACTACAGCAACGTAAACAAATGACAAACGAAAAACCGAATATTATGGGCTGAGTGCAGACGACGGAATGAATGTAGCATATGGAAGGGGGAGGGGAATGTCAAGACAATGAGAAACGTTGGTGGTGGGTTGGATGTGCATGAGTAATCAACTAATAAGAAACACGGGTGGGAGGGGCGGAGTGAACATAAGTAATAAACCAATGAGAAACATTGGTGGAGGGAGTGGAGGGGAACTGACTAATTAACCAATGCGAAACATTGGCGAGAGCCACTCGTCTGCTGGTCTTCCTGGAGGGGAGGTTGTGGCTTTTGAGAATGTAATTTTTAAATACAATAAAAAATTATTGTTTAAATAACATTTTATACATAAAAAGAGGGACATTTTATATATATTTTGGCCATTTTTGTGTTCAATGTCATGTATATGGGGTTAATTTCAAGGTCACTTGGATCCAATATGGTAGTCTGGTGACATCATAACATGGTGACTGGTCGACTCTGATCCCCCGTCACCTCTAAGCCCAAACACTAAATAATTTAATTTTATAATTTTTATAAATATTTGGAATTTTTTTGGAATTTTTAAAATTTATGGGTATTATTTTAGATTTTTTTGAAATTTCTGGGTTTAAGGTCAAAGGTCACTGGGGTCAAGGTGCAAGGTCAATGTAAAAGACATCTCACATGGCGGTTAAAATGGCTGACAGAACCAATATGTCTTATGGTTAGGTCTGGCGCTGGACCCTATATGTCGATGTGGCATACCCTATGCTTATAAAACCAATCTGGCCGCCACTGCTCTGTCCTCATGAAGCGAGCCTCCCAAATCTTTCCGATGGATCGAAAAGTGCCTTCTGCGGCTCGTTTTTGCAAGTGGGAGGCTCGGTGCTTTTTTTGAAGGAAAATTGAAAATTTCAAGGGAAAAGGGACATTTTAAGGGAAAAGAGAGATTTTGAGGGAAAAAAGGGAGATTCAAGATAGCGGCGGCTGGCTTCTTCACTCCGGTCCTCCATCCACTTGCCAGAGACTTCCCTTTTTTATTCTTCTTACGCAACATATATTTTTAAAAAATTATTTTTAAATTTAGTAAAATTTAAAAACTCATTTGTAGTACAGGATATCAGAAATACTGAAATGTTGGTCATGCTTTATGTTTCGTCAACTGATGGCGCTTAAAAATGTCCATAGGGTATAGATATAATTTTAATACCACATGAGATAAATTGTATCACGTTTTTTGGCTATTGTTCCCTGCTCCGAGACGGCTCACATACGCCGATCTTGCACGTGAATGCGCGCATTTGAACAGTGTGTCACGCCCTTGCAGATAACCGACTAAAACTGTAAGCAAGCAATACAGATGATCATGCTAAGTGGCGTCTATTTTTACGAGATATTACCTGTAACAGCACATCAATATAGTTCCAGCAGCTACCAAACGTTGCTGCTCTTGGTGGAAGGATATGAGACTTTCTACATTGGGCCGAAAGTAAGAGTGAAATCAGTATCAAATAGTATTGTACTCTTACATGTTGCTGGTCTGCATCGCTTCCCTTGCCACGTACTGCTCGAGCGAGCGAAACAGTGTGACAAGGGCAGACATATATCACGTGAAGTGCGCGGCAATTTACAAAGGCGAGCCACCGCGTAAGCCAGAGAAACCTATCGGGACTTCTACGCTCTTGACATTCAGGGGATTGAATTTCTGGGGTTATCTTTGGAATAATGTTCTGGTCATCGTCCTTGCCTCTCTTAGTGAGACTTGGCGTGTGGGGAACCTTCCAGATCGGGGCGGTAAAAATATATGTAAGCCAGTATGGGCCTCCGATCCGAGTTTAGAGTTTGGAAGATTTTGCGACCTTAAGCGCAAGGTGTGCGAAGGCAGCGAAGCAACTAGCCAAGAGAGCAACGAGTGGCAGCAAGAGTGGCCCGAGGGAGTGAAGTCTGCGGACTGCGAGCATCGGTACAGTGAAGAGAGAGACTGACAGGCGGGACTATTGAACTGGATGCTTCAGTGTGAGACATTTGGAATGATCGAAATATAAAGATTGGATATGTGTAAATAATGAATGTGAATTAAGTGACTGTAACCAATTTAGAAACATTGATAAGGACTTAAATTATAATTGAGTTAGGTATTAAACATTTTTTCTCGCTGAGAATAACAAGAGCAATAGTGAAGATAGGTAGTAAAATGAAGTAAATAATATATATGTGAATAAATTGAAAATAAAATTTTGTTATTTTATTTTATTAAGACCGCCATCACTCACGAACTCAGATACGCTTCTCTGGCGTCTTGCAACAGTATACACGCGTGAATCAGAAACAAAATTAATTTTTTTCACAAACATAAGTGTTACAGAAAATTCGCTTCTCTCTCTTACGAAACGGATTTTAGCAGCCACGTATTTAATCATTTGATATATAAAGAGAAGATATGCTGCGGCATTATCTTCCGTAATTCACTGACTTTACTACAAGAAGTTAATTGCAGCGCTTTTTCAAAAGGTTTATTTAAATGCCCAGTTTGGCGATAATTGTATTTCAGAGTTTAAAAAAAGTTTTTGCTTCTTAAACAGGTAGCTCAGATCGACAGAAAGTCACGTCGGTAACCGAATTGGCTTGAGTTAGACGTTTCTGCTTTGACAGGAATGGCCCGTTTTAGCTCGAATACTGGTTACATTAGTTTAACCGTGTTGCTAAATCTTGTTCACATGACCCTCCTAGAAAACTATATTTCAGATAGCTTCCTAAAACATTAAAGTATGTTAAGTTATTTCATGTGATTTAACATAGTATCTTCATATTTCGTATTAGTGTTTAACTAAGTTGAAAATTCTGATGAGTTTTAATAAAATTGAAATGTTATTTACGAAAATAGTTTTTTTTTATAAATAAAACAAAAAAAAAATTCAAACTAATGAAATTGAAGTGGATATGTAAATGAAATCAACACAACTGAATGTAACTCTGTATAACTGATTAAAACCTTGAAATTATAATACTTTACTATAATTATAAACAAAATTATAAATATTAGTAGAAATCTTTTATAATCCAATTTCGTGTCAACTCAAGCTGAACAAGCATGCTCCCTTTCTGGTATTTGCAGAGGTGAACAGTTTCATAATAGCAAAAATCACGCTTTACCGATTTCCGCACTCAGTAAAGATTCAGCACTTAATTTAAGACATTTTGTAAAAATTATTTGATCAACTGCAACATTAAGGATAATAATTGGGCAAAAGACAAAACTGCGTACATGTCTGATATTCTTGACTACAATAACCTAAATTTCAATCAACCACTAGATAAACTATTTATTTTCAGTTCCATTCTTCCGAGTTATGCTAAAGTTATTTATTTGGGAGATAGCCAAGTATGTTTTTATAGTTAAACTGATATGAACGATTTCTCAGACATATTCTATTCTATTGCTGTTACGAAGTACTTAGGATGAAGCACTGTAAGAAATCTGTGGGTTATATTCATACACTCAATACTGCTCATTATAAAAACACGAAGAAATTAAATTCCAATCTTTCAAAATGTTTCTCTGAGTGCATATGTAATATTGTTTCAGCACATCAATTTTTTTTTGTGATTATTTAGTTTCGAAATTGACATTGGTAGCTTCAAGTCATTTCTAAGTTGCCTTTTCTAAATGATTTGGGACCTCAAACCATCAAAATACTTCGTCTGAAGAAGACTTCAAAAGAAATTCACTGTAAATAATTTTGGTTTGTAGGACTATTTAGCAAACATCCGCAAACATTTCCGAACCTCTCAAACAAGCTGCTTCAGTTCTCTTATCCGACATCTTCTTGAAAGTTATGAAATTTTTCATACTAATTTCATGATAACCTACGAGTATACTAAAATTTTCGCTGTCACCATATTTAAAGATAAGCATGATTTTTTTTTTTTTTAATTTTAACGTAGACCTGTACAATAACGGGGGCTTGGAGGTGTGTGAATTTCGTAGCATAGTCTACCAAAATTCAAAACAGTTTTGAGAGTGACGGTGACAGTGATAGTGACGTTATTGTTAGCGTAAGGCGTGGCAACAACAGAGCACGGCAACTATACCTGTGTGCTTTTTAAGCACGGCTACATTGCAGTCCTGTTCCTCAGCAACACGCAACCAATCAACGACTGAGACGCTTACTTCAAGAGTACCGATACTTCAACGAGCCTCTGTTCGCTCGTCGATTTTTTTTCTCTCGAGCGTGCTTCGAGAGGTTCGCTGGACGGACCTGAAACACGCGGACTGTGCATAAGACTGGTTTGTTAAAACACAAATTACCTGTCAAGACTGTACGTGTTTTTCGTCCGGTAGTCTGCGTGCACGTACTGTAGCTCCGATTGCATTTCACTTAAAAGAAAACCGCTTCGCTAAGCATATAAATTATTCTCTTTTTACATTTCCAGTCTCTGTGGTGCTGTCGACGGGGCACCATTGAGCTGCACCGGTGTTCAGGTCCACAGTATTCGACCAAGACGACGTGCTGAAATAATGCGAGTGTCGATTCTGGGTCGGAATAGTTGAAGTCGTGAAAGAAGAGANCACCGATTGCATTTCACTTAAAAGAAAACCGCTTCGCTAAGCATATAAATTATTCTCTTTTTACATTTCCAGTCTCTGTGGTGCTGTCGACGGGGCACCATTGAGCTGCACCGGTGTTCAGGTCCACAGTGTTCGACCAAGACGACGTGCTGAAATAATGCGAGTGTCGATTCTGGGTCGGAATAGTTGAAGTCGTGAAAGAAGAGNATTCGACCAAGACGACGTGCTGAAATAATGCGAGTGTCGATTCTGGGTCGGAATAGTTGAAGTCGTGAAAGAAGAGAAGATTGCGGAGAGGCAAGGCATCATACAGTCGACATCTAAGAGCACATGAACGGCAAGGCCCTGATTTGGCGTGGGAAGCGTTACCTATAACTGATCCATCGTTCACTAAACAATTTTTAAATATATTTTTGAATAATATTAGTGCTCATGAATACATATATATTTTAACACAAACATTGGCATGTACTTACAAATATTACAGTGCTAGTGATTTAAAAAAAGAATTGAAACTTTTAACGTCGTGTTAAAACGGCAATGTTTACATTATCTGGGATTAAAACAAGTTAATTATTTTTGACATTAAATATTAGAATATTTCTGACTATGAACATTTTGCAGCAGTACTTGACCGACACACGGATGCATTAGGTACTTAGAAATGTTACACCGTGTGGAAAAACAGCTAATGGATGAAATAATAAAGCTTAATATAAATTTGGGAAGTGTTCAGATAGCCAAGAACAGTTACATATGTTCGTTTCATTGATGTCACAATTGAACTTAAATAAACATTATTTGATATTACTGGCTTACAAATATGTACCCGCTTTATGTTAGCAAGCTGACGGAGGGCGTTCACACGGAAAACTAAAATAAACGTGTAAACGAGAACGAAAGAGCCATATGTGTCTGACCCAGAACTTGAACTCGGGACTTCCTGCCAGAAGGTAACGCCATAGTGACCCTAGACAAGAAGATTGTCTTCAGTAGAAACAGTGGCTGTTATACGAATTTTCGAGACGAGAGTGAAGCATACTGTAATCATACATGCTATAAAAAGACACTCTTTATAAGTATCAATGAAAAGCAGTAATTTTTCTCTTACTATAGTTTGCTTAAGTACATACTAAAGTTTAACAGAATAGTTTNAGTATCAATGAAAAGCAGTAATTTTTCTCTTACTATAGTTTGCTTAAGTACATACTAAAGTTTAACAGAATAGTTTTAATGGTGGAGTCCTTTTTACAAGATGCAGCACAATTTATTGTTTTGATCACTCTAGTAACTCGTTAAAAATACTTTCCTCAGAAAGATAGAATTTTGAACTCCTCATACAAGAGTTTGCATATACATATATTATATATACATATATTATATATATATATATATACATATATATATACATATATCTCTAAACCAGGTCAATACTTTTTAAACTACAAAACAGATATAACAGTTTTTGTACGAAAATTACGCCATGAATTACAAGCCCGATGCAACATTTGAAAACACCAAACGGTGTATATTCAGACAACACTTTGAACGTGAAAGCTCTTCAACGAGTTTGTAACCAATTCGCCGTAAATCTGTACTTTGCCAATAACGTGGCAACTTTCACGCACGCGCGATGTGTCATAAATACTACTACTAGTCTCACACATTCGTGCCCGCTCATAAATATTAGAAACAATCAAATATTTCGTAAGGGCCATTCATCACCAATTCGCCGAGCTTTCGCAGAGTATTTTAACGCTTTCAGTAAAGCTATACGCTATTCACAGTAAAGTGAGCACTCATTTGGAATAACAGAGAAAAAATCTATTAAACCATAGCTTTGAACATTAACTTCCGAATGCGATGGAATATGCACACTGAGTTTATTACTTATATGGCAATATCTATTTAGAAAGGTGGTTAAGGGATAACAAAATGGCTGAAAGGAAAACATAACTAGGGCATCAAAAGTGCTCACTTTACCGTGAATAGCCTATACCTGAAGCTTTCATAACGTCGGGCTGCCTGGAGTTTTGTCAGGTGTCTGTGGCCCTGCGCTGCAGCTATACAGCACCGAGATGCAAGCTGTTGAAAATTCAGCACTTTTCAAATCCTTGCTCAGTGCATACCACCATTTGATACTTACTTTGGTATTTTGAGTTACCCCGAACAGCGACAAGACCTTGGTATACACACTAGAAATTAAGGTCTTGGAGAAGGAACCGGCTACGGCCTATTTTAAAGAACCATCCCAGCATTTACGTAGAGTGATATCGGAAAATTCTGAAAAACAGAAATCAGGATTGCCGGACCAGGAATTGAATACGGGTCCTCTTGAATGCGTGTCCAGTGTTATACCACTGGGCCACCTCGCACGGTTTTATACTCGTTTTTCATTATTACAACACACGCAGATGTAAAGTAGTCGTTGACCCAGTCACATTATTCACGCCTAGACCAAGTGACTGTAAACATTTCAGAAATGTAAACTATGTTAGTTATTATGGGGCCTGTATAACGACCTCTAGATACACATCAGGTTAAAAGTTAACTGCCAGATGGAGCAAAAGAGTGTATTATGACCTACAGTTACTCCTAATTAGAACTTTTATCAAGGGGTTAAACTATCTACAACTTTAAATGGTAGACAAGCTTTTACTCCTCTACATAAGCTTAAAAATGGCGTCTCAAACATCAGATGGTGTTGTTTTAAATACATGCATGATGGTTTTGGAGGTTATATAAAATTGTAAATTGATGTTTTTCCTACGTTTGAGTGTCATGTGTGATAATCCTGCAAAATGAACGTAAACGCGGCAAATGTCAATAACCAAAATTACATTCATTTTACCCTCTCTTCTTTGCAAATATAACAATAATTCATTAAGAAACACTAGCACTTTCCTCAATGTTTGGTTGTAACAAACGAGTCACACATTCTGATAACCTGTCATGAAATTAAGCAAGCTGTGCCAGGGTTGATATCACCAGTGACATTAATAATTATGAACAAATATGTTGTGTACCGGGGCCTATATAGCAATGCAATTCATAGTTGGACTTTTGGCGACTTCTAATCAGACGAAAATAGTGTTCTGTGAATTGATTTTAAAATGTTAGAGTTGTGAATTTTTATAGTCCTACTATAAGATAATACACTGAAGAGTAAATAAAACAGGTACACCTGCCTAATATCGTGTAGGGTCCCCACGAGCACGCAGAAGTGCCGCGAGATGACGTGGCATGGACGACTAATGTCTGAAGGTATGCAGGAGGCAATTCACACCATGAATCCTGCAGGGCAGTCCACAAATCCAATCTGCGCCAATTTGAGAAAGGGTTGCACGTCTGTCACGTTTAATGATTCTCGTCAGTCGTCGTTTGTCCCGTTCCTTCACGATCTTTTTCCGGCCGCAGCGATGTCGAAGATGTGATATTTTACCGGATTCCCGATATTCACAGTACACTCGTGAAATAGTAGTACGCGAACATCCAAATGTTATCGGAGATGCTATGTCCCATCTCTCGTGCGCCGACTATAACACCACGTTCAAACTCAATTTAATCTTGATAACCTGCCATTGTAGCAGCAGTAACCGATCTAGCTGCCGACCGCATCGCGTTACTCTGATTGGTTCCATACATCTGTTATTTGCATACGCACGCCTATACCAGTTTTTTTGGCTCTCCAGTGTATGTGTGTGGCCTCTAATCCAAGCCGGTGTCAATAGTATTCACTCTTTACGAATTATGCGAACTAAAACATAGTTTTATTCCCAAGATGCTAGTCCACCATGTAGATTTATACCAAAATACGATTTCAAGCAAAGAAACGCGCATGCAGCTTTCATTCACAACCCTTCAACCTCGTCGAGACATAAAAGGAAAGACTTCACAAGTGTGCAAACATTAGAGCATATTGCAGCCAGAGTATTGCGGAGACCATGAAATTTTAGCGATATATTAATCCCTTTCGAATGTAGAAATTAGTTCTATGTACAATTATTTTTGTAAATAAATTCTACCTCAAAATCACCCTTTGTTTTTTTTTGTATACAAAAATCAAACGAGAAATATTTTATTAATTCCGATGAAACCAAAGATAATTTGTGATGCTGTGAAACTAGGAAATAAGAAAAAAAGCTATAATTCTCCATTTGCTCATACGTCAAACACACACACACACCTACACTCACTCCCACACACACACATATACCGAAATATATTTATTGCAGGCGAGTTTTATATAGGTATTAAAAAACTTTTAAAACAAAAGCATATTTAAGGAAGTGGTCAGGAGTCCCTTTACGGAAGTGAAAGAGAGGCACCTGCAGTCTTTATCTGAGCTCGCGCACATGGCCAGCCGCGCTGCACCAGGTGTTGAATAGGACTTTGCCCAAGCGCACTGACCGTCAGGGGGAGGCTTGTCGTTCCAGCAGCTTGTTTTATTTCTCACACAAGCCAACTTTAAATCATAGGATAGTAAACACAGATATCTGCAAGCATAAATCAACACCAGGGAATACCCATGTTCAAGAGGACCCTGGTTAGATACTCAACACGTTCGGGCGAACTTTGCATCTTATTCATCAGACATGGTGGACGATATTTGTACATATCTTAAGCATATGAAACAGAATATTATAGATCAACTTACATGTGAGATAGAAAAAGAAGGTGCAGTAAAATGCAATATATGGTTGGACTGTAAATATACCAAGCCAGAACCACATGAAGATGAATATAGTGAGATAGCCTTCAAGACCTCGAATGTACCTCTGTATAACACGTACGAAATTGAAGACAGTGTTAAAGCTGTAGTATACAGAAGATTTGGCGCGAGGAAGAAGAATATATGGAAAAGGATTCCAATTGGATATTATATAAGATATATCAGCTACAGTTGAGAACAAATTCGCTTAGGCCACATAACTAATAGTCATATGCTGATTTCCCTGTACTCCACTACAGAGAAAATTACAACCTAACTTCGTATTCAACCTATAGAATGAGGGTATATATTAGCACAACCGCAGAAATTAGCGCAGTTGCTAAGCTTCTGTGTACAGCAACACTACTGTGTGAAGGAAGTATTGTGGAGGAGTCCGCATCGTGAAGGAGTCTACATTGTATTGGAGTATGCAGAGGGGAGGAGTCCACAGAGGGGCGGAGTACGCAGAGGGGCGGAGTCCGCAGAGAGGAGGAGTCTGCACGGCTTAGTAGTACATGTGTTTAAGTTTGCATATACTCGAAGATGATGAAAATGTATTACTTGAAGCTGGTAGCCTCATTACCTATCAAAAATTGCCGGCGAGCCTTGAAGTGACCATAACACCAGTAGTGAACCTTCCTGCTGGGGCTGGGGCTCGGCCACGGTGCGTAATTTATGGCTACGTTTTGGGCGAGCCCTGACTTCTTTATTTCATCTCATCACTGAAACCGTTAAGGGACTTGATCAAATCACGTACTTTCTTTAGGAAAATCACCCCACAGAGTTGTCATTTTAACATCTTCCGTGAATTGATCATCTTCTTAAGGATTTTATCAAATTTCCGGTTTTATCATCTCCCTGCGATATACATATATATAAACGTGGAAGCATTCTGAGAAAACCCTTATACTCTGTTCGCACTAGCAAGGGACACGGGGAAAATATAAAACCCGCAGATACCGTCGCCTATGCACTAACGCATATTTATAATAATATATAATATGCTTTAGGCATATTTTTTATATTAGCTTATAATATGCATATATATTTATATTACCATAGTATATGCACATATATTAGTATTACCATATAGTATGCATATATATTTATATTACCATTTAATATTCATATATGCATGTAAAACATTGTATTTCCTTCTTGCAATCATTTGTAATAAAAATGTTATATAAGTTTTATGAAATAGAAGTACTTAGATTTGTGCTCGAGGTGAATTCTTGTGGCGACGGGAGTGGAAGAGGAGGGGCTGACACTTACCCTTCATTTGAAAGATGCTGTATGCGTACGTGTTTATTTTGAGACGTAATCCTTCGTGGAGCACGTTTGCTTTTTACGAGCTCGCCTCTTTCACTATCCGTGTTGATGTGCTTGTTACAGCCACAAATCCCTCCAACCCCTGTCCAGGTACTGGATGCTAGGTAAGACTGTATAGGCTGTTGACAGTAAAGTGAGCACTATTGAAAGCACTGTTTAGGATGTACTTTATCCCCCATTTTGTATCTTTCCACTATATTAACTTTGACCGCATCACTTCATTCATGCGTTAGTAAAGAGTAACTGTGAAATTGTTAGCAATGTTAATATGTTACTAATATGCTTATTCTTACTCTTATGCGTATAAAACAAACATAAATGTAATAAAGAAAATTTACTGGCCGCTAATTTAAACGTCAAACTCCTGATACAGCGCTAAGACATGGAACTATTTTTCCTACCTCGTTGCCAAATTGAAAGACAACGTGTCAGTCAGTGTGTTTGTTGAAATACACACAGTAACGGTTAGTGATCTTTTTTCAAATGTTGATTTCAAAAGTTCTCACTTCACCGTGAATAGCCTATAGCAATGCCGCCTTTCCTCACTCTGCCATCCGTCGCCACAATAATGCCTGCTGCTCTGTAGACCTCGAAACAAATACCATGGGCGGATAGCGCACGAGGCCGCATGTTGCCGCCACACTGGAGGAGGTCTTCCGGGCATACCACTTCACAGTGATTGGTCGATGCGATGAGCGACGACTCAGTTCCGAAGCTCTCCTAAATAGACAGTGTGGGCCAATATATCACAGGGGTTTCTGACAGCTGACCGTCTCATTACCACTTTGGAGGAAAATAAGACACAAGACTGCGCTAGAGCGTGGCTTCTGTGATCAACTGGCGTGTTAGCTGTATGCGTACTGCTCTGATTGCGCGTATCTCAATCTCTTACCTGCGAAGGCCATGCCAGGTTTTAGTCAATACAGGGAACATCTGCTTGGCATGGTTAACTCGTGGTATGACGGTAGGTCGATAAACTAGAAAGGGGCAAAATACCCTTGCGAGAAAATACCAGCGAGAATTTTCTGAAATTAAGGTTGCAATTGATGAGTCGCGCATATTGTTACGTTCTGAAACGTGTGTTCAACCTGTATCACGTGATTCCAGGATCGAAATGCGTGGGTGTTCAGAATTACAATGAAAATTATCTAAGTTAAAGTACAAAATTAACTGTGGAAAGTTACAGAACTTTCCTTTTCATGTCTATAATTGCAGCTAAATGCACAGTAGTACATCACTATTTACGAAAGATGACATAGCACACGCCTTTCTGCCACAAAAACCCATATAAATAATGTTTCCAAGCCCTAATGTTTGCCATAAGTCAACTGTCTTTGCCGGCTGCCATATTGAACACGCTTTTGTGATGTCATGCCCCCTCTGTCCATATATTAACTATAAGGTTACGTTTTCATCAACATAAATATTTAATGTATAAAATTTAGTTTTAAAATTTTTGAGAGANGCAATGGGCCCACCGCGACATGGGATGGTGTGCTTAAAAATGAGTATACAATATGAAACATGTTTTAACTCTTGCGTAATCTCAATGTGCTTTGGAAATCACGGATTGAGTTTAGCATAATAATATATACAATTGGGTAAATGATACAATTACGCAAGAGGGATACTAAAAGTAACTTGATCGAGTCTCCCTTAGATACTAAGAACAAAGATAATGAAGTTACGGTTGGCGGCGGCACATTTATGTTTACTTAAACAATTTCCTGTAATTATTAATCCACTATTTAAATGTTCTCGTTAAAATAGTGGTTTTCCTACCGACGAAAATCGACGATTTTTGATTTTGGGATTGGAGGCAGGTGGGGCTGCCCAGTAATAGCGTTGCTTCACGTTAATTAAAAAATCTCGTTTTAACTTTCGTCGTGTGTTTACGATTTGAAAAATTCCCTTGCACGTACGTGTCTAAGGCAATACATTAGTCTAGATTTTAAAGAACAATAGGGACAAGGCCACACAACACACATTTAAATTTGTCATTCGTTATTCGTCAAGTTCTATATTAAATATATGAGTATAAAACTCTAGCTTAATATTCAATGGAGTACCTTATATATTATGAAATTTACAGAGGGCAAAACTCTCTAACTTTCTTGACACTGCTGGCGTTTATTGACGTAAATAAAAAAAAACATACTATACATAGCAGCCATTCATGTTATGCCAAAATGTTAAAATGGGCAAGTGTTTTAGTAATTAACAGCAATGCTTAAGAGTCATCTTTACCTTGTTGACTAGCGTGTTTAGAAATCAGTGACTGGTTAAGAAGACAGACTCCCTTATGCTGTTATAGCACTAAGTGCGTTTGGTCTCGGGGCCAAGCTGCTGCAGCACGCATTAGCAACGGTTTGACGAGGGTTGGCAGGTCAACTACATGCTAGCCACATTCTGAGATCTCGGGATTCAGACAATTTTTCTCTCTTTCAAGTGTTCACTGACAACACATCGCTTGAATGAATGTCTATGTAAAATCACGTCATACCTCACACAATTAAGTAATAATCACTTAATTAAGGCCGTCGTCTATCAGCAGTTAACTCTGAAGTTTTCTTTGTAAGCAGCAGTCATTTATCAACAAACTGAACGTAAAATACTAAGCATAATTTAAAATTAAGGATGATTATGCAATCAAATTGCAAATGTTTGGTTAACATTTTCGAATATTTATGAATTGAAAAAATTCCCAACAAACTTGTGACTTAAAAAATGTTATTTAATTGACAGTATAGAATAAAAATGGTTTACCTAAGTTTTTTTTAACAAATCATATATTTTTATTTACAATATTCCAATAATCCTTCAAAATACAAGAAAAATTTATGTTCTCAAATATGTACTTTAAAAATAAAATCATGATCTTATGATTAAAGGCTTTTGGCTTTATTTATTTAGGTTTATTGCATGAATATTGTAATTTTTTAAAGAGGCTTTATTGCAAAATACACTGTGTCTGCATAATTACAGATTACACATTATAGAACTTAAATTATGACACGTGCATTCATTTGACAAATTTATGTTAACAGATTTACATTTTTTTTAAATATGTGGCTATTCATATACTTAATNTTTAACAAATCATATTTTTTTATTTACAATATTCCAATACTCCTTCAAAATACAAGAAAAATTTATGTTGTCAAATGCGTACTCTAAATAATAAAATCATGATCTTATGATTAAAGGCTTTTGGCTTTATTTATTTAGGTTTATTGCATGAATATTGTAATTTTTTAAAGAGGCTTTATTGCAAAATACACTGGGTCTGCATAATTACAGATTACATATTATAGAACTTAAATTATGACACGTGCATTCATTTGACAAATTTCTGTTAACAGATTTACATTTTTTTTTAATATGTGGCTATTCATATACTTAATTATGTACACAAACACTAAAAATATTTTTCCAAAACAACAAAAATATAATTTTTGTACGTATATAGAGATGTGTCTACTGTACACTTAAACTTAGGGAATCACAGCAGCATTTAATAATTACAAGTCACCAAAATATCAATATATCAAATTTTAAGTTATACATATGGACTATATAAAATGGTAAACGGTACACCACATTTTTAAAACTACAGTTTCTTATTGCTTACTAGCGATAGTTATGACAACAACGTAGCCCTAAATTTTTTTTCATTGGCCTAGTATTTTTGAAAACTACCTTAGGTTGTTTGAAGGAGAGCATTAAAATTTTTNTCCAGTTCATTTGTAGTCATGTTTTTTATCAATAATCTTGCTTCTATTTAAATCTCACTTAGGATATTACAATATAATGGTTATATGCACAATGATTGGATAAATACCTTTAATTTGATACCGCATTGCAGGCGGTGACGTATATGGTTTCGCCAAAAACCTCAAAAATAGATTAACCTTAGATTAAATGGGGTTAATACAGGTTGCATACTTACGCCTGCAGATGTAAAGATGAGACTTAAGGCACTGACACGGTTCTCAGTGCCATAATAAAACAAACTTTATAATTTGCATATTTTAACAATGCAATCATTAAATTTCATTATAGGGTAACTGGAACCAATGCATTTATTTCAGAAAAACTATATGTTAACAGTGATATAATTGTATTACAACAACTTACGCTTTACAAGTTTAAGAATTTTTAACAGCCTTCCTTTATAAATATGTACCTATTAAGGGTCAAATAATCTTATATAGAATCACTGTGATCTAAAATTTATAAATAAAAACAAAATTAGTCATGAATATGTAAAATTGTGAATACTTTGAATATTTTATATAGTTTACCAGCAGAGTTAATTAAACAACAAGAGGACAACCGTAAGAATGGCATTCCAGTACCTTACTGAAAAATATAGGACATTTGTTTATTGCATTTAAACAATTAATATCATACCCTATATCATGATTTACAAATAATTTGAAATTAATCCATGCTAAATAATATTAAGGGGAATTAAATAAATAAATTACAAGTGCTTCTTTAGTAAGTTTAATGTTATTTTTTTATAATATCAGTAGTTATAACAACTCTATTTACCAATTCAAAATAATTTTTATAAACCAAATTACCATTTATATTTTGAGTCTCCAGCATATCACCACAGCAAAATATCAAATGTGAAATCTATTGATAAAATAACCGAAATAACCGAAATGCTCATTAGTATTTCGCATAAAGGACAAGTCTTGGTGGTGAAATGAGTAACATACCATAACTTGTGGTCGCCGGTACGAGTCCGGCTACGGGGATAGACGATAAGTTGGAAGTGACTCTCATGTATTTTTAAATCACGCATTTGATACATCAATGCTGTTTCCAGACATATGAGAATTCCAGTTACTCAAACCGATGGTATCACATGATTTTAACAGTATGTGCGCTGCAAATCCAAAAATTATAATTTACGTTTAAATTTAATAATAAAAAATTTAACTCCTCAGGTATATTAAGTTCCAATTTTATGCCAGGAAGTTAAACGGGGTGCTGCGGCTTGCATGTTGAACGTATTGCAAACTTGCAGCTAAATTCTGCACATTCATGCATTGCTTGCCAGTATTTCGAACCCGAAGTATAATGATTCAAAAGTAGTCACTCTGCAGGACAACACATATTCAGTAAGTTTCTTACTGCTCGAAATTTCTCACCAAAATAATCTGGTAATACAGTTTTTATTAGTCCCATTGCTTTTTGCTATCTAGGTAGAGCCCAATCTGCCACGCTGCCGTGGCTTCGGAGCATCAGAAGTGTTTTTTTACCATTCGACGTTTTATTGTCGTGTTATAAGAATACGTGTTATATTTTGCTCAAAATTGTTAGGCATACTTATAGTTTTCAGTCACACCTTGGAGAGGGGATAGGGTGGGATGTATCTTACCACAACCAGTTAGGAAAGATGACTAAATGACCATCGTCAGCAAGGGAAGCTCATTCCGAGTGCATTCAAAGACCCTAGGTACGCTGCTGTAGAGAGAAAGGATATGCAAGCACCCGAGCTACTAGCTCTTCCTCCGATCGAATTGGAGTCTCGTACAAAATAGCGTAGTGGGGCGGGATCGGGAGTACGAGCAGGCCATGCAATGGGCCCACCGCGACATGGGATGGTGTGCTTAAAAATGAGTATACAGTATGAAACATGTTTTAACTCTTGCGTAATCTCAATGTGCTTTGGAAATCACGGATTGAGTTTAGCAGGAAATGGTACGTCGTTACAGAGTTTGTATTAAAGCAGGAGGCTTCACTTTCAAACAGTTTTTGTGAAGGGTTACAATTAAATTGAAATGCAATGTTTCATTATCGTTCTCAACCCCGTCAAAAAGTACCTCAGTTATAAATTTCCTACTTGGGGTTATTTAATAAAACATATCTGCTTTGGTTTATTAAATTTCCTACTTGGGGTTATTTAATAAAACATATCTGCTTTGGTTTATTTTAGCGTCTCTAGAGAAGTTTGAGTATAAAATCTTGTTAAACCCAGCTCTTAAATTTTCTTACGTAAATGGTAAAGCTTGTCAGTCTTTGAGGAGCTCAGGCAATGTGTTCTCAAGAAACTGCAGGTACAGTCCAACATTGAGACGTAAAGGCAGCATGCACGGCCTAATCAAATTATCACCAACAATTCCTGCCCTTATGTTGACAGCAAATGTTTGTTATGGGATGAGATTAAGCTGGTGTGAGGGTTTTCAACTGTTCACAGGTGTTGGTTGTGTAAGTTGACTATTCCATTTCGGGTATTAAGCTTCGTCGACGAACAGCACAAACAGTAGAAAACTGGCTTTCATTGAAAAATGTCAACCCAACGAGGATAGTCGTTCGGCTGGAGTGCTTGCACCCCTTGCGGATGAAATGGATGCAGCTGTTATTCATGCCACACCCGCCAAACAGCCAAGTGCTCAACATGCAATTGCTGTGAAACACGTCGTGAGCTTGCTGATGGATTATTCTCGACCTGTTCAAAACATTCACCTCAAACTTGGGTGTGTGCATAGTGCGCTGACGGCCAGCATCGAGTCTGTGGACATAAAAACGAACAATGCTAAATAGATGCTGCGCTGTTAAAAGGATTGCAGTAACTCATGATCACCAATTTTGATAATGAACCGGTTTGTCACGAGTGGCGATCACGCCCAACAAACGTACGATAGCTTGGCACACGCCGTCCATAATATCACTCCACATAAATATGTGTATCATCTCTTCAATTTTCATCGCATTCACCATACACCAAGTGCACGTATGTTAATTCAGTCCATGCATACAGGATGATTATAAAATCATGGGACAAACATTGAGGGGTGGTAGAGCTCACTTAAACAACCAATTATTGTATAGGAATATATGGGCGGAAGTGACGCGTTGAGGCACAAACACAAAAACATAACACATTAACGGAAAATGGCGTGATTGGCCGACAATGGTGGCGGTAGTTGAGGGAAGTCAAACGGTGCGCCAGTGACCTGCTGCATCAGCGAACAAAGCATTTGCGCTCGAGTGTTCGGCCGTGATGGGTGATTTTACGAATAGCGAAAAGGCAGACGTGCATCTAATGTGTTGCATTGCATGTGTTANGGTGATTTTACGAATAGCGAAAAGGCAGACGTGCATCTAATGTGTTGCATTGCATGTGTTATTTTCGTGTTTGTGCCTCAACGCGTCACTTCCGCCCATATATTCCTATATAATAATTGTTTGTTTTAGTGAATTCTACCACCCCTCAATATTTGTCCCATGATTTTAGAATCATGCTGTGTATCAGCTATAAACGAACGGTAAAGAATTGCGAGGTGTCACAGCACAGACATAGCACTCTGATATCATGACATGTTTAACAGTGTATGCAATAGTGTTCGTTATTAAAAAAAAGTTTGTTATTGTCGGTGTTGTTAATCGTAGAAGTTTCAGAATTGAATTTTTTAAACGTAGTAGGTAATGAAGAAACTACTGTCACACACTAATATTACAACGTAGTACATAGTGAAGAAGTTATTATCACACAAGCTACAAAGACAGACAGCAGTGTGTATGTTACAACCACGTAAAATTTACATAATTTATTTTTTAGCATTAACTTCATTTATACTAAGCATTATGAATTACGTGTTCGTTACAGTACTGCTTAGTGAAACAATATACTCACGCGTACTTATTCATAAAACGACGGAATTATATATTACTTATTTTCCGTTTTTGTAAAAAACGCATTGTATTTATAATTGATATTAAGTGGCCCATGAGTGCTGGGTGATGCCAGTAAAAAATAATAAAAATTATTTCCATGATGTGACGAAGTTGCTCGTAAAACCCTTTACCATAGAAACGTTGAGTCGACAATTAAAAATTGTTCAAGAAGCTGTTCCTTTTGCTTTTGTTCTAAGTGAATCTGTTTTCCAAGAATCTCCATCTNACAATTAAAAATTGTTCAAGAAGCTGTTCCTTTTGCTTTTGTTCTAAGTGAATCTGTTTTCCAAGAATCTCCATCTCCGTTTCCTTTCTGAAGTTTAATGAACTTTCTCTCCGAGAGTTAAGTGAAAATGTAAGAAATTAATGAAAAGAAACTTCTTTGGGTGGAAAATCGGTTGAAATTATTTCGAGTGAATGGGATTGCCAATGGGAAGTAGAAAATTTGGCTCAATTTAAAGGGTTATTATTTAAGTAATACGATTTTCAAGCAGCAGTGACNGCCAATGGGAAGTAGAAAATTTGGCTCAATTTAAAGGGTTATTATTTAAGTAATACGATTTTCAAGCAGCAGTGACAAAGCGATTACTAGTAAATTATAAAATATGTTAATAATATTTAAATTTTGTTAAATTTTAAATGTAACACAAACTTTGTGGTTAATACCTGTGTAATTTTTAAATAGAATTGACATTACATAAGTTTAGAAGTAGTACTAGTTACATAAATTGAAAATATTTTGTTTCTAGAAAGTTTTATTCTTTTCGCAATCAAATAATTTTGTTAATTCACGAGATCAGATTTTGTAAATTTGAGTTTTTGTACATATGCGGACAATGCTGTAATTTTTATGCTATTGCAAAAATTAACCAAACAATTATAACACCGTGTCGATCATAATTTCTGAGAATTAAACACATTACAAGGGTAGCTGAAGGTCTCCTATTTGGTTGGTAAAGTTAAAATTGGTTGTACAATAATGTTTCTATAGTTGCTGTTAACATAAAATAAATTCGCTGAGGTGATTTAGCAAAGTTAATAATGTTTAATAAAAAAAAATTAGTGTCTTTATTTTTATTTTTTTCAACGAAATTAAAAAAAAATTTCAATTAAATGAAATCGTTAATTTCTTTATTATTATAACGTTTCAAGTAATATTTTCTGGCGACTAACTTTCCGGCTTTTATGATTAAACTACAATAATTAGTTACTGTGTGTCCCATGAAGTAATGCATCTATTTCTTGGTTAACACGAGTAGACAGCTGCGTAATCCAAGAAAAGAACCACTCATTTGAGCAAAGACAGCTTAAAAATTGTGGGNGGGGGGGGGGGGAGTGACAAAGAGGTAAGGGTTATAAATAAATACCTGACGCCTGGAATCAAACATGAGGCCTCGGTGTTGGGGGGCACTATTCACTGAGCCAACCGTCGCTTTTGGTACGCAATATCTAGTAAAACAATCATACTAGTAAAATCTTCCAGTTTTCCTTCGAACCACTTCTTTCCCCAATAGTAGGTACTGCCACAGCATGTTCTATATTTTACTTACAAATAACCTAAAACCTTGTAAGCCAGCTGTAATTCTTGACAAAATCCATGAGCCTAGAGTTCGAGGGGAAAATGTGCCAAATTCGTAAAACAAAAATTACAAAAACGAATTAAAGTTTTACAAGCATGTTTTACGATTCTCTTAAGACTGGAAATTTTTTTCTTCAGAATAAATAGAATGCAAAGAAATCTCTTCAGATTTACGTTATTTGACACATAGTCTTCCTATGGTATTAATATAAAAATTCAAATCTAGTTTTAGCCCCGAGGAAAATAAAATATGGGCTAGAAAAAGCAGTGATGTGTAAAATTTTAATGCATGATAGTACGCATCTGTCGTTTTTTTGTTGTAAAATACTGCCACATGAAAAATAGGATTCTCTTAGGCAATAAAGCGAATAACTTTGGCATAAAGCTACAGGCAAATGGGGCTAATTTATTACGCATTCGCTTAGACTTGCGAATACCCATTAAATGCTCAGTTAATGCTATTTTTAGGGACCTGGTTGTTAATGCTTATGAGCAAGAACAAAATGATTTAAATAGCCAACGAGTTAGAAACTCGTAGTGAGGTCTGCTTACAGAAACCCTCTATTTTAGAATTTCACCAATCATGCTTACACAAAATTCTTTAATCAAGGGTTTGTCCCAAAATTCACGCAAGATTTGACTTTTGCGCCAGTTGTGCGGTAAAGTGTTGCCAATGAAAAACAAAAGACAGCGTGACAGCTGACAGTTCCGGGTTAGTAAAAATGGAGCGCTACACGAAAGAACAACGCGTTTTCATCGTAGAGCAATATTTAAAAAATAATGAAGGTTTGGTGGCTACAGTTCGCAATTTTCGTACTAAATATGGTCGGAATAGTGATTTAATTTCATCCACTGTGAAGATATTAATTAAAAAATTCAGGTAGACTGGATTAATTAGTGATCTTAAACACTCTGGCCGTCCTTTACCAAGTCGTTCATCACAAAACATCGAAGCGGTTCGTGAGATTGTTGCTGAGAGTCCAGGAATATCAATCCTGCATCGTGGTCAAGAATTGAACATATAGAGAAGCTCCCTACAGCGTATTCTCACGGAAGATTTGCATCTTAATGCTTACAAAGTTCAATTGACTCAAGAACTGAAGCCTACTGACCACGCACCGCCAAGGGAGTTCGTTGAGTGGATTATGGAACAACAAGTGGATGCTGATTTTTCGAACAAAATCATCTTCAGCGATGGGGCTCATTTTCATCTTGATGGCTTCGTTAATCGTCAAAATTGTCACATTTTGGGTTCAGAAAATCTACGAGTAATTGTTGAGAAACAAATGCATCCACAATGTGTCACTATTCAGTGCGAATTTTGGGCTGGAGGTATCATCGGACCATTCTTCTTCGAAAATACGGCAGGTAAGGAAATGACAGTTAATGGTGCTCGCTATCGCGACATGATATCCAGTTTTTTGTGCCTAAATTGCAAGATATGGATGTGGACGACATGTGGTTTCAACAATACGGTGCCACATGCCATACAGCCCGAGAAACAATTCAATTACTACATGAGTCATTTCTTGGTCGTGTAATTTCCCGTCTTGGGGAAAATAATTGGCCGTTCAGATCATACGATTTAACGCCGTTCGACTTTTTTCTTTCGGGTTTTTTTTTTAAATCTAAGGTTTATGCCAACCAGCCCATGACCACCCACGCCTTGAAGGAGGAAATTGAGCGCTGTATCAACGAAATTTGCCACATTTATGCAAAACGGCCATGGAAAATTTCGACAAAAGAGTGCGTGTGTGCCAGCAAAGCCGTGGAGGCCATTTACCCGATATGCTATTCCATACATAACCCTTTACTGTATACTTTATGAATTAATAAAATATTTACAATTTGTAATTAAAACCCTGTATTTTCTATCAACATTACTCCTTACGTGAATATTGCAGTGACTCAAACAGAAAAGCTGGCATTATTCAGTCACGTTTTGCGATGATTGCAACTTGGTCTTAGTGTAGCAAGGAAAATAATTCAGCAACATTTACCGGTGACTGTTTACGAATGTTCAAATTAATTTAATTTGATGTGACCTGTAGCCAAAATATACGTTTCAATATCAGGTTTGCATGATAGTTCGAGGGATGCTGGGCCGCGCTGGACTAAATTTTTTTGCATACTTTCCGAAGAAAATAAAGGCTTGCAGGAGATACCCTCCTGTCTATGTGAACCCCCCTCCCACAAAAAAAAAACACTTTAATTCATGAACTGAATGTCACCAAACTCGGACATTAAAAATACTTTAGTTTGGCATGCCTAATCTATCAAACCATTATACATTATGCTAATTACAATTCCTATGTCCAAAATTTTGTAATACTTTGTCACATAAACACAAGGAGCAATACTCAATCACCTAAAATTACGGAATCACTATACGTTGTGTTTCATGAAACCGACCTAAATCCAATCTGATATGTTGGCACTACATACTGTATGTACTAAATACACTAACTGCTATATCTTATAATTTGCCATTTTGGAAGATAGCGTCGCTAGATATTTACATAGAAATATACTTGTTTTAAAGATATTTTATGCAGTATATTTAAAAGAGGTCATGGTTCCCAAGCAACAAGGTTACACAGCATAAACGGTTACTTAGAAAAAAAGGACATTTTTATTAATCTGTCAAAAAGCTTGTCTTCGTTCGATCTCAAATGATCGAGTCACCGTGCATCATTGATACGCCTATTATTTCTATGGAATGTAATAATTTCGACCCTTCTTTACAGTTAGTTTCGGTCTCTTCACAATGCTGTTTCTTACCCAGACTGTTACTTGATTTCACGATAAAAACTCATGTAATGAGTTTAAAAAGTAGCGTATTACAATATATACTGATATTCAAGTCATACAATTCGTCTATTTCGCCACTACTTTGTTCAGATGGAAGTTTACCTCCTTCAAACTTGTAAAATGAAAAGAGTGTTACAGTGTATAAACAAATTTTAAACAGCTATTTAAAACACCGTTCCACTGGATTTTTTTAAAGTTTACAGTTTTAAAGATACTCTTTTAAACGTTTTTCGCTGTATATTGTGTTTTAAATTCAATCATGTCATTCCACTCAGACATTACGCAGAGTTTTATATACCACTTCACTAGTATCAGTGTACCTACCAACAAAAGTAATTGTTATTCACAGCCGTGGTGGCTGAGCGGTTAGATGGCTCGCCTCTCATCAAGACGAACCGGATTCAATCCCAGCCGGACCACTCCCGGATTTTCGCAAGTGGGAATTGTGCTGGACGATGCCGCTGGTTGGCGGGTATTGTCGGGGATCTCCCGTTTACCCCGCCCTTGCATTCTGGCGCTGCTCCATCCTCGCCTCATTTCACCCTCATCGGCTCTAAAGAGCTCGTTTTTAAGAGCCGCCCTAATCTCTCAAATCAACTGAACGCATCTAAACTCAAGACGACTTATTGTATTATTTAATTTATTTTTAACCTTACAGTTAATTTTCTGAAAATGTGGCCCGTGGTTTAAATACACAATTATTTACCTTAAAATAAGCTTAAAGCTTAAGTAAATAAATATTAATAAAACCTTTGCATAATAACTAGTATTATACTCAGAACAGCACTAGAAATTTCTATTCACACATATAATGTATCTCAGTGACGTTACACGTGGAAAAATTGTACTACTACACCGATAACTTCAATAATGCAGTGAAAATTATTAAAACGGTAATGCAAGATGCCTTGTGGTAAAGTGACTAAATCGTTTCATCTGTTTCGTATGAAGAAATATACGTGGAATAAGGTAAAAACTGTGAGACAATTCGAGTGAGAGGCTGTTTACGGTAAAGTAAGCATATTTGAAATCAATTTTCGAAAAAAAGAAATATGATCACCGCCTATAACTAATCATAGTTAATTTGGCAGCAAATTGGTTAAAAATAGTTCTAAGACTCGATGTTACATTGTGAGTATTCTCTGTAAATTTTTGTCACCCCAAGTCAGTTTTTCTTGTTTTGTACAAACAAGAGCATGAATTTGCACATTATTAACACATTTACTGTCATAAAAATTGCCCGGTTTTCATTTGGATGACGCATAGTGAGACGCTGCATTATAATGTTATTCTTACATATACCGGAAGGATATAAAACGGGAAGTAAAGTAGATCTTAAGCCGGGCTTTGAGAAGTGCTCAATTTACCGTGAACAGCCTATACCCAGAGACTGTACGCGCGGAATGCTGGTTAAAACACAGAGGTAGAATCGAGAAGATGTCAAAGGCGAGATTAAATTCATCTGTTCGCTGCGTGAACATACCTTCCTTTATTAATCCGCGCAGCTGGAATACATTCCTGACGTGCCGGAGCGGAATCTTGCTCTTCGCTACGCAAGGACAAATTCACAAAGGCTCTGCATAAAACATGTCTGTGTAAAACGTACCTGCTATTCTCATGAAATACTGCGAATGCGCGCGGTTTTTATAATCAGAAGCGCGATAATTAAACCGACGGCACCTGATACACGTGAGGTGGTGGTTATCTCCCGTTCGCTCAGTACTATAACAATATCAGTGACTTCAACAGTCTCGCAGCGATGTAAGCAGCTCCCTTGTACAGTTACCTTTGAAATAATCTGTGTTAAATTCAACCGAGCAAGTTCTTCTACTGGTGTCTGCTTAACAGCGGAAAAACATAAGTCTCTTACACGTATGTTCACTCCACCATAATGAACATGATGTGTAATCTCAGTGATCCGATATAAAATCATCCCAGTATTAACATATTAACAACTTCTGCTGTTGTGATTGATTTCTCGTTAATCACCTGACTGACTCGGCACAAACCCATACGGAAAAATTATGGTTTCCTATTTATGTTGTCCCTGGCAGAGATAAAGTTTTACAGTGACATTTCATTATTTAGCTGCTTTACTTTAACCACAGAGTGAGGTAGCGCATTGGTTAAACTTTGGACTCGCATTCGGTAGGACCTGGGTTCGAATCCCCGTCCGGCCACTCTGATTTCTGTTTTCCATGATGGTTTCCCGAAATCACTGCAGGTGAAAGCTGGAACGGTTCCTTACTACAGGCCATGACTGATTATTACACGTTCCTGCATGTCTGAACAACTTGCTCCGTCTCTAATGACCTCGATGTCGACGAAACTGAGTCCTACCTACCTACATCATTTTCACAAAAATTGTCAGTCTGGCCGGAACGATGCTATATCGGCGTCTCTCATAGTCTTCATCGTTCGTTACTCTTGTATAGTTTCCTCAGATGCTGGTGACATGCGACGTGGTGATTATTCTTCTATCACCTCTAAACTCTGACGTTCTACATTTTAATGAGTGTTCGGATCAAATATAATGGATAAATAATAAACCATTTCTCAGCCTGTTTACTGTGATTGTAANACAACTTGCTCCGTCTCTAATGACCTCGATGTCGACGAAACTGAGTCCTACCTACCTACATCATTTTCACAAAAATCGTAAGTCTCGCCCGAACGATGCTATATCGGCGTCTCTCGTAGTCTTCATCGTTCGTTACTCTTGTATAGTTTCCTCAGATGCTGGTGACATGCGACGTGGTGATCATTCTTTTATAACCTCTAAACTCTGACGTTCTATATTTTAATGAGTGTTCGGATCAAATATAATGGATAAATAATAAACCATTTCTCAGCCTGTTTACTGTGATTGTAATGTTTGTACTTGTTGTTTGAGAGGCTCCTTGTTTCGCGAAGTGTGACCGTGTCACAGAATGCGTATGCATTCAGAAGTGAAATAGCCGCTTATAAAGCGAACTCCAGCTGCACAAGCCAACAAGATGGCGGTGCTTGCCAGTAGCATGGCGGGACGCCGTTTATCATTCAGGGCTTGGTAACTATAGTTCATTCCTGGTTACTTCAAACTTTTCTGAAGCCATAATAAAGTCTTACTATTAAGGTTATTTCTCCGCCTCGTACAAACAAAGTTTAACGAAGTCTATAAAATTACACCAAAGCGACAACGCATCACATTCGTGCGCATCCAGTGTAATAATATTTCGCGTAAGGACTATTTATTTTACCAAAAATTATTGACTTCTATGTTAACACAAGTATAAAATGCTTTTGATATGTAACATATTTCTGAAACAACCAAATTTGTCAGCCATGGGGTGATTTTTCAAAAGTTTAATTCAAAATGTGTGAAGAAACCGCGAACTGACCATAACCTGCCAGCTGGTAGCCCAGCCAGTATTGGGAAACTTTAGCAACATGCCGACCGAACACGATGCCCGTTCGAAAGCCTCATGCAGCCAATCAGCGAATGGGAACGCCCACATCAACAAAACCTCCACGCCATTTCAGTTCTGTATAGTTAACTATACTGTGACCGTATTACATGATTCGGCGACACAGGATTAACATTCTTCTTTTGTTGTTTCTCTAAGGCAGACGCGGACGAATTGCTCCGAGCTGGCTCTTGGGCTGACAATTAGATTGCCTCTCTGATTACCATTGTTTTGATGGAATGGGTTATCCATCTTTTCCCTGAGGATGCTGAGCTTGTTAAGCACCAACAGCTAACAACGACTCCATTATGCATTAACATCACTTACATTCCTTTGAACACTCTGATGCTAATGGGTTTGCCTGTTATTCTCTCCAGTCGTTTGAATTATAACAGTTTTCTCCCTGTAAAGGGTCTGGTGAAATGGTTTGTTACCAGTTCAGTGCAGCTTATGTTTATAAACTAGCTGCTGTGTGTGCCTGTCCGATAACTGTTCATCTGTCATTGGAGAACCTAAATACTATCCTTGTCCAGATACATCGGAATAAACGTTTTCGAAGGGGGTTTTATTTTTGCACTTAGTAAAAAGTATATAAATAAAGCTGCACTACAAGCAATTCTCCTGAATTCGCGTGTTTAAGCAGTGTTCAAGAAACAGCACTCAGAACACGAGGTGCGACTTTATGAAATTGTGTTAGTTCCCAAAATACACATATAACCGACTTTAAGCCCGTTATCGTAAGTTCTGGTTGAAAAATGACCCTATGTACACGGGCATCCAAAAAAATTAAAAAGTAAATTAGAAAATAGCACAATTTATTAAAGACAATATAAGCTGTTCACGATTATTTTGGTACTATTGAAATCAACTTTTGAAAAATGTTACTGCCCGTACCTGCATATATTTTAATGGGTACATTAACATGCACCCAGTAAAGCTGGCCAACTCGTGTAGCTTCCGAGTGAACAATTTTTCAAAATAATAAAATGGACAGTAATGAACAATACGTATAGCTGTAGTTACGACACAATTAGTGATGTATACTGATTCCTAGATTTTTGAAGGTAGGTACAGTTTGTATAAAAACGATAGAAGTGCGTGATTTTACAGTAATAAATATTTCAAACGTACAAATTAACTTCTCTAATTCTGAAGCTGTTGGCATTGCGAATCACATATCCCAGAGGTTGGCGTAAAACATTTGGCATTAGAGAGATTTTAAAAATTGCTGAAGCTCGGCTTTAGGTCTCTAGCAACTACTGAGCAACAGATCTGGCGTCCTCAAAAGCTAGATTTCTGAACTTATTAAAGGAAAATTGATCAATGACGAATATAAGGCAGAAAGTGCAATATAATATGTATTTTTCTTATTTATAAATTCTTGGTGTGTACAAAAGAGAGCAGGTTTTGAATTTCCTTATTTCAAGTTTGCGACAAATTATGGTTGTTTGTTTAACGTACACACTGCTGTAAGCCATCTTGTAAGTAGTTGTATCTGGATGAACAAAGCGCATTAAAGAACAATTAAATAATAACCACTCGATGAGGCAAATTAAACTAATGTCGTGTGCTGCATTTAGACATCCATCATGTATAAAAATTCCCATTACTCTTAGATAAAAATTAAAAAGTTTTTGTACAAAATATTTTTATTGAGCACAACTTGCACGCGCACTTCATGTAAATTAAATTAAATTAAATTTTTAATTCTTCTTAAATGAATGCTGAAATACTGAGCAAACATAAAATATATAACTTCCTTCTCTTAGTTAATAACTATACATAAACGTTGACTTACTCTTTTCAGCTCGAGAAGAAGTGGCCGTGTGAGATCTATCCTCGTCTTGTGAATGGCTTTCAGGGCAACTTTAGATCCCTGTAAATTAAACCAGAATCTTTAAGCTGATTTTCAAGAACTACGAACTAAATTTGGTACAATGCAATATATACATAACTAGAATATTACGTAGAAAAAAAAGCAGGAAAATATTGAAAACAAAATTTTACCTGCTGGAAAATATAAAGACAACGTAAAGAAACAACGCTTTCACAAAAATAAAACTATGATCTAGAACAGCGTTTCCTAACCTTTTCCAGCCACGGACACCTATTAAATCACGTCAGTCTCGCACGCCGCCCGCTGGCGCACGTTCGTCGTGCTAAGTAAGCGTAGCGATTACGATACTTTTGGTGGCATTTATTTATTACTGTCAAATGGTCCAGATATGAGACTGCGGACCCCCATACATATACTCGCGGACCCCGGGTTAAGAAACACTGATCTAGAACATAGGGTTACTTCATTCTTGAACTGCTCGACGCGTTACTTTTTACGTAGAAAATTCATTTAGGAACACTTCTGGCCTACATACGCGGAGAACCTTGAAATATTTCCTTTTGTGATTCAGTAATACAGGGAGTGATAACTACCAGAGTTTTATTATTATGGCTCTAGTATCAACAGGAAATAATTCGGAAGGTTCTCATTTTGAACACGGGGAAAGGAAATCAATAAGACGAAAAAATATATTTTTTCGTCACTAAAACTTATGATATACAGTCAATAAGGTCTATGAATGGTGCTCTTAGTGCGGCCAGCCACGCACCTTGGCGAACACTTTTACAGATGCACATTGCCCCTCAAAATAGTCACCGTTGGCCGCTATGCACGTCCACCAACGGTGTATAACTTTTGGAAACACTGCTGAAAGATATTGGTAGGAAGACTCCGTACGGTTTCTCCTGTGGCAGTAATTAGTTTCTCAGCAGAATGAAATCTACGCCAATGTAGCTGTGTTTTCAAGCAGGGAGCACGAAAGAAATCGCATAGAGTGAGATCAGGTGAATACGGAGGATATGGCAACACGGTGACCTGCTGCCTTGCCAGTTCCTCTTGGACAAGTACAGTGTGATGTACGGGGGGATTGTCTTGTAGCAACAGCCAGTTATTCTTGTCACAGCTCAGGACACTAACGAAGAATTGTATCGCGCAGACGGCCAAGGATCTCAACGTAGTGAGTCTTGTTTACAGTTGCGCCTTGTGGGACGAATCCCACACGAACAATGCTCAATGAGTAAAAGAACATTTCAATCATCACTTTGCCTTCTGACTTGTCTTGTAGCAGTTTTTTTTCCGTCGTGGCGATGACGGCGATTTATAGGTGGCTGATTGTCGCTTCCGTTGCGGATCGTACAGAAAACACCATGTTTCGTCCCCTGTTATGATGCAGTTGAGAAACGCCAATCGACGTCAGAACCACCGATCAGGTCACCGCAGTTAGTCATGCGATCGTCACGTTGGTCTTGCGTCAGGAAGTGTGGCACACCGTGCTATGTAACACGTGACAGAATTTTTTGGCACGTGCCATGGCTAATCCCGACTGCTGCTGCCAAATCATTTGTAGAGTTTGAGTGCGGTTGGCACGCACCAACGTTGCAGCTTCTTCGATCTTGCGGTCAGTTCGGATCGTACGTGGCCGACCAGTAAGCTCATAGTCCTCCAAACTGTATCTCCCCTGCGCAAAGCGTTGGTACCAGTTAAACACAGCACTGCGGCCTATGCCGTCGTCACCGTACATATGTCTAATCATCTCATAGGTGTCTCTAGCGGATTTGCCGAATTTTATGGCATAACTTGAAGTTTGCCTGTTGTTCAAACTGCGACAATCTCGTGACCGTCGCTCTCATTCAACTACCTTTCATAACTGAGACCGCTATTCTGCTTACACTGTACCGTATGCACATAATTGTCTGTGGTGCAACCTATCTGCTGCAGTGCACCACAGCGACACTATGCTGCCAGTCCACGAACTTATTGACCGTCGCTGTGGTGCGTGGCTGCCTACACTCGAACTTATTAACTGTGGCAGAATACTGTCATTATAATAAAACTATTATTTTCTTAATGCTATTCTTTTTGCAGCATATTACAATTACTTATAAGATGATAAACTCGTTTTCTCAACCTCGCAATGTGGCAGATGAAGAATGCCAGATTTAAGCCGGGATGAGATTTTATTTTTTCGCCCGCAGAGTGAATTAAATGTATATCACTATCTATAAACATCCTGAATGCAGTAAAGGAATTAGGTGCTTTTTTATTTTCCACAGNTCCTGAATGCAGTAAAGGAATTAGGTGCTTTTTTATTTTCCACAGATGCTTGTAAAGCTGTTTGAATCATTAACCATTATTGAAAGAGCACGTACCTACGTCTGTAGCGTGATTGTCCGGAATGCCAGTTACGATGCGGAAGGGAATTTTGGTTCGAATTCCCGTTGAGGCATGAATGCTTGTGACGTGGGTACAGGGGAAGTTAAAATGTTGAAAAGTTGTAATTATAAAATGCATATGNGCACACGCGTATGGAAGCGGCGATTTTGCCATTTTACGTAATGTGACGTGTAGTCTAATGACCTCTGCTGGACTAGCGAAAACGAACTGTTCATCACTGCAGACCAAGCATGTTTATAAACAATTATATTTTGTTCTGATCTTTTTGTGCCCCAGTAACGTTTCAGACAACTGAGGGCTGCATATATATATGGGCACTGTCCAAATACTGCTAAAACGAAGGGAAACAAACACAGTTTTTAAGGAACGTGAAACACAATAAAATAATTACATCGTGTGTATTATTTTTTCTTTCAGTGACATGAGCTTTGAGTAGAATACAAAACGTTTCCATTCGTATAGTTACTAAATATGTGTTTGTAATAATTTTATGTCGGATCAAACCATACATAATCATTTCANCGTTTCCATTCGTATAGTTACTAAATATGTGTTTGTAATAATTTTATGTCGGATCAAACCATACATAATCATTTCATAATTTCTGTGGTGAGCAATAATTATTTCATATGGAGTAAAACATTATTTTGCATCAGCCACATAAAAAAAGTACAAAATATTTTTTTACAGTCACTTGTAAATAGTTTAGTGTTAACTACAAATTACAGGCTGTATACACAAAATATTTTGGCTGAATTTTCTCAAAATATATTTTTTCATTCACTTTTCATCAGTGCGAAGAAGAGAAGAATTTTGAAGTTACTGCGTACTCCTAGACACTAAAACATCGCTACTAACAACAGTCTCAGTTGAGTTGGTATGGCGTTCTGAAAGGTGCAAGCAAGCATAATCCAGAAGACAATCTTGAAACACCAGAAGATTCATCAAGCCTCGATAGTTTTTTGAATCACTCAAGAAGATTCACCATGGTAAATTTCATTTTTTTTACTTTATTGTTTACTAAAATATTGTAAGTTAATAATGATTTACTAAAAAATCATGAAAAATAATTAATCTGGTTTGTTTGTCAGGTTGCAGTCATTAAAGGCAATAATAGTGGCGTATATTAACACACTGATTTCTGACTAAAGAGCTTCCAATGACAGTTCAAAATACTACAATCATAAGCCTTAAATAAAAGACTCATAATAAAAAATGTTTCAAAATGTCTTCGTTCTCTAGTTATATTGAGAACGTCATACTCATCACACACCCGTCTCCAATACAACTTTGTAAGTTTATTCTTCATTTTTAGANAGTTATATTGAGAACGTCATACTCATCACACACCCGTCTCCAATACAACTTTGTAAGTTTATTCTTCATTTTTAGAAACATATAATTACAGTTATTCCTACAATAAAATAGCTTTTTTCACCTTCTTCAAAATACCAATGTTCTGTTTAAAAGCAGCAACTTTTAATGGTCTTGAATAGTTTAACCCACTTAATGAAAAGGGTTTCTTGTTTTGTTTTTTGTGTCAGAAAATTGTTTCTTTTTCTTAAAGAAAGAAAGGGGCGTTAAAATGGCTGCACAATTGAACACAGATCGTTATACTTAAAATACTATATCTAAGTTATTCTCAGTATTTTATTTTATTTGGCGTAGAAACAGATTTTTGATGTTCTTCTGATCCAATCTTAAATGTACAACGGCAGTAAAAACTCTAGTTTATCTATCATAAATATATCACAATAACGAAGTGTATTAACTTTCAGTTACACAGGACCACAATAAATACTTATCGCTTGAAGAAAGATGATGGCGATGAAAGTGAACATTCATTTTACAGTGTTAGTANTGGTGTTCTTCTGATCCAATCTTAAATGTACAACGGCAGTAAAAACTCTAGTTTATCTATCATAAATATATCACAATGACGAAGTGAATTAACTTTCAGTTACACAGGACCACAATAAATACTTATCGCTTGAAGAAAGATGATGGCGATGGAAGTGAACATTCATTTTACAGTGTTAGTATTGAAGGTAAATAATGTTAACTAGATTTACGATGGGATAGAATATACAACATTATTATGATCTCCAGGTAAAATCCTGTAGCATTATCCATTAAACAAAAAAAAAAAAACTTAAAACGACTTTTGAGTCGAAATAGTAAGTGAAGGTGGTACAAGTCTTTAAAATAAAGATTTTCAAATGTTATTTATTTAAAATATGAAGTAGTCTTATGTAATAAAACTGCAATTTCTAAAACATACTAGCGATTTCTTTAATTTTTATATGACATTCGTTAAAATTTATTTGGTAAAGACGGTCCACGGTAAAATGAGCGCTTTAGAAACCAACATTTGAAAAAAAATCACCTTTAATAACTACGGGTATGCTACAGTTCACACTGGCATTGAGGCTCCCAGTTCAGTTGGTAGCAAATTAACTTTCTACTGAGAGTGTAATATGTACGTTTGTGGCTACTGAAATAAACTTTTCTTATTTTATACACCAATGAGCACGGATGTGGATATTAACATATTTCCTGTCGTAAAATTTCCACATTTTCCATTTTTATGGCTCATGAATGAAGTGAGATGTTGAATGTTAATGCTAATCTTGCATATAGCGTAGAGAAAGGAAACGAGAAGAAAATTAGGACATAAGCAGGGCTCCCAAATGTGCTCAATTAACAGTGAACGGCCCTATATATAATTCACTTTCGTTAACATTTTAAAACGCTGCCAGACAGGTTACATAATTGGCGCTACTTACAACTTCGTAACTACTTTTCTAGACATCGCTCGCCATAAGAGATTTATAGCAAATTCACTTCAAGTTCGCTAGTCTAACAGTGGAATTTCAACTATGACAATACATTTGATCTCAGTCAGGTATTTCAGGTATTTCAAAGATTTGACGCCCCCTATTTTTTAAAATGAAAAGGGAGAGGGTGATATTGTAGAACTTCATTCAAGATTTCACTTCATTCTAGAATTTGTCGTTTCATCTCAAGTAATTTATACTCTTTAGAAATAAAATCATTTAAACATTTTGACTTTCAAGGTTGCATACCTCCCTTAGTAATTACCGTGTGTTTTGAAGTTGTATAATGATGTTTTCTTATTTGGCGTAAGAAACGTCTCACAGAAACATCACCCGGAGTTCAGAATAATCCTGTACACGTTATGTATATTTTCTACGTTATTTAAAATATTTGCCTGCATTATCAAAAAAGTAGTTCAGCTAAACAAAATGTTCGTGTAACTGTGCATTTAATTTACACTAAATTTATTTTTAATGAAAAAACATGAACTGCTCGTGACGAAGAGCATTGCTATAGCAGAGAGAATGGTTCGTCGCCGTCAAAACAGGCATATGATCATTTGTCGTAGCATTTGCTACTTTTAACAATCATTAAGTGTAAAGTAGGTATTCTAGATTGGAAAAAAACTTTCTCAACCATCATAACAAAACAGAAAGGTTACTACATTTGTGCGAATATAGAGTAAAAAGTAGATTTATTTATTCAATAATCACTGATTAAATCTTATGTAGGTATAGTCACCAGACACTCCATATGCTCGCAAAGGGGACTTGATTGCCCACAACGCTATATAAGCTAATACACAAGCGCTTGAACGCCATGCATGTATTTACTGTCGTAATGAACCGAGAGTTGTGTGCGTTCGGAAAGAGGCGTGATTTTATAGGGACTCATAAATTCAGGTATTCCGTTAGAAAGTTTTCTCAGCAATTAAAAGTGCCTCGGTCCATTGTTTGCAGTGACTCTGCCAATAGAAAACATAATAGAAGCACGCTTCACTCCGATAGACTCAAGAAACACACTAATTGGGACTAGAGAACTCTGAAACGGAATGCGCAAAACAACCGCCAGACAGCCATGCCAACGATTGCAATTGACTTTTCGCCGTAACTCATGTGCAGGGGACAGTGATAAAACTCTCCGCCAAAATAAGCTAACACTTGGTTTCCATGTTCGTGCCGCTGCCAGAAAACCACTTACCAACGCACCAATTCCAGACGTCTTTTGAAGTGGCGCAAGCAACACCGTCATTGAACTATGCAGCCGTAAAAAATGCCTCGTGGAGCGTTGTCACGGTGCATAATCTGGCACTCGGCTATACGTGTGGACCTGCGGATGCCTGGCGAATGGTATTTACCACAGTGAGTTGTGCCGCCGATGAAATTATGTTTGTGGTGTAATAGTTGCATAGTGTAATGTTTCCCTGCTTTAAGGCTTGGACCATTAGGATGGATCGATGAACTCTGGCATGTACTTAGATAACTTGAACAATAACATGCTCCCAACATTATGCAACTATTTTGAATGGGTTCTTTCCTGTATCAGTATTATTATTCTCCTTTCTATAAATGGTCAATTGCGTCATGGTTCGAATGCATGTTGGTGAGACTGCATAACTAACACGCTCAAAGCTCCGTCTTGAACCAAGCAGATCATCTTTAGGATGAGCTGGAGCGTTGTTTGTGTGCCACAAACATTCTACAAACATATAAACTTCAAATTTTCTACATGGCACAGGGAGGAGGGAAGCATATTCCACCAGAACTTGCAGAAAGCCTACCCCGAAGGTTTAACGCTGTAATAACCACAAAATGTCGTCCCGAACTACTATTAATTACATGGATGGAGACTTTAAAATCAATAGCATAGGTATCTTGTGACTTTTTACTACGTACCGTATGATGTTGGTGTAGAATTTGTTTGGTAAAAACTAAAGTTCACGCAAAAATTAGTATTTTAAATGTTATTTTACTCACTATGCGCAATGTCACACCATTTAATAAAGGGTATTTTCTTCGGAATAGAATTTCAGTGGCAGGAGATGGACGAAGTTAATTTCTAAGTTTACTAAAATTTAAGTAAGAATGACCACGTTTCCACTAAAGTTTTGTATGATCTGATATCAACAGGTACCTGTGAATTAAAGATGATTGATCGACAATACTACGTACTCTTATTTATGAAATTTTGAGGATATTTTTAAACAGAGATTCAAGCTAATGCCTTAGTTTTAAGCGTCCCGGAACTACCAAACGTAAGTCAGCTTCTTTAAGATGAGGAAAATGTGTTTGCAAACTTGTTCCACTTTGAAAACAACTTAAAACTCTTCCATTGCTGTTTTTTTTTTCTTCGAAATATTCTATACTATCGAAAAAGAAGCGTCTTCATTAAAAGTTTCACAAGTGCTGAAAGAATCTACAAAGTTTTTGGCGGTTGGTATTCATTAACAGAAATAAGTCGCGAATATACAAGTGCAGGGTGAAATAAAAATAAGTGATTACAGGTAAAAACTTATCACGTTCAGTTGCAAACAGTAGACTATATACGGAAGTTTGTTACACGATTGAAAAGGTTCCGTTGAAGTAATTGGAGTGCTATGATAACGTTAAATTAGAGTATTGAAACTTAATCAAAATGTATAAAGAAAACAAGTGAATGGAGGCTAGAAATCACACGGTTGAGATAGTTATCAAAATTAAGCTAGTCTTAAACGAAACGGCCCAAATTACGATTTGGAGGGCCCTGTATCGTAGAAATTCACGTGGCTCATCGTTGACTCCCCTGCACACGAACTAATATTTTTCCTCTGTCGTAGCCCAAGGCTGCAACGACTCATTGACGATTCTTATGGAACAAAATGTACGCTTTTTATAACCGAAATGGTAGAGGTGGCCGCATACGTTCATACTGCTTCTCATAAATGTTTTATTGGAAGTTACAATATGGACGCTTTACTATTTAATTGTACTAAAAACAGTAACTACTACCAAAGTTTCACAATATAAATTATATTAAGATATTGTGTGAGAAAAATACTGATTGCATCTGTGCAACAGGTTCGGTGATTAACCAGCGAGATTTAGAAAAAAAAATTGTATTGGCAAGGAAAACTATAAGATACTTTTCCCGAATCTTTCGTTAATGTTTTTTTTTGCTTATTTAGCTCTCTATTGTTTTTATCACAACTGCCTAATCAATTTTATCAACTTACAATGAAACTAGCGCAAATGCTCTCATAGTGCATTCAGGTCTGCATTTTCCGTGGGTAAAATTTAGCGGGTTCAGCGTTACGAGATTTGTCAGGTCACTAACGTTTTACCATCTTGGCGATTATGTTATTCAGTAATGGGTTAAAAAGACGGAATTTCAGAAACAAATGAGACAACACATAAGTTTTCAACTATTGCGTATACTTGTTGAGATAACTCACAAGGTGAACTACGTAAATGTTTTTTCTCTCCTCAGGAATCTAACATTACAGTAATTTACACCGCTGCACAGTTAATATTTTCCATGTTTTCAAGGGTATCGACAAATTGCATAAATATACGCCGGGACCAGATAATTGTCTAAGAAAGTTTTCACTGGCTGGGATCAGGATCCGGTGATTAAACTCGCAAGGAAGAAAACCCTGTTCCAGCTAGCAAAAAAACAGTGGCCGAGCCTGCAGCCTTGAAAATAGACGGCGGTATTCTGAGTGTACGAGCTGTCGTGCAAGTAGTATAGCAGAAATACTGCCCTGTGTACCGTGCTCCTTATATGTAATGGAATAAACTTCATAAATAAATAGGAGAAAAGGTCAAATGGCCCAGCGTTAGCATTTTGGTGTTGTGCGGAGATGGCGTATGTACATGGGTGGTGTGGCAGAAAAGTCACGAGACTGGCTACACTGTGCACAAACCGGCAACTTTGTGGACCTATCCTCCACAAGGCGTTTAGGTGTAAACCTCCCAGACACTCAGTGACAGTTTCAAGCTCTAATGGTTACTATGCGATTTGCGGTGGGGTCGTAAGTAAAGTTGTGTATGTGAGGTGTGTTACAAACATGGAACACAAAAATTCCAAACAACGTTGTGCCATCAAATTGCGCGTGAAACTTGGCGAATCCACTACCGTGACGCATGGAAAGTCGTGCCGGGCTTATGGAGAGCATTCCCTATCCAGGGCACAAGTGTTCATATGGCATGAGGCCTTTTTAGAGGGTCAAGAAGAAGTGGAAAACAAACCTCGTGTAGGACAGCCGTTAACCTCACTAACTGACAACAGTGAAGAACGAGTGTAGACTCATGTAAGGCCTGACCGTCGACTGACAGTGAGAATGATCAGTGGTGAGTTGAATTTGAATCAGTTCACTGTCCATCAATTTTTAACCCAAGTGTGTGCCAAAATGGTTCCAAAACACCTCACGGCTGAGCAGAAGGACAATCTCGGAAGGTTGTGTGTCGTGATCTTCTATACCACCTTGGAAGGGACACATAATTCTTCAGTCACATGAGCCCAGGTGATAAAACATGGGTTTTTGAGTATGCCGTGACCACCGAGGCTTCAAGTCATTTACAGCCTCGTCTAGCCAAGTCAGGAACGTCGCGACTAGTGGGTCAACATAAGTAGCCAATATGACTGGGCAGCTTGGTTGGTTTATGCATGTGGCAGATCGTATTTTAATTAAAACTGAGGTATGTGCAATTTTATACCCCAGAGTTTCAGTTATGTGTTCCTCAGTGTTTTATAAACTACTTTGATTGGCTGAAGTGCACGCCATTAAGTTTCCTGACAATTATGGAAGTGTGTCTGCTTGCCCGCTATATCGAGAGAGAACTTCATGGCCTCAAAGTTTTCACGTGTAAGTAGACGTTTGTCTATCAACTAGTAGAAAAGGTAACTTCCAAGTATTATTATTTTTATTATTATAATAGTACGTGTATGTTATGTAATTGCAAGAGTAAAGGATATTCTTCTAGATATATGCCGGGCTTTATTGTTTCATGCGCCCCACATAAAGGCGGTTTTTGCTGTATTTTGTGTTTATTAAAAACGATGTCAGTGATATTAAACAATTTTATTGGAAGTATTAAAGATTTTTTTAGTTAGTTTCACACATTATTTCAAACNAGATGTCAGTGATATTAAACAATTTTATTGGAAGTATTAAAGATTTTTTTAGTTAGTTTCACACATTATTTCAAACAACATATATAATTTGCGAAACATAATACATACCTAGTTTCACTAAATAATGTTATATTTATAATAATTTCCCCGTTGGTTTAAATATTATTACATAACATCGTTGCTAAACCAACAGCAATAAGAGCACGGCTAATTTTTATACATCAGCGAATGCATCATTAAGTTATATTCTGAGCATCGTTTTTTCTAGCTTGCAAATNGCACGGCTAATTTTTATACATCAGCGAATGCATCATTAAGTTATATTCTGAGCATCGTTTTTTCTAGCTTGCAAATAGCAACAGAGCAAATACAACAAAGGTTAAGAAATGGCCTACAGCTATTTTAAATATTTAGAGAATGTATCATTAAGTAATATTTCGGAACGCCGTTCTTAACTTGCCTAAAAATGAAAACACATTGAAAGGAGCGAAATTTTTTTACTATTCAGTGCTGCCCAATTTATTTTACCGCATTGTTACATATTCCGAAACAATGCCGCGTAACGACTGTATTGCCCGCCACCAGTGACGTCACATATAGGTTCAAGACCTTGTGGTCTCTGTTATTTACGGTACGTCCCAGAAATAAAACGCCGAAGTCAGGAGTAGCGCACTGAAAACTCTCATCGTCCCACGAAAGCGAGAATTAACAAATCTGAAATCAAATCAATGCTCTTTTTTATAGACAGGATATCATGCATAACGAATTCTTGCCTTAATGACAAGCTGTTAATCAGACATGATATCGAGAAGTCCTAAAAAGACGCAGAAAGAGGGTGACACACGTACAAATAGCCTTTGGACGCATTTGGATGTTGCTCCATGACAACGCCCTTTATCACACCGCAGTCTGCATCGAGACCTTTTTAGCAGAAATAAAATTCTTGCAGTTCTCCAGCCTACCTATTTATCTGCCTAACCTCAGTCCCTTTCCCTTCTTGATGCTTTCCAGCACTGCTACGAAGACTAGAAGAAGCAACTCCTTCGTCAGTGTGTAGTCGCCCAAGGGACTACTTCAAAAAGGTGACCATGCCGCGTGAAATAATACAAATTTACATACTGGAAAAAAAAATTGTCTCCTTGCTTTCTGCTACGTCTTGCAGGACACACTTGGTAAAGCTTTCCTCTTCCACAAAACGATAATATCTTTCAAGACTACCTGAAGTTAAATTAATATGCTGGCTTTATTTCTAAGGTACTTGATGGTGCTGCAACCGTGCCTTGTTGTACGTTTCTCAGAAACAATACCTGCATTTTTTTGTAGACGAACTTTAATAAAGGAAAAATAAAAGGCTGTCAGCAGTTCGGGCGAGGGATACGAAACGACAAAGAGTGGCACGTAATTCTCCGACGTGCACTTCAGGGGGAAAAAAGCGTCACGTGTAAAAGTAACAAAAGGGTTGAAAGCCAGGTTCGTGTAGAAAGCAGGCCACTCCTCAGTCAATATAGCTACCAGCTTCTCTGCAGAGAGGCGTGTTCGCAGACAGCGAAGCTCAGAGGCTGTGCAGTGACCGCTAAAGGTAAGTGGCCAAGGGAGAGGACGTCATGCTGGGATCACAATAGCTTGACGTACGCGACGCGACAACAAAAATTCGTATTATTATGAAAATTAGTTTGAGAGCCTCCACGACCAACACTAAAAAAGTTATTGCATGGGTATAGTTTATTACCACTACCAACCTCTTTAACAACAGTCATTACCATTATTTTTCTTTTGATGCAGCAACTCCTTTCCATGTCCACCGATGTTTCACGCGTGAAAAATGTAGCCAAAATAACACGTTTGCGAGAAAAAAAAAGGCATCGCTTTGCTTATTAATACAGTGTACGCTTGCGTATATGCTATTCACGGTAAAGTGAGCACTTTTGAAAGCCCTCTCATTTGGAATAACAGTCAATAAAAATATTTTATTTTAACTGTCAACTTCCGAGTGCTGTGGAATATACACATACTGTCTATAACTCTTGCATGACAATATTTATTAAAAAGGTGGCTGAAAGGAAAAATTAACTTGGGCCTCAAAAGTGCTTACTTTACCTTGAACAGCCTGTAGGAAAGAACTGTGACCTATCCACTAGTCTCACCAACTTTTAAGCACAAAATTACAAAATGTTTTCTCAGGCTTGTCGGCCCGCGACGCGAATAAATTAAAAATATTTTCTATTCGTTAATCATGTCACGCCCGCGAGTTTTGTCACGCTGACGTCACAGAACTGTCAATGCTGATTGGCTGGAAAATTATTTTTATTCGCATCGCGCCCATCGTGTCACGTCTGACATGCTACTCCCTACCTTTACTCGATGGAATGGCAGTGCCTTGAGCCTGAAGTACGGACATCGTGTGAATTGCATTGGTCTGTCAGGCAGGTTCTCTTATAAGCGTGGACTAATTTGTGCCTTATGGAATTCATAATCAATCCCCTCTCCTTCACCACTCAAGTATATAATCATATAAATCATATACTCTTTATTAATATCGTGCAAAGTTAAGGCAACGTTCTGCTTAAACCTCAATTGAGACGTTAAGTATAAGGGCACATAACCAAAAATGTCATTGTGCACAAAATGCGCACAAAGATTTCAATGTTATTAGGAAAAAACCGGATTGGTTACATGACACTAATAAAGACGTGCGGTAAATAGCCTTATTATTGATGTTAAACATGAAACGACGCTGCAGCAGAATACTGAACATTAGGATAATTTCTTGAAAACAATAAACTAGAGAGACTAGATATATTGTACACAAACGTAAAACATTCTGTCCACATAAGGAATTAAAATAACTGCTTCAAATTTCGAGGGCATGTTCAGAAAATCATTGCGGATCATTTAAAGCATTCTTTGCAAACAGGGAATATGAATCCGTATGTCCTTATTATAGCCATGACAATTACGCATACTATTTCTAACACACGTCGAAGTACAGCCAAGTTGTATTAATAAATATATTATTGAATTTTTCTTTATTAAAACCTCTATATAGGATAATAGCATGTACAAAGAAAACAAGGGAACGATCTGCGTACTAAACCTAGCCCAGACTTTCACCTAAAGACGCACGCATATCCATGCCTCACCTGGAATTTGAACATAGGACCCTTTGAACCTCGTTTCGAATTCGCCATGATTATCAGCTTAAGTAGGAGCCAGGTTGTTTCTACTGCAGCTTACTTATCTGAACGGTCCCTTTATTTTAATAAACCGTTTACTTTAATAAACATATATTATTTTTTGTGTAAAAATTTAGTTATTTTTCAATAATCTTTCGACTGCGTCCATATAAATAGTTAATTTTAATAATAATCCTCACAGGCTGCTACAAATATTTTGTTTTGATTGTAACTACGCATTTTACTCTGATTTTTTCACTCCTCGTTAAAAATATAGGTAATCTTCTGCTACAGAACGGACTATTTTAAATCGGAGGCCGTTACGCACAGCCAAACGTAATGTTTTTACAAATGGGACAGATGAAAAAGTGCGTCATATACAACAACAAATATCTCTTAATGCTCGAGCACAACATAAAAGAAGCTGCAGCGTCAAATATAAGTAGAAATAAAGTTATATTTATAAAAAACAATAATTTATTCTAAACATACTTCCAGACAAATACAGATTGCTACAGAAATTTTATGAACTTTGACTGTCCTTACCTTGCAAAATGCTGTAGTCACAAATTCCTGCCGATTTTGTTCTCCGATACTCATCGCGTCTTCTGATAACATGGTCTGAAAAGAAACATAAATCGCTCATATGTAATATGATCATCCGCCTCGCTTTACGATATACTTGGTATTAAATGTGCATGGTTATTTGTAAAGGCATGATAAACTCTAAACATGTGTCTCACTGGTAAACATTGTAAATTTCTTTATTAATTGATTTGTAATGTAATGAAGCAGTTATAACTCTAATAAAACTTGCATTTCATGAAATTTTTTTAGATAGACCTTTATTATTACATGTTCATATTTCAAGTTATAAGAATTTAGTTCTTTCCATTATTAACTTATTCTCACAGATAAATCGAATTATATTAAACAATTCTACAAAAATATCCTTGAAGAAAAAGGAAAACATATTCGTTATAACGTTTTGAATCACAGTACTAACGGCGAAAAGGAGATCTTTGCTTAAGGTCATCTCCGAACCAACTGGTTTACTTATTATGTTTTCGAATAATGCCTTTGCCGAATCACGGCAACCTTGCCATTTCAGCGCAACTCTTTATCGGCTACAGCAACTGAGAAAACGTAAACACTACTTAAAACGCTGAACTATTAACACTATTTCTTCAATTACTACAAATGCATACTGTAAACAACAAAACTGCACATAAAATATATTATAATTATCACTTCAGGGAGACTTCACAATTACACAGCCATCAGCGAGACTCCAAATGCAGCAGTAGAAGGAAAGAGGGAAGTCGGAGGCAACGGCGTCTAGCGCTGAGCGTCATAGTTGATCATGTTCTGTCATTCCGATCGGCCGGCGCCCATATTACCGTCCATTTTGGAAGTTTAAGACCTTGACCTTGAAAACCCCCAAAAAATTCCCAAAAATTTATTTTAAAATTCTGTTTAAAAAATGTATTTAAAATATATAAAAACTTTAAAACAATTTTTCAAAAAATTATAAGAAATTGATAGCAAATTAAAATTTAGAATGTTTGGGCATAGAAGGCATTCGGGAAAAGAGCAGAGGCGCCAACAGTTTGTCATGTTATTACAACACCTAACCACCATGTTTGATTTCAGTAACCTTGGTCCGGTGACCTTGTTCTTGACTCTATGGCCGTAACCTTGAATGACCTTGAACCCCACAAATTCCACAAATATTGCAGAAAATTATAAAATCCCAGAAATGTATAACAATTTTGAAAAATTATTTGAAAAAATGTTTAATTATGTGCATGTAGGAAGTCCGGATTTCGATGGCAGGTGATCGAATAGGCTCCCGATACGACCGGCCCTCGCCAGGTCGGCCAGTTTTCATCTCGTCAGCCAAGTTAGATGTTTATGAGCTCGACCTTCTTGGATGACCCCGAAGTGAAAAATATACAAAAATTCCAAAACATTTCCAACAAATTCCTAAAAAAAACTTTGAAACTTGACTCAAGACCCTTGGCCCAAGAACCAAGACCCAAGATCCAAGCCCAAAACCAGAAATAAAAAAAATCAAAATTTAGAATGTTTGAACATAACCGGGTCCGGACCCGAAGCCGGGCATTATTCTCTGTGATTCCGGTCTTTTGGCTGCCATGTTATGTCATCCAACCACCATACTGAATCCAAGTGACATTGAACTTGACATTTTACCTTGACTCTGTGACCTTGTATGACCACAAACACAAAACATAACAAAATACTCCAAAAAAAAATAAAAATACATCCAAAAATTTATAAAACTCTATTACAAAAAATAATCTAAAATTATATATTAAAAAATATTACTATTTAAAATGTATTTGAAAACTTACGTTTTTAGATGTCTCCAACAGCACCACGTCTAGCAGACAAATGACCCCTCCAAACAATCACATTGTATTATCATTCCCCTCTCCTTCCCCTCATCGATGCTCATTCTGTCGAATGCACTTCACTCGCCATATTGGTTTTTTCGTTGGTAATTTTTTAACATTTTCAACACCCAGGTGGCACTGTTGATACCAACAAAAATGTTAGATCTGGGTGATCTTCACCTTGAATTCATATACTGTATATGACCTTAACCCCGTTACCATGACCTGGGATAACCTTGAACCCAAAAATAAATCGTAAAATTGTTTATAAAATCCCAAAAATTAAAAAAAATTAAAAAATATTGATTACATTTTTTTATCAATTTTTCAATTAATCTCGCAATCTTTCCATCAATCAGCACCGCAATCAGAACTGCACTTAGTACCACAATTAACACCACACGCACCAGAAGCAGCACCACACGAACCACAAGCAGCACTACACGGTAATCCACACACCGTTCCACACACCAATCCCCTCCTGAGAAATCCTCACTATTCATCCTTTTCAGCTATCTTCGCCAATCCTCCTATGTAATCCTCAGTACTCCTCACTAATCCTCCTATGCAATCCTTCTCACCTAACCTCAGCAACCCTACTCACCAATACTCCTCCGCAATCCACAACAATCAACACGCCAATCCACACACCAAACCACACACCAATCCACACAACAATCCACACACCAATCCACACACCAAACCACACACCAATCCACACAACAATCCACACCAATCTATAACGATTCACATCAATCCTTCGCAATCTACGGCAATCCTTCGTATTCCTCCTCCACAATCCACAGCAACACACGCCAATCCTTCGATCAATCTCAATCTTTCAATCAAATCCCATCCTTCGATCAATCCCAACCCTTCGATCAATCCCAACCCTTCGATCAATCCTTCGATAAATCCTTCGCTTTGTCCACCACACATATGTATGGAAATTAAATTCGTTCACCAACTATCTCCAATTTTGTACATGTCGAAAGAATTGATGTTTTGTATGCATTTTTATACTAAAGTATTTATTATCATTCTAATTGTAGATTTTTCTGTTAATAGTCGAGTGCTCTTAGCACTACTTTAAAGTTGTGAGAGAAAAAAGGATGCGACATAAATATTAAGAAAATCCAAATATTATATAAAATAATTTATTATTATTTTGAAATTACAATTTTAGAAGAAAGCAGTTCATCACATAATGCGATATATCCCCGATTATACAGTTTACTATGAATGAAGATATATCTTTAACGTGCGCGAGATTCCAGCGTTTTTTTAAATCAATAACATATATAAGTCTATAAACATGTTCATTCGGGTCTTCGGGAAATAGGTAGCCAGTATTCTCGGCATCTTCTGCCTTCTTCATGTCGCTTGTTGTAGTAAATATATGTTGGAGGGGTATGTCAGTGCATCGAGAAAATTGCCATCATCGTCTTCTGTACTATCACTTTCTTCATGGTTAATTTTCGTCAATACCCTCTTCATTGTCATCTTCCCTTCCTGTTTTATATTCTATATGAAATTTGCTTTTCTTTGTAGCAGGAGTTGTATGCTCATTAGTATTTAGAGTCGACGACATTTTATTTTGAAGTTCGTCGATATCACGCGAAAGACTTGCATGTGTGTATTCCGCACAAACCGACTCTACTGCACTTATTCCGTCTTTAGCATTAACTGTCTCATCATAATAAACTGTCAAATCGGTATCCATCGATGCAACAAGAGGTATTGCCGGCAACACTTGCGGACTCCCAGCAGACGAATCCTTGTAGATCTAGGTAAGTTCTTTCAATGTACTGCCTTGCATGAACTGCAAGGGACTAATGTCATAATTCTTCATAGTGTGAAAAAGGACTCTTCGTACAGGCCGTTCCCTCATGACGACGAGCATTTTGAACATACATGAAAACTCGATCTCAGAGTCGGCACTGGCGACAACCAGTTAGCGATTATGCAGGTCACGGCTCCATGATCGTCGAGGTCAGAGGCAGGCCTTCGTATTCGCAATTTATCTCCGTGGTATGACGAGAGAGCGCTTCCAAATCGATGTTCACCTCACTGTATCAGAACGCCAACTGTCATTTTTTCTATATAAGTGCGGTCCTTTTAGCAGTAAAGAGCCTAGCTTGGGCCCACAAAAGGCTTCCACAGTAAAATGTATATGCAAAAAACATTGGAGCACTATGAGAAAACCCACATACTCGCCCCAGAATAAAACAGGTAGAGAATTATGTATAAATAAATATAGAAATATTAATTACTAAAAAATGTTTATACATAATCATGTATAGCTACATAATTATGTAAATAAAATATTATTGAAATTTTTTTATACCTAATTATATACATACATCGAGGAATATAACATTATTTTTAATGTTTATATTTATATAAACATTTGCCTACAAGTATATTTAAATAGCATATTATGTAAGTATCGGAGTGTTTTCTTCTGGGCTGAACGATCATATCGGTTTTCTCAGAGTGCTCCCATATTTTTTATATATACATTTCATGGTAGAAGGCCTTTTGTGGGCGCAAGAAAGGGTCTTTACTGTTAAAATAATAGCATTAAAATAGACAATTGACGTTCTGAAACATTGATGTGAACATCGATTTGGAAGCCCTCTCTCGTCATACCAAAGAGATGAAATGCGAATACGAAGGCCTGACTTTGACCTCAACGACAATGGAGCCGTGACCTGGATCAACGCTTTGGTGTAATTTTCTAGACTAGGTTAGGTTACTTCTACTACAGGTTGGGAAGATCAATGTTAAAATTTTGGCAACCAGAAATTTTCACCACCAGGTAAGCGCTAGTATCGCATGTGTACCAGTTTTTCTCTATTGTCTACGTTTAAAAAAATTATAATTGCAATAATTATAAATCAAATACAAAATAAGTTTGTTATTAAGTAAAATCATTCTCTTTTATTATTCACGTAGCTTAAAAGTGTATACTGTGTAAATTTTTAGCAGCTGTGATGAATACAATTAAGGTAACATCGTAATGCGTGGTTCTTAGAAAGAATAACGAGTCCTTTTTTTTGCTTTTCTTTTCGATATATGATACAATGTTTTTAAAGTTATATTCCAAAGGTCTAATATAGCTCTAGTATTTTTAATCATTTAATTTGCTTAATATCCAACCCTCTTGCTTCTCTATCAATGTGGACATAAAACACTGATCAACGCTTAAGCGCACACAGCTAAATTTCTCATTTTACGAGGAGATACGAAGCTCGTTTCATCTAAAGACTTGCTTTCTCATTTGTGGGTGAGGCAGTAATTTTCACTCGCATTTATATTCCTTATAACCTGCCGCATCTCACACAATTCCACTTGGGAAGCCCTTCTGCAAGGGAAGTTAAATACCTTGGCACTCTAATGGGCAGCTAACTGTAGTCTTGTATCGCGTCCTAAATAGCGGTTTCTCCTCCCCAGATAAAATAGGGAGTGAGACAATAGAGCTATTCTACCTGGTCTATATTTTGCTCGTTCTCCTACGTGCCGACAGACATCATAAATTACACGTGGTGCAGAATATATTTCTCAATGTGGCTACCAAAGCATCCCACAACGCTACCAGCGAGAATTTTCCCTTAAAAAAAGAAAAGTCCTGTTTCGAGACATAATACAGCAGAGAAGTTTTGCGACCCTAAACTGGGAAATCCACTAATTTCCTCGTTGGAGGACTACTAAAAGTCTTACCTAAGTAGCTCCTGCACATCGGCTGTTATATTCCCAGCCATGAAGCACAGCTGCTTTCACAAACTCAATTACACAGCCACTCATACAATAAACAAATGTGACACATATTTTTAATTTTCTTTTTTATTACTTCAGAAATAAACACTGTATACCAACTAAAATTATTTATTTTATTTGGTTATTAGATGTGCTAGAGTTCCTCCGAACGGCGACAAGGCCCTGGTAGGGGATGGGGAAGATATCGGCCATGGTCTATCTTAAGGAACGATCCCAGCATTCACCTGGAGTGATTTAGAAAAACGCTGGAAAACCGGAATCACAACGGCAGTGCCGGGAATCTAACCCGGATCCTCCTGAGTGTGAGTCCACGAAACGCACAGCCGTTTTATTCAAGAAACAGTCCTTTTACTAGCATGCGAAGCACTTTGCAACCGGGGACTACAAAACATCTGGCCGATAGACCGACTGTCAAAGTAAATCTCTCCACGGCCGGAGATAACTCAAAATATTCGTCCCGGGGCGTATTTGCCTGCTCAGTAAATGTTACAACAGTAGGGCATGCTTGTTTCAGCTACCTGCTGCGGATAAGGGAGCAAATCCTTTTGGTTTAAAAAATGCTTCGAACAAACCAAATAAAGGTATTCCTATCAAATTGCCTCCTAGCACTTTTAATATCTGAACTTTCTTCTACGTCTTGTAAACTATCGCAATCCAATTAGATAATTACCTTGATGTTCTCTCCTCCATTCCTGCCAAGGACAGAGCTATATGGCGAAGTAATAATCCATATATGGCTTCCACTTAAGGTCACGGGTGCCCTATTCTTTTACACCCATGATGTGTGCTCCCTTGCATATACAGGTTGTTCGGAAACACAGTACCCAAACTCCAGACATAGTTTCTTTGGACCAATAGTATCACAAAATCCCTTGACACGTATATCCGGAAACGCATTTTTATATCAAATAATTGTATCCGAAGTTGCGGCATATAATGCCTGGAGAACAAGGCTGTGCGATCATGCATGTAGAAAAAGTTGCATAGGTCGTAGGCGCGCGACAATAAATTATTATATACGCAGCGTTGTGCGCATAATTCCAATGCAACTTATCTTAAAGGCATGATCGCTCTGCCCTGTTCTCCAGGCGTTGTACGCCTCAAATTTGAACACACTTACCTGATATAAAAACATGTTTCCGTATATAAAAGTATAGGGCTTTTGTGTTACTATTAGTCCAAAGAAACTATGTATGTAGTTTCTGCACTGAGTTTCCAAACATTCTGTGTATGTAATTCTATGTGACTAGCCATATGGAGTCAGTAGTGGTATGCATTTGTGTACATTCCTACCTCAGGAGCTATTTAAACACGTTCGGTTTATATTTATAATGGTCACCATACATCCACCATGTATAATTTCATAAATTCTATTCTAAAGGTCACCATATATTCTACGCGAACTCTTAAGCCTCTTTCAGAATTCGGCTGTATTTTTGCTGCTGAATCACTCGATTATACTATATTTGCCATATCTCAGCCATCATCCTTATTTTAGTCGAAGCACTGTCGTTTCTGCTGACTCTCTCTCCAGACCAGAGAAACTTAGACTGCTTTATTATCTCCTCCACTTAAAAACCCAAACCCTCCCTGCCACCTGTCGCTGCAGCCCGCTCTTCTTCTCTCAGTCTCTGCAGAAAATGTTCATTTACTTATTCATTTCTATATTTACTATTCCAGTCCACTAATTGGAAGTACTGTTTCAGCACGCATACCCACTGACGGGAGTGTTGCGAGTGAGTGCAACGAGACTGGGAACACTTTGGTTACTTGGAGCTCGCGATGCCAACACTTTCACCGGTGAAACCGCCATTTACACGGGAAAACGAGAAGCCGCCATACCAGAGCCAGGGTGTTTGCTTGCACATAAGTTCAAGGAACGTTACTGTCCCCCTGTTACGTACTTCACCACTGCACCAAGCGCCCTCTTCACTGTTATAAAAAAAATCCTTAATTTTACAGAAAAGTGTTGGTAAACATTTATCCAGAGCTGTTCGTTAACTCTCCGTAAAATTACAGAGGCACCGATTTTAGAAAACTGGCTTTCCGTGAATTCACGGAATATCTCCGTTAATTTCCTAGTAAGTTTCCTGTATTTCTAGTTTAAAATCTAGTAGTCCACAATTCTAACCACGCACCTACAACTTCTACATAATGTATGTGGTATAACTTAGGTATTTGCAATATAGTCACATAAGAAACTTTTTCAGTTTCTATTAAAGTTAGTGTCTTTGAAGTTTTGCTAAATGTTACAGACGCCTGATGCTACTTTTAATGTTTGAAAGAATAGATCACGGTGACGTGGATAACCTAACTTCCGCAGAAACTATAATTTTGTGGTTACAGCGGCGAAGAAAGCTTCGTGTAGACTCGACATTGTTTGTCCCCGACACCCGAAGCACGTGGAAATACGGAGACTCCGTTTTTTTTATTTACGGACTTAACTCCCTTTTTTGTCATTACGGATTGCGTTTCCGTATATTTACTGTACATTTCCGTAAAAATTCCCTAAATATACGGAAATTTGTAACACTGTTCAAGCAGCTACAAGATCAGCCCAGTCTTGTATGGCTTTAAATAAAGGTCCCAGAGCCTTGCACACGAGGAAGGATGAATTTCATCTGAACACGACTGATAAATTGAACTTTATTGTCATGATTTCATCGAATATATTTGTCATATTTTTATTTATACACTTATTAAATAAACACACTGAATTCAATATTATAAACTTAGTACGTTAGATATTTTTATTGAAATTATTGCTATCTTTTGTTTGCTTCTCTGAATTACATAAATATGTTAATTTCCTCGATTGTAAGATCAATTACTATCTATCGATTGTAGAAATGCATTATAATCTTCGACCCATCCCCGAAAGCCAAGCGAATATTCCATTGATAACTCAGCTACATCCCTTTTCTCCCACCCACCGTGCCACCTCGCCAATCAACCAGCACCACTTTCAACCTCCGAACAATTAAAAAAGCTCCATCATACTTCTGGAAGCGACAACGTAGTCACCCGCTAGGTGCTCAACCAGTCACTCATGTGCCGAGCACCAAGTCGCAATTACTCATTCCAGTGCGTTCGAATTCAATTATACGGCGTTCATTATCCAGAACCGTCCTGCGTTACGGGAAATAGCTTGTTATTTTTTACCACTCTGTTGACACGCACAAACTGTCAAAAAAGACATGTCAATAAAGGAGAACATACATGTGACAACTGTGAGGGAGGCAGAAGCATGTAACATCCCATCAGTAACAAAAGTGCAACTACCACGCAACAAAGTAATTTGCAGCTAACAGTCACGCCTGATATCGTCAAACATGTTGCGCTTATTCATTTTATAATTAAACTCCAAGAGCTGAAAGGGGAATTGATCTGTATGCTGAGTTAGCATATAACTTAGTATTAGTAACACATGTTGTATATCACAGTTTATCGACGAGTTACATTCCGCACAATATGTAGGTAGATTTCAGCTTGCACGCGTTAAAAAGAAATAAGTTTTTGCTATTATAAGTGCTGAAGTATTGACAAGAATTTATTTCTTGTCTCACGCGAATGAAACAGCAGATAGCTACAAGATATTAGTTAAGTTTCAAGTATTAAATACGTAACTTAATGACCCTGCTCTCTTCGTTAATAATCATTCGATTAGTTTGAAGGGAGCTACTATATTCTAAAGAGAACTTTCCATGAAATCCTATTAAAAAATCACCACAAAAGCATATAATTATCCATTCACCAGGGCGAGAAAGAGTTAGCAAAGGGATGGAGAGAACAAAATTGGCAAACACTTCAAATCAGCAGAAAAACCTACAGCGCTCTGTATTAGTTTTTCGACCTACAATAACAGAAGAAAATTTACACAACTAGGCAGCTGCAAACTGACACGTTTAGTAAGCTCGTGATCGTAGAACAATACAAGTATTTAACAACCTGACGTGAAGGAGGGAGAGCAATCGATATTATATATATATACATATATATCCTAAGGCTACCAAAATATTATAACCTTATAATCCGTTTATTTTTATTTTCTATTTCACAAATATATCCTATATATCCTATTCCAAGAGGGCAACAGAATGTCCACCACGAAGCAAATTAACGGATTTTTCAACGTAACCAATATCATTATTGCAAAATTTAGGGAGTTATTAATTAATATTTATTAGCAGACGGAAAACCTCTAACAGAACAAAGACAATAAGTGGGACTGGACAAATAAACTATAAAAAAAAACGCACAAGTAGGTCTCACAACAATATTTTTATGTAGTTATTTGACGCCCTAATGTAGGCCTACGCCACGAAGGACAAAATGGGGCGGATTATAAAATTACAATTTACGACCTTATACATTAAAATGACAGAAAATTCCAATACCACAAATACCTAGGAATTCGAACCCAGAATCCCTTGAACTGAAGGCTGGAACTCCGACCAAATACACAAATTCATGCTGGACAGTGTATGAAGCAGTAAATTAGAGACAATCCGAAAACACAAGCATAGTAGATGGGTAGTATTTCTTCAAGAAAGGGACTAAGTTTACCCCCTCATGTGGAGGTAACCCAAGCTCAGGTATCCGAACTGGAATCAGTGTTGGATCAGTAAATCATGGTCTGCCATGTCACCTGAAGGACGACCATGTTAAATGATTTACTCCCTTGCCTATGCTACATCATTAATTTTGGATTGTCACCAATGCGCTCTTGGGCAATCGCGCTCTGTAATTCCATTTGGATGGCCACCATATTGTATTTCATCATTACTATAGCTCTGTCATCTTGCTGAGAAAACTCATGTTGATTATAATTTATATCGAGTTCCTGTCCCTGAAAAAATCCATCTCTTAGTCGTATTCATAACACACAGTCGTTGACAACCGTATGAAATTCATAGTCGCTTTGACGCCTCTGTAACTATGCAGTCGTCTTTACATAATTAGTCACACAGTAATACGTATGTATGCATGTATGGTGTTATATAAACATTGTCTCTAAGCCCATTGGCTATTCATGTGGGCCTTGGGTTTGTGTAATCTCTAAGGATCAGAAACTTCTTATGCGTTTCTGTACATGAAAACATTTAGTATGAATACATTTTTTTTAACATTTGTGATTTGTCAGGTTATTCTGTGTACAATATTTAATGCATTCTAAACGCTTAAACTATATGTAGGTTTTCTCTTTCCCCTGCCTTGCTGTGATAATTTATGTTACTGTTCAAATTTTTCAAACTTTATTACAGTATAAGCATATATACAGTAAATTGATAAAACTTTCCCTTCTTGCTGAGTAATCATGTTTGTAATTATTTACTACAACAACGCATTTATTTATTGATTTCGCTAATCAAGACTGTTTCTGTAAGGATTGTTTAAAGTGTTATAAATTTCCATTTTTATTCAATTTTCTTTTCCCCTTTTACAAATTTCTGAAATAGTTCTTACAATAATATGCTTTATAAAAGGTACTGAGATTTTAATTAAAACCAAGTTTGCTGTGGGAGTTTAGATATTTGTTTTAAAACATTTTTTCTTTTGGAGTTTTCAAGTAGTTTAAACTTGTTTTGAAAATTCTGACATCTGCTTGAGATTTTTGACGTTAGTTTGAGGTTTATTCGAGGTGATTAATGTTTCTTTAGTTTATAAATATATTTTATTGTTACATGTTGCTGCTTTGCATCGCTTCCTTTGCCCCGTACCGCTCGAGCAAGCGAAGCAGTGTATAAAATGCAGAAAGATATTCCGGGTATTGCACGGAGATTTACGAAGGAGTGCCGCTGCCGCGATAAGCTTATAGGGACTCGTGCCACCTTCTGTCATCGAGAGGATTTAATGTCTGGTGTTATCGTTGCAATAATGTTCTGGTCATCGCCCCTGCCTCTTTCAGCGTTACTTGGCTCGTGGGGAGCCTTCTGGACCGGGTTAGTGAGACAATTTAAGCCACAACGGGCCTCCGAGCTGACAGTCTGGAGTTTGGAAGATTGTACTACCTTAAGCGCCAGTTGTGCGAAGACAGCGAAGAGCCGAGCGAGCGAAGTGATGTAGGACGACAGTGACCAGCGGGAGTGAAGTCTGCGGACTGCGAGCACCGGTACAATGGAGAGTGAGACTGACGGGTGGGACTATTGAACTGGATGCACGTGTGACAGACATTTGGAATGGCGGAAATTGAGATATTGAATATGAGTAAATAATAGGCGTGAGTTAAGTGACTGTAACCAATATAGGGATAATGTGAAGGACTTCAATTAGAATTCATATTGACGTCAAATATTGCGCCCACTGAGAATAACAAAAATAATAGTAGATATACATATTTTAATGTTGTAAATAATAGCTACATGAAAATTTATAACATTATATGCAAACAAAAACTTAAATTTAGATCTTTTATTTTATTAAGACCTCCATTTACGCCCCTGGCGTCGTGTAAAATTTTGCTTTTTAAGATACCTTAAGATTTGGGTCATTTTTTGACGAATGTGGAGTTGCTGGCGAACGAAAAAGTTGGTGGGAGAAGGGAACTTAAACTTATAATTTGAAATGTGATGGTGGGTGATAGCCTGGATATCTGCAGCCTGCTTGTTTGTACGAAGTAATTTCAATCACATGTAGATGAAGCCTTTCGTCTCAACAATTTGTGACTTGTTAACGATATACAGCCGCGACTGGCAATTAACCTGTGAGTATTTTGTATCGTCCTTTCATTTGTGATCTAGTAACCGCAATAAGCATTTTAATAACATATATTTACAAATATGTAAATTTAAATAAATTACATATGAGTACATACACTGGAGGACAGCGTAAACTACGATTTATAAAGTCATGAAGCTATCTAACTCGTAGGGCACAATAACATCCTCTTAGTGGTTCGCAGATGAGGAAACAGAATGAATGTGAAACTTTAATAAATATTATTGAATACTATTTTGTGAAGATATTTAATAAAAAACTGTGAAGGCTATCCGAATTACTCACGACTGCACTGATACATAAAGAATATTTTTAAAATCTGACAATTTGAAATATTTTTAATAAACAATACAAATTTAATATTTGTTATGCTTTTGTTTGTTAAAAGAAAAGGCTATCAAATAATGGTGGAATACATCGTGACTTCTAATATGAACACGCTATACTACTAGTAGTAGAAACCGACATAAAGGTCTGGTGTGAAATAAATTATTTTCTCCATAGACTCTCGTCAATATTCTAACAAGAGTTCTTGAAAAATTTTCCGTAGGTCTTTATTCAAATAATATTGTATATATTTTTTACATTTCAAATTTAATTTTATTGTTATAAATATTTTCTTAAGAACTCCGCCAAGGCATAAATGAGAGCCAAGGAAGAAGTTTTGATACATTTTTGAGTAAATACTACACATTTGTAAGTTTATGAATTTGTCGAAACATTTTTATAACTTATTGCGTGGTGTGTAAAATTAAAATGTATTTTTTGAAACTTCCAGAAAAATATTTTTTATTTAGTTGTTGGATTTTTCGAGCACAAGGACACCAAGAACTCAATATCAAGAACATCGTTAATGTAAAATATAATCCACATACAGAGATCAGTGAAACTAAAATATAAAACGGTGCTTATCCAAATGGCGCTACAGAGTAAAAGCACATCCAACTGAAAATACGACATGAAGAAACAGGTTCATACTGACTGCTATCCAGTCCTAACAATATACCATGAGAAAGTGCACTATATTTATGGTTGCTATTTAACCGGCCGTGGCAGTTGTTTAGTTTGCCACTAAAGTGTTACACCTTGTTAAGGTTCATCCTATTTTGGAAACAATTTAAAATATTCGTTTATTTAAAATTAATGCAAAGCTAGATCTTACTTCTCAATCTTCATGTTTTTTCAACGTAACCCGTGTTTTCTATAAAGTTGTGAGCCAACTAAGAAAATTCATGGAGATTATATTGAGTTATCTATTTAACACACTGTCAAGATTCAATAACTGTTCCGAAACCACAAACTTCTGGTGTTCGAAATTCTTAATTTCGTTAATTTATTTGCACAATGTAACTTTGTTTTCGGTATTCCGTCATTATTTATTATGTGTTAAAATCATGGTAATTTAAGTTTTAAGGTTGCAAAGTACTTTGTAGTGTATTTCTATACTCTCAAAACACAGCAACCTATCCAAAACTCAGATATAGAGTTGGCAACACACTTTGTTCGCCCTTCTTTTGTCTACAAAATGTGTGGCGTAAATTTCTCCGATAGAAACTACTTCTGAATCATAATACTGAAGAAGGGGGGCTGGAAGGGGGCCGACTAAGAAATTAATGAAAATTGGCGAGGGTGGTGGTAGGAAAGCCTCCGTAAATGTATTTTTAAAATAAATTTTTGTAAATTTTTATTTATTTATTTTTTTTAATTTTCTAATTTTTAAAATTTTTTTTAGAGAATTTTGCGAATTTTTGTGTTTAAGCTCATTCAAGGCCATTGGCATGTGGTCCTGGTCACGTCCTTGGGGGACAACACAACATGACGGTCGGCAGAGCAGAATGACAGAGCATTATGTCTGTTTCCCATGCATGCACATGCGCAAACACTTCACGGTCCACACCATGCAGGTGTGAGCGTGAGAAAACAGCACTGAAGCACGTATGCTAACTGAGGTTACTTGACAACCATGCAGTTCAGAATCTGTAAAAGTGCAGTTATTTTCAGTTTGTCATAGGCCTGCTACCAGCCTCAATGGTCTGTAAATGCATTCTAGGCGGTTTTATTTTTTAAATACATTTTTATAATTTTTTACAAATTTTTTACGATTTTAATACATTTTGAAAACATTAAAAAAATTTTTTTTTAATATTTTAATATTTTTTGAACATTTTAGAATTTTTTTAATTTTTTCATAATTGTAAGATTTTTGTGTTTTTTTTATTTAGGATCATTAAAGGTCATGGGAACGGGCATAAGGTCAAGGTCACCCAGATCCAATATGGCGGTAGGGTGACGTCATAAGATGGCTGTCGATCGGCTGCGGCTTCAGAACCCCAGCCTCTTGCACCCGAACCATCTAAATCATAATACTCTTAGTTCATTTATTATGTCTAGCGGTTCGCTGGCTACCGCCTGTCCTTGCACCAAGTTGCCTTAATATTGAGGTGTCCTTACGTACGTTTCATCCTACGTAAACTGCTGTACGAAGGTTCACCAAGAAAACTTAATTTTTCATCAATAAAACACCAAGTAAAATTTGAGATTGTTTTTCAAATATACATTTTGCCATATACTTTGCAGAGGACCTTCAATAGATTATTACGCAAGGGAGAGCAGCCAAATTATCAATTTGAAATACTCCAAAGTAACGTATAAAAATAATGTAAATTTAGAATAGCACTTCCTTCAAACTGTGTCATTGGCCACATTGTAGAAATTGGAGTATCCTATTTATAAAATTATTTTATTATATCTGATTCTAAAAGGATACAAAACTTTTGGCATGATGATGGAAAATAAGTCTTAAAGGTTCAATATGATATTAAAGTTAATGTTAGTGTAAATAGAACATTACAAACAAGACATACACACACGCCTATCCATATGTGTGAATATATGTATACACACACGCATAAATTTGTTGTCCCATGAGAAAATTCTACCCATAGTTTCTTTTAAAAGACGAGCCCTGAATAAAAGTGGTGCTCTTGAGAATCGTTCCATTTTTGTTGTTTGCTTCCTATTTAAATTTTAAAAATTAAGAAAAGAAATTGGATGTATTAGTATTTTGAATGAGCTGCTTGCAAACGCTATAACGAGAGTATTTTATTTTTAATATTATTTCTATGTATTAGATGTAACCGAGAGTTGGGGATGTATGGGTTCAGAGGATTATACTACACACCAACTCGCTTTCGGCCTCCTCAGCCGTGGTCTGAGGATGAACATAAGCTACTGGATTGACGCTGCTTCCAGCGCGGATTTCTGTGCTCGGGTGGGATCCAAGCGGTAAGCAAAAACAGCCCTTTATAAAATATAGTGCTTGCCCTTAAGATTCCTGAGCCCACGAACTGTCTGTACTCCATTCACGAGCTCTTCGCACTTTTCGAATCGAAAGTTAGAAAAATTACCGTAGGTGTAACATACTTGCCTGTATTTAAAAATAATAATAATAAACAACCAAAATGTAATACTTTTAGTAATATTAAAGCATTCTATTTTTGATTGAACGAAACTATCACTTATATCTTGCCAATCTGTAAATAGTGTAAAACAAAGTCGCTTATCCGCGTCTGTCTGTGTATTCGCTTAGTACTTCTAAACTACTTAATGGATTTTGATGCAATTTTAAAAATCATTTAGATAATTTCTTGAGGGAGGTTTTGGTGAATACATTTTTATTTAATGTAAGGATAGTAGATAAATGTCTAACAGTTTGTAATCAAGTCGTAAAAACCCGCTTTTAGGGCGCTTACATGTCTTGAACTGACTAAACCATAAGAGATACATCAAATTATGTAATGTGCTACATAATTGTAGCTCTCAAAAAGGTCTACAGAAAAGTCTGCGATAGCATATGTTTATCTTTTAAGGATGACCCACAGTAACAATTTTGTCTTTCAAAGAATCGCTGTAAAATCTAAATTGTTACCGGGCGAAGCCGGGCCGGTTCGCTAGTAAATTATAATATATACTTCGTAATCAAACGGAATTAAAAACAGTGGCAGCAGTGCATTGTCGACAACGGCTTGTAATAAATAGTTCGCATGTAAAATTTTATTAAATTGGTTGTTGGTACGTACGCTTAATGTCTTCTAAATGTCTCATTGAAACATTTACATTTCACGTAGCACTGGTAGAATCGTATTTCATTATTAATAATTAGAAATATTTATTTTCTTGTTCTCTGATCAGCGCTAAATGCGGTGCATAGGTTCTTGTCTCTTCGCTTTTTTTTCCACGAAGGAAAAAACTTTAGGTAGAGCGCGTTTTTATTTTATTTATTCATTTGTTTTACGTTTCTCAACGCTTGTAGCAGGAGAACGGTAGTTTTATGTTTTCCATTTTACCAGATTTTATACTTATATAATAAATAATGGTGTCTGGATTAGTGATAAATAATTAAAATGTGATTATAATGTTAAATACTTATTCAATTTTGATTCAACTGTAAAGGCGGCATGGTTAAGACTATTAAATTAGGCAACATAATTGGAGACTGCTGTGTCTGTTTATTTCTTACAAAAAGGAATACTTAAATTATTAAATAAAAATTGTGCACATGCGTTTAACCTATCTAATCAAGTAAAAACGTTGTGATAAATGTGTTTTTTTTAACTGTCGGTTTAAAACTATTTTGTCTTGTATCGGTTTGGTTGGGCGGATGGATTTTTCTAACGTATTTACCGTTGCCATTGGGCCTTACGTTGTCTGTGTGTGAAGGCGAGTGTTGGACGTACGAGGTTTGTTTTTGACCTTGAATGACATTTACGACTATATAATTTATTTAAAGGCTACGTCTGTTAATCTATCACAACTTCGTAACTAGCACTTGGTGTTTGAAACACAATATGCAGCGTGCTTATACATTTTAGTGAACTGCATACTTTTCAGCGCCCCAATACAGTGCTCAGACAGCTAAAGAACATTCAGGAAAAAATAATAAGCCTAATAAAACGACGGATAAAAAATACGATCAGAATAAAAATTACGGTACAGTGTGCGTCCACAAGATTGTTTAAAATGTTAGCCGTCATCCTGTTTGTCGCCGCTAAGGTAAAGTGATAAAATAAGGGAGACGTATTTTGTGCAAAATTTTTCCTCTTTATTTTGTTGTATTGTATACTCGTTTAAACATTTGTTTGGCTCAGACTTGTCTTTTATCAGTAACCTAACCCACGTCAATAACGAGGGGTTAAATACCTTCTGTACTCCCCCTCCCCCCCAATAGTTAAACATAGCTAAGATAATTTATTAACGTGTAATTTGAGTAATGAATAATATAGTGGGTACCACGTATATTTTAATAACACGTACACAGTTAAGTCATAAAACCGACTTAAATATGGTCGAAAATTGTAAACGTTCAAGTTGCGCTATTTGAAATACGACTGCAATGCTAAGGAGTTGAAAATTACAATGTAAACAAAGCATTTGATGGTTTAAACACAGAAGCCACATGACAATGGTTTTGTTTACATGTAGTATACGTTATCAGCACCTGAAAGTAAAACCTAAAGCAAGGCTTCAGGAACGTGTGAAGTAACCGTGAATTGAGTTAAAAATATATTATTTCGGTTACATAAACAATTGTATGTTGGCTTAGATAAATGTGTATAACTGAAAACCTACACGTACAAACCAAATGCCTTTTCTTAGAAACATGAATTGATTATTAAATGAACGAAAGTTAAAATAATTGGTAACAACAAAAATTCACTCATGAATATGATACACTTACTGAATCATACCATCATGAGTTTAACACTATATGTAACAATTCAATTATATAAAAACGTTAACCGGCCTTGTTGCATTATAAAGCCTATACGTTTTCAAACTGGAAGAAACTGCTGTCACAAGCCTATCAACGCAGTCATTTTATTTTCTCCCGAGCACGTACATTGTCAAGGTAAAGGTCAAGGGTGAAGGTCAAGGTAAAGGTCACGGGTGAAGGTCAAAGGTCACCTTGATCCAATATGGTGGTTGGGTGACGTCACAACATGGCGGCTGGCCGCGCGTGGCTCCTATCCCAGATCCCCTTGCCACAGACGCGCCACTGATATTCTACTAGGTAGTCTGCTTGCAAGTAGAATGCACTTGTACATATAAGCAGCATAAATTTACGTCACTCAATAACAACAATAGTTAATTAAAGAAAATTTAACCAAATCATTTCTCATGTTTGGCAGTCGCGAGTGTTCTGAGTATCATTTACGCCCTTGATGGAACAAAAATGTATATAAAGTGTGACATGTGTGTGAATAACTGGCAGGTATCTGGGA
>NQII01002905.1:265831-297387 GCA_002778355.1 Clitarchus hookeri | reverse complement strand
GGTTTTCTCGGTGTTACATTTTGCACATTTGTGTAAGAATATGTGTTTTGTGTACAGACACGAACACACGCACACATTTATCGGAAAGCAAAGAGGCGGATTATTATAGTTTTGTGGCCATAAACAGTGCTAATGCGGAAGGAAATGGGCTACCAAAGTTTTCCGCATAAGCAAATTTTTCTGTGATGATAAATGTTAAAGCTGATTGCCTGCCTGAGTCTTGAACTACTTCACAGCACTTTTGAAATAGAGTTTTCTTTTTCGACGAAACTATTAAATGTGTCCCCTGATATGTTTACTCCCGAGAAGAAAACGTGCCCCTTACGATGACGGAATGGCACTTATATCTCACACATACTATAAATATCATTTTTTAGAAAATCGCCCCGTGTATTACGTGTCGAGTTGTTTCCTGATGATATAATGTATCTCAAACGTTTTACACTTCTGTTAACATAAAATTATCTTATTTTTTTGTTTAATTGGATTTTAACTTATATTTTATTTATAAATTGTAAAATTACATTTAAAATTAATATGGATAAAAGCAGGAAAAAAAAGTGTGGTAGTAGTGCCCAGAAAAAAATAGTTCCCAAGCAAAATATTATTGAACTGAGTGCGCACGAATTCGGTGCTTTGTCCCTTTGGTGTATGTTTCAGTAATGTTAACCTTTTTATTTCCTGGGGTGGAGAAATATCCTGAAACTAGAATTTTAGCAAGGCTTCAGTCAAGTTGGAAGTTACCATGAATGGACTGTGCTGATCTGTCACGAGTGAAACTACGACATGACCTTGTACTGAACTTTACTGCAGACTTTCCCTGAATACAATAAGTTTACCACTTACGGTGGCCGCCTGGTTGAAGGAATTTTGCACGTCTCAGGCCTAGAAGCGAGGGAGCGCTAGGGGCGACCGAGACATGCACATCAATTCTCTCATCGCCTCTACGCGCAAAGCACTAAACTGGTGTGCAGCCTTGTCGTCGATAACACGCCTCTATGAGATTTCAGTGGAGACCCTAACATTTTACGATGTAATAATAAAAATAAAGGTTTGATGCACGTCCCTATTCCTTTTTTTAATGTTTCGTACTGAAATGTTTATACCTGGAAATGACCGTGAAAACACACGTTCGAGCCATTTTAACTATCACAAAAACCATGCTTTAGAGAGAAATGGAGGAACTGAAAAACGTAAACAGAAGCATAACATTTCTTAAAAGCTATTCGTAAGGAGATCTCACTCAATACACGGACGGTTTTTTAATAGAACGTTTTCTGCTGGAGCTCTGCACGCCATTCGGCGGCCTACCCAGACGGACACCTTAAGAAGTCCCACTGGTACACCGAACATGGCGAGGCCTCGCACTTGTGAACGTCAAACGCAGAAAATAGCTCCAGATAGACAACCGTCTAAAATATTGAATTGTTAGAAATTTTTATAATCGTTGGCGTGTACCACTGATCACAACAAAATTGCTGCGATAAAGTATATCTTAATTATGTCTGGCCAAATCTGTGTGTTTGAAGAAATATATTCATATCGTGATAACACTGTTCAAACTTCATGCACGATAAGATAGCGAAATTACCTTACTTATCATGAAACATCAGGTAACAAAACAGTTACTTATATTTAATCAAAATGTGGTGTATATGCACTGATATTTTTTTCCTCTACTTTATATCAACTGCTAATGCTTTTGTAAAAATTATTTACAGGACTCATGACCCAAAATGCAAACAGGTAGGGTTCCAAATTTGTTTAAGTTAACATAATAGAAAAGAATTTTTTGAAAAAACTTGGTGACAGCTCTTTTAATAATAATTTTAATGCAATGTAACATTCCGAAGTGTAATCGGCGACAAAAAACTTGCAGATCTGTGCAAAACAGTGCATTATGCAAAATATTTCTAAAACCACTTTATATTTACTTTGCCTGAGAATGAAAATAAACGTTATCATCCTAACGATAATAACGAGCTATTAAAGCGGAGACTTGTAACCTGACACGCCAACAAAGTAAAAGGTCAACGAACGAACAAGCTTTTGTCACATACCATGGAACTTAACCATAGTTGAGCATTATGAGTTTGGCTCGATTGTTGACAACGAAAAAAGGCGAAGAGATTGAACGAAAACAGAAAAATGATTAAAACTTTTTAATACTTCAATTTTATCATTCTATATTTCAACAGCACGCTTTCGAAACTCAGCGCCAGTTGAATTCTTGAAACAATTCAACTTGCAAATCAAGTTTGTTCTTACACACACGTCACTAAAGCAACATTAACAAGAATGAGCAAACAAAAACATAAAAGAAACTATTTTTATTTCAAGTAAAAAAAAAATTTTAATCTCTTTTTACTCTTTGCGCGCCGCCATCTCATGACTAGCGCCGGGGGCATTTGCCCAATCCACCCATCAACTCTGTAACTTTTCATTTACTCCGAATTCACGGCCCGCGGCTCGATTTCCAAACTCTTCAGCGAACAAAATCACTTTCATTTTGAAACCTGCGGTGTAGGTACTTCGTTTTTCCAACAAGAAACTGTCGCGCTTTTTCACTGCCATATAAAAACAACACTACGTAAGGCGGAAACACGATATAAAAGAAATTCGTAAGCCTACAGCGCAGTCAGAGTGCGCTGCGAGCCTGTTGGACGTAGGTAGTTCTTTTGGAATGTACAGATATAGCGCTCTATATACAGCCTTGACTGCCGGAGTTTATATGTACATTTATTGGAAAAAGAAATAACTTATAAACATGTAATTTAATTGAAGTGATTCTTTTACGAGAAAAAATTTTATCATGCTTTCTTTTTATACATTTTAAGTATTTCTAACGATTTATGTTAAAAGCAAAAACCTAACCATTATTTCTGCAGTTTATCTTTGAAAGTCAAAAGTCAACGCCTGTGGCTACGCTTGGCAACATCGCTTACTTGCAACAGTGTTGCCAACGTAGGCGATTTTTCGCCATTTAGGCTACTCGGATTGGAAATCGGCGACAAAAAAATCTTAAANAACGTAGGCGATTTTTCGCCATTTAGGCTACTCGGATTGGAAATCGGCGACAAAAAAATCTTAAAGGCGACTGGTCACCTTATAGGCTACTCGAAAAAGATGAAATTTACTTTTAGTTAAATGATCGAATCACAACACAAATGAGCATAAGCAAAATAAAAAAAAATATACCCACGCAAAAAGTATAGGAAAATCAAGATAAAAAAGATGGCAACACCCTTCGTTAGTTTCGGGGAATACCCCGTATTTGTCGTAGCTATAACGCAACCAAATTTAAGATGCAATCAAGATAAAGCATTCGCTTCGCTGTTCATAACCATTGTAATTATATGGTATTCCTTAACGACGATTGGAAGGGAGAACTTCAGTATTTTTTTGTCACTTCAGTCCAAAAGTTTTGGAAAACTTATCGTATGCGTGTTCGTTCATTGTTCGTCGTCTGATTTTAAAGACATTGTATTGTACTTGTGACAAAAATGGGAAAGCACGGAAAATATGTGAAACATTATCGTGATGAGTGGGAAAAAAATCCAGCATTTAAGAGTAAGTACTTACGAGATGATTTTTATTTATTCCTGACTATTTCTAATATTATTTAAATGTGAGTGAAAGCTTGTGTAGATGAATGGAAGGAGGCCATGGAGGAATACATATTTTTTGCTTAATTTATATGATAAACTAGCGGACGCCCGAGACTTCGTCCGCGTGGATTTCGGTTTCAGTACACAATATCTTTATATGTAAATTATAGCCTATGTGTTATTCTGATGTATAAGCTACATTATTGTAAAGTTTCATTAAAATCCATTTAGTAGTTTTTGCGTGAAAGAGTAACAAACATACATCCATACTCACAAAGTTTCACATTTATAATATTAGTAGGATTAAAGTAGGATTAAAAATCTCCAACTAACCCACGCTTTCATTTTACAGATTGGCTAACCCGAGCACCCGTGGAACTCACAGATAGTGGAAAAGGTGAGGCATATTGTAAATTATGCGTTTCACCACTTCGTGCACACAAAACTGATTTAGAAAAGCACATGAAAAGTAAAACACATAAACACAAAGAATTAAGATTTGCAAAAACACAACCCAAGCTTCCAGCATTTGGCTACTCCTCAGTTAAAGACACCTCAACAAAAGAAAAAATAATGGACATAAAAATTGCTACTTATATTGCTGCTCATAGCTCCATCCGTAGCATCGACCATTTGTCGGAAGTTTTGAAAACTTGTGGTTTAGGTAGTCCTCTTGAAAATATTCAATTACACAGAACCAAATGCTCTGCCATTATAAAGAATGTCGTGGAGCCAGCCATGCTTAAAGAACTTTTAGAAGAAGTTGGTGGGCAAAGTTATTCTATAATACTGGACGAATCTACTGATGTGGCAACAGTAAAGTATATGGCATATTGCATCCGATACTACAACACAAAACTAGAAAAAATCGTTGTTGATTTTTTAGGCTTTCAAGAAGTTTTCGAAGCAACAGCTGATGCCCTATATACATCCTTTAAGAGCTTTTTATCTGAAATGGGCTTAAATTTTCAAAATCTCATCGCATTAGGAACTGATGGAGCTAGTAATCTTTGTGGCAAAAATCACTCCCTTTTCACACTTTTAAAAGCAGACCTACCCCATTTGCAGTTGTTGAAGTGCGTATGCCACTCCCTTAGTTTGTGTGCATCAAAGGCGTGCACTGAATTACCATCTTGTCTGGAATATTTGCTTAGAGAAACTAGAAATTGGTTTGCTCACAGTCCACTGCGAATGAAAGTCTATCAGAACTTATTTGAAACTATTAATGATGGCAAAAAGCCCTTGAAACTGACTCAATTGTCCGCAACGAGATGGTTAGCATTTTATACAGCTGTTAATACAAACATCAATCAGTGGCTTGAGCTAAAAACCCATTTCAATATGGTTAAATCGTCAGAAGAGAGATGTTACACAGCAAGAGAGCTCGCTGCTATGTATAATGATGACACGAATTTATTATACTTATTGTTTCTATGTCCCATACTAAAAGAAGTAACAAACGTGAATGTTATATTTCAAGCAACTAATGCAAATATAACAAAAATATACAACGACCTCCGGATTCTTCTTGTTTCCATTGCAAGACGTCTTTTTAAACCAGTATTTTTGAGAGGTCAAAGTCTGTCCGAAACCGCCTCATTGGCAATGCTTCATGAAGCGGATATAGCAGCTGTTAGGCGAGCCTTAGAAAAAGCCGAAGCATCGTTTGAAAATTCATTGCTTCCACAGGACTCGATCGATTTTGGAGAAAAGTTCAATGATTTACTTGCAAAAAGAACTGTTTCTGCCAACAAAGCCAAAGAAGTTAAACAGCGATGCACAAGTTTTCTCGTGCGCTTAGTGAAGGAATTAGTTGACAGGTTACCACTCAATGTGTCGGTGGTGGAAAAAATTGATGTTTTGTCACCCAACCGCTGCCTCTCAACCAGCTACAGACCTAACATTGATGATTTTCCCTGGCAGTTAGGTGAACCTAATCTTGACAAGGAATCTATAATAAACCAATTTCGCTCTTTAAGTACGATGCGCATAGAGGAAATAATTGGCACTGGTTCTCCCAATGATGTTGTAAATTTCTGGGTACAGGTATTGAAAATGCAGAATGCTGGAGGAAATCCCATGTTCAAAGATTTAGCGGAATTTTCCTTGCGTTGCCTCTCATTACCTGTAAGTAATGCAGTCGTAGAAAGAATTTTCAGCGTGATGGGTACTATAAAAACAAAATTAAGGAACAGAATGCAATTACCCATGCTGATTGCCATTCTTAGAATTCGAACACATATGAATGTAAGAAGCATTTGCTGCAACAACTTTCAGCCAAGCAATCATATGATAAGTTTACATGCTGGAAGAAAAATGTACGATTCCAGCACAGCTTGCGCCAGCTCTAGCACAGCATCCGCAGTAAATGTTGACGACGGCGAAATTATCGTGGATGCTTTGCAATTGCTCGTAGCAGATGAAGCAGAATCGGAGTGCATTTAAATAAATGTAAATTAAGCCTTATTTCAGCTTCATTCATTGAATTTAAATTTTGCGCGCTTTACTTTACATTTTATTATGATGGTGGTACGATCTGCATGTAGTTAAAACTCAAGGTTGGCAGCACCGGCACTTTGTTTGCAATACCTATGGCGATTTAAGTCGATTTCAGAGAAAATTGTTAATAATTAATTAATATTGTGTTTCTTCAAGAGTGTAAGAAATAATATTTGAAGCAATAGCTTTTAATGTTGTTTCTCTTTTCAGGTATGTAATAATAAACCATTCATTATAATAAGTTACGTATAGTGCGATTTGTGTTTGTAAAATTAGTATTCGTTAGAAATGAATCATAAAAAATAAATTTCTCTTTTCAGAGCAACAACATAACTTTGTTTTAATAAACAACATATTACATAAATCATGTTTTAGTTTAAAAGACTTGTACGTATAAGTGTTTTAAAAGTACTGATTTTATTGTATGTACAGAAAGTTATAATATAATTACATAAGTAAATTGTTAAAAAAGTGGTTTTTATTTTACTTTCGGCGTTTGGGCTACCTTATTTCAAATTGGGCTACTTTAGGCTACTCAAGCTTTGAAAACGGGCGACTTAAGATCCCGACTTGTTGGCAACACTGACTTGCAATGCAAGGACACAGCTGCCACACGACCTACGCTAAGGTCGCGTGCTAAAGATGAGCGTGGCCTATAACAGATAAATAATATTATTTAATTAATAAATATGGTAATAGTGGTGCGACCTATAAGCGCAGGCGACTTATATGCGTTAAAATACGGTCATTTGTAGGTGGGTGAAAGGTGTTGCTGTGTGTTTTTTTAAAACCAGGTTACTTAATTTCACTGGTGTTAACTTTTAACTTGTTGACACTGTTAGCGATAATGACACTCAAGGTTTCATCAAGTTACGCAATCTGGAGAAGTTTGTGTGAGGGCGTGTGTAGAGTGGAAGAGTTCTTATCTCGGTTTCTGGCTTGTAGGTGACAGTGACATACTGAGATACTTATTGTTCACCCGCCTCAGTTTCTCGCAGCTATGTCGGGCAGGGTGAATGTAGTTATAATATACCACACTTCGACGATCGCACCGAAGCCGTGCTCCGGCGATCTGACCATGTTCCTGGACCTTCTGGAGCGGTGTCCAGACGTCCAGTGCACCGTGGCGGCGTGGGACGATCCTCTGGTGGACTGGGCTTCCTTCACCCACTTCTTCGTCACGTCCATGATCATGTACGTGCCGCAGCTCGAGGACTTCCTGAACTGGTTGGACAGATTGGTGTCTTCGGTCGAGGGTCTCTCGGCGAGGATGTTCAACTCCCCGGACGTCATGCGGTGGAACTCGTCGAAGAAGTACCTGAGGGAGTTGGAGTCCAGGGGAGTCGGGTTGCCGCCCACCGTCTGGCTGGAGTCGGAGGGCGACGTCGACTGTTGGGACGCGAAGAACACCCCTGGGCTGTGGGGAGACGTCGTCGTGAAGGACGCAGTCGACGAGAGCGGCACCACCGCCTGGAAGTGCCGCCTGGAAGGAGGCAGGTTCTCGTCGTTGGATCTGGAGAGGCTCCGGAAGCAGCTCGCAGTCTCCAGCAGGAAGGGCGGCACCATGGTGCAGGCGTTCGTGGAGGACATCCTGACGGAGGGCGAGTGGTCGTTGCTGTTCTTCGGCGGCAGGTTGAGCCACGCCGTGCTCAAGTTGCCGGACGGCAAAGACTTCCGCGCGCAGATGGCACACGGGGGCGGGTTCTCTCCGGTGGCCCGGGAGGACATACCGTCGGGAGTCGCTGTCTTCTGCGAAGAAGTCCTGGCGTCGATCCCATTCCCGAGTAACTCCTTGTTGTTCGCNTACCGTCGGGAGTCGCTGTCTTCTGCGAAGAAGTCCTGGCGTCGATCCCATTCCCGAGTAACTCCTTGTTGTTCGCACGGGTAGACGTGGTGCGCCATGGAGACACACCCTACCTCATGGAGCTGGAGATGCTTGATCCCTTCCTATTCCTGACAGAGCCCCAGCACGCCGACATGCTCTTCCAAGCCTTCATGCAGGCCGCGACAGGAAGTACCAAGCCGCGTAGCAACTAAGCATACAGAAGTGAAATAGCAGCTTATTTCCTCAAACTCCAACTGCATACGCCAGCAAAATGGCGTCGCTGGCCCGCATTATGTCGGAACACCGTTCACCAATCGGCGCCGGCAGTAACTTAGGCTGGACTCGCAACCATCCGTCGCATTCGCCTGTCCGTTAATCAGTCAATCCATCTGTCTTTTCGTCCGCCAGTTGAAAGCGATTCAGAACAATCCGTCGTCCGTCAATCCTTCTGTACGACCAAATTTCAGCGTGACAACTTAACATCGTCATCTTTCTTTAGCTGGAGGTACACATTGGCTTATTTGATACACTTCTACGAGANACACATTGGCTTATTTGATACACTTCTACGAGAACTACACTTACAACTTCCATGAAGAAAACTTGTATTTTCCGGTGACCAAGTTCGTTTCATCAAAACAAACAGAAAATTTATAATTCCCATCAATACTCAAAACATCCTTATTTTATTTAATGTTTTTATGTTTCTGTTGGGAATTGTACGTAGAAAATAACAGCGACTGCTAAATTTTTCGCTTTCAAACGTACATGTTAAAAAAATATAATCTAGAAACTGTTGTCATGTATGCACTTTTGTTTTTATTTCGCAATGAATGAAACAGCATAACTTTCCGAACTGCATGCTGTTTCACTGCATTTACCTAACAAATCATATATGCGTACATCTATGCATACATTCTAAGCATCTAATTTTCAAGTATTTCATTTCCAAGTGAAAAACATAGCCTACTGGTGAAAGAAAAGAGAAATTTAAAACGTATCGCGAACAGAAACTATCATTAAGTTGCACCCAACAGGTGTTGAATTCTGTGTCTCTTCTGTTTATGCAGCGGGAAGGGGGTGGTCGGTGCTTGTCGTGATGGTTAGGAGTCCTGAAGNTTGAGCAACCACCCCAATACTTTCAAATGGTTCAAATCCTTGGACACTTTTGTCTGTCCTTGGAACGAAATAATTTGCAGTCATTCAGTAAATACGACACCTCACCGGTTTCCCGAAACTAATAAACTGCAGAACGAAAATACACATTGGCGCTTCGTAACTTATAACTGTACCGGAAATGGCGGACCAAGCCATACACGTGTCGATAATATTACATTTCACGCAATAAAACCAGCTACATCAACTATGCTTAATTAAATTTAATACAAAAATCATTAACTACCGATAAAATATTCAGATAATGCCAGTAAGATACTCACTTACGTATGACGGAAGATCACATGCACAATTGCGTTCGCAGAGCTGGAAACGTTTCATTGCTGTAACTGTCCGTATTCTCCATCATAATTGGTAAACATATTTTTAACCAATTCGATGTAAGCAAAAAAAAAAAAAAAATTGAACGTTACTTTAAAACATAATTTAAACCACAAATTATGTAAGTATAATTTAAGTTTTGAATTACAACCTTCAGTTCCAAGTACTATTTTCTTCCACGATGATCATCGATATTGCCAACATAGCAACGTAAGTCCCGCAACAATACTACAGTACACTAGTACACTGTTGTTCGGAATATTGGTTCCTTTGATTGCAATGTTACGAAGGATGATAATGTTTTCGTAAAGCAAGTCACAACTGCTGAAGAAAGTTTCGTCTCGGCAAGTTTCACGTACAGATTCGCTCTCCAGGGAATGACTGCCCACAATGGATCTGGTATTTTGGAAGTTTGTTTCTACAGGCATCCACACAATAGCACAGTGTCAGGTGTTAATTATTTGAGTCAAATTGATTCAAGAGACATTATATGTCGGAAGACTTTTGCAATTAACGAGCTTGTTGCTACTAATAACTCTGTTATTGCCATTTCTCCTAATCCAGTTTTGTATTCTCGACGTAGGCTTAAGTTTGAGCTAGGAGATGCAATTTGGATTTTTAGGAAGTTGGTTGGTACGAATGATGATGTTCGTGTATTAGGTCACGTACAGTATGTGTATTGTGCTTAATAAATTGTATGATGTAATAAGTATTTCCTTTTGTATACCCCAGATCCCTTTACGTCCGAAAACAGCACAATACACATTGGCAGTGGGCTCGTTACGAGATAGAACCAGTAGCTCAAAGAATGAGGATCAGTAAAGGATGCAGTCTTGGCCTGTATGGTATTTGCCTGGAAATCCAAAATAAGAACGACCGGACCAGGAATCAAACCCAGCTCTTTATGAATGCGGGTCTAGCGAGTTTTACTGCAGCACCACTTTACTTCCTGCGTAACTTAATTAATTTCTTTAAAGGGACTCTATAGACTTTATTGACTCTCATGTGCTACACCACGTCACTGATATTGGTTTCAGTTCTGTGCAGTTATATAAAACAGAGGTCCCTTCAAAATAACGAATCGTAATTTTTTCACAGTAATCTTTTAAGTACTTTCTAGTATCCTAAGGAATTCAGGAAAAAAAAAAAAAAACGTTTTGTCAGTTACGAAAAGTCAGACCATTTTTTATTTCTGTAAGAAAACTGGCTGACAGTCTAAACAAAATTTAAATTTTGATCTTCAATAAATATTAGAGTGCTATCAAATGTTCATTTAGTTGAACAATGTTGAAAAATTGTTTCTGTATGTTAATTTGTGTGCATTTGTCCAGCTTAATACTACTAAAATAACCACATAAAAATAATCTTGAAATGTTGGCAGAATAATTTTTTTAAGTTCTTCAAAGGTATTTTTACTTCATGTATTTCTTCCATGTGCGATACACTCGTTACTTATTATTGTATGTGCTTAAGGGGAAATATTTTAGAAGTATTTTGAGGTACCACCATTGCCGTAACTGCGCGAGTTTGATTTCATATTTTTAAATTGAATCCAAGTGATTATATACTAGTATGTGCTTGACAATACGCAAAGAAAAAAATTGATAAAATGTTAACATTTTTGTTAAACATTCAGAAGGGCTGAAAGGTGTCGTAAATTATATATTACTTTAGTTTCAGTTCCACGAATTTCAAACACAAATTTTTCATTTTTGGTTATCTGAAACAAAAAGTCACATATGCACAACCCTTTGGCTTAGTAACTAACATTTTTTCATGGGTTTTTTTTCTTGCAAGCACTCTCGCCGAGAAAATGAGTCTGATAACCGCTATGGCAAAAGTTTTGAATGTCAAGAAGGCTCAGTAAGAGTTACTTTTGCAATCATTATTACTCTGTAGCTTGTATTACCATAAAATAAGACAGGGTTAAAATACATGTGGAATTAAGATCTTCAAGTAAGCTGATTTTTACGCCGTCTTCAACACAAAACCTATACAATTGTGCAGGCTCGTACATTTGCTTCGAGCTCTGTTTAGTGGTGCTCTTGTGGTCACACCACTTGCCTCTCACTACAACCTACTACATTCAACTGCCGCCCAGCTGGTCAAACGTGTAATTTCAGAAGATGTACGTGTGGTTATTAGCCACTAGGTTTTCTAGGAGAACCCTCCATTTCCTGCAGTTGCGCTACTTGGCGCTACATATTAATCTCATTTCCTCCTCATCAACGCCGAAGTCCTTAACTGTCAAGCATCGACCAGATCCCTTGCACTGTATCGGCTGCCTAGTGCAGAACCGGCGGAGTGAAAAGTTAGTGTTTCGCACTTAAATGATTTTGTGCCTGTCTCTGCCACCTTTCACTACGTTGCTTTCAAAGTTTCAAACGAAAAGCACTTTACCTATAACGTCTGTCCAGGTCACATTTCTGCAAAACGTTTTTTTGTAAAAAAAATTTCATACCCTGAAAATTGCACAGATTTATGGACTTAACAAAATCAAAAAATTATTATTTTTTACTACTACTTGCTCTGTTGAAGAGGTCTGCGAGTACTCAAACAATCAAGCTCAAGCCTAATACCTGCTTGTGGCTCAAGCCGAGATCGAAATATTTTTCAGGCTTGAAAAATTTATCAATATCAGGTGGCGATGGATGAGACTGTTTTACTATTAACGAAAGAAAGCAACACAGCATTTATTATTCAAACGTAAATATTTAAAATTACAGACATGTTCTGGTACAAGGATTCCTCAGAAATGGAGACAAGAACGCTAAATAACTGCAAAATTGGCCTAAAACTGGGTCGCAAATCTGCCTCTGATGCAGGGCCTGATAAGATAGTTTGTTAAGAGTTTGCCTGAAAATATGACGGTATCCATCCAAGAACCAATATTTTGAAAGGTAAATGTATTACGTTCAAATTATTCTTAAGAACTGCATATATGAACACAAATCCCCCCTTCAAAATTGAAATAAAAATGGTGTCGCAAATTGGTTTAAGATGTTAGAAAAACAAGGCTATAGGGACACTTGNTAAAAGGTAAATGTATTACGTTCAAATTATTCTTCAGAACTGCATATACGAGCACAAATTCCCTTCAAAATTGAAATAAAAATGGTGTCGCAAATTGGTTTAAGATGTTAGAAAAACAAGGCTATAGGGACACTTGTTTTTCACAAGGCTAAAATCACAAAATGTTGACGAAANTGTTTTTCACAAGGCTAAAATCACAAAATGTTGACGAAATCTGCTTAAGTTATTTGTAAGCACAAAATAAACAAATGCTTCGTGAAGACATAAATTAATTGTATAAGATTTACATGCAGTGTTGCCAATTCCAATTTTGAAAATCCGCCAAACAAACATAAAAGAATCAAAACAATATTTATTTGAAAGAGACAAATTACAGATAGTTAAATATAAAATTAAGTAGTTTTCTTATAATACTGCATTGTCTTATTATTTTACTCTATTTTAGAGACAAATTTACAACAGATTATAAAGTTTGACAAGCAAAAATTCTATTTCTGAAACCGTATTATTCTCGGCNTTTAGAGACAAATTTACAACAGATTATAAAGTTTGACAAGCAAAAATTCTATTTCTGAAACCGTATTATTCTCGGCCAAATTTAGCAGAAAGTTCGCTAAGTTGACAATGCTGTTTACATGTGAAGAAGTAAAAACTAGCTGGTTCGAGTGCTCAACTGCAACTGTGCAGAATCAATCACTCCAACAGCACGGCACGTAAACTAAAACAATGGTCCTGTACAACTGAAACGTTTCACAAACCTCGATATCGTGGAAACGCGTCTCCAGAGTGTTGCAATTATGGGACTTGNTCTGTACAACTGAAACGTTTCACAAACCTCGATATCGTGGAAACGCGTCTCCAGAGTGTTGCAATTATGGGACTTGGTTGATACAGAAACTTTCCATCTCAACTAACTCGCACACAGCATATATTCACTTCGTACTACGTATCTACACAAGATGCACACTAAATACACGACAAGAGCATTGCAACTAGCCCAACAAGGCGCACACCCATTACCCAACACAAAAACACAACCTACCTATACACTAGTAATGTAAAACATGAAAACATTGGTCGCACAATTCCCCATGCTGTGCATTGCAATGTCCGTCTCGTAGTCGCAGGTGTCATTATTCCGGACGTGCTCCTCTGGCAATGAACAACAGGCTCCAGTTTGCTCTTCTGTAACGTGGTTTCACAAAATGGCACTTTCTCGTCCTGTGTCTGGCCTTTTTTCTCCAAGGGCACAGCTTGGGAACCTTCCATCCGGAAAACTGCGATAACCCTCCCAGCGTAATTCTTCTGGTTAATCATTATCTTGTCCAAGTTTAAGTCTATCAATGCCCAGGGACAGTAGGTTGGATGCTTCACCTAGAAAACTCTTTCTGAAGGGGCTGCGGTGGTGTAGTGGTCAGACTACTTGCCACCCACCAAGGCGAATCGGGGTCGCGGCCGGATTTTCGCACGTGGGAATTGTGCCGGACGATGCCGCTGGTCGGCGGGTTTTCTCGGGGATCTCCCTTTCCCCCCCGGCCTTTAATTCCAGCGCTCTTCCATGCTCAGCTCGCTTCACCTTCATCGGCTGTCAATACCTGAATGGTAGGAGCCGCCCAAAACTCTCCATTTGGTTGGTCTAGTGAAATCATCAGTTTTCCTTTCATTCTTCTGTTTCAGCCTTGGTTCTGTCCCCACTTCTATTACGTCAACCACATAAATACCTATTATCAAGTCCTCGTCACAGTATACACAAGGACCAGTAATACACTGAGCGAGTCTAAAGCCTTTCATCTGTTTGTCCACATACATATTCCAGTTCCTTCCCTCTTGATGCACAGCCATACGTGCTTTTTTTTCTTAGTACGCATACAAATTCTGAAGCATCATTTCCTTCTTCAGTAAGCAGTTCTGGTTGTTCCCTATATATTTCTTCCTGCGAGGGACTGTCGAGGTATGCTGCTCTAACATTGTAATGTTCGGCCTCCAAGTTATTTTCCACTGCCAACACCAACAATAACAGTTTTCTTTTTGATCACNTCTAACATTGTAATGTTCGGCCTCCAAGTTATTTTCCACTGCCAACACCAACAATAACAGTTTTCTTTTTGATCACGGCTGTATGTTAGGGTAGATCGTTGTACGTACGGAAAAAAATTTTTTTTCTCTTTTTCGTAATGGGCCAGTGTGGGAAAGATGTTCCATTGGCAACACGTTTTACATACAAAATATTTCTTCAAAATATTAATAAATAATACTGCCCCAACCCATTAAATTTTTTTACAAAAACTTGAAATTCCGCGATTTTTAATCTCCTGTTCCCAGACACAATTTCAGACTCAAATCGAACAAAAGTATTTGAAATCGCATAAGAAAGAATCTAATTTGACCTATTACACGCTTTCTTTGCGATGTCTTGCATTGGGGAACCCCCCCCCAACCCCGTTAATCCCATGCGTACATAACCTCAAATAGTACGCATTGAACTATTGTTTTGGTCGGACGCTTGTCAATTTTTTGTACTAAGTTCGTTGAAATTCCCTGGTGTTTGTGATGGCAGTGTTACGGAGAGATGTTGCATGTCCCATTTTGGTCATGCACGTGATTTACCTCTTAATACCTTACCAACATACGAGGACATTATGTTATATTATTTATGGATTAGTCGCAATAAATAAAATCAATATAAAGATTTAGTGAGTGATACGTGTGCAGAATTCTTCGAAAAAATGATTGAAATGTGGCAGCTTGCATCAATACTAACTATAGGAAATCGCGCTGCCATGAAGAAAATAAAGGCATATCACGATAAGTATAGGAATTTGTTAAAGCCATATAGTTCAAGGAAAGAAGTGAAAAGTTATAAGGATCGAATCAAGCTATTTGTGAATGATTCAAAGTGTCTTTTTGACATTTCACCATGCAAATGAAAGTGTTTTGATTCGTGTCATTGTGAAAAAAACATCTCAAAGTACCGGTCAAGGAAAGAGAGTTTTTGGTGGATCAAAGGAAAGAAAGAAAGATGGCACTAGGTAATACTGATTTTAAAATGTCCAGTAAAAATCAGAGAAGTATTAATCGCAAACATAGATTTGAGGAATATAAAGAAACAATTACCAGTTCCTCAACCTCAAAACTGCCTATGCCATTAACCAGCGACGCACAACCGTAGACACTTTGACCCCAAACGACAACACCGCAGGCACCACAACAACGAATGCAACAACCCCAGACATAAAAAACTAATGGCCTTAGTGCAATAGCCATAACTTTGGATAGATTTGGCGTTTCTGACACAGCTGGAGCTGCCATTGTTTCGGCAACACTCCAAAGTGTGGGGGTTATTTCGGAGGCAAATTTGTCCGACGTTGTGTACCAAAATAAAATTAGAAGAGCCCGCGAGAAGCAGACACCCAGTTTGACCGATGCACCACTTAATTCGGAAGATCAAAATTTTGGATTATACTTTGATGGCCGCAAAGATAAAACNACACCCAGTTTGACCGATGCACCACTTAATTCGGAAGATCAAAATTTTGGATTATGCTTTGATGGCCGCAAAGATAAAACGCTTAGTATGGGAGATTACAGGAGAAGGATAATTATGGAAGAGCATATAAGCTTAGTTAAAGAACCAGAGTCACTATATATTGGCCATCTTTCATTAAACACCGGAAAAGCAGCAATAGTAAGTAAAAAAAAATTAAGTAGTTCTTAGACAGGAAAAACATTGAATGCAATAAGCTTAATGTAATCGGGTGTGATGGAACTGTTGTTAATACAGGTAGCCAAGGGGGCATTATTTGAAAACTTTAAATAGAAATCGGAAAACCACTACAGTGGTGCATTTGCCAGTTACACGCCAATGAACTGCAGTTTCGACACTTGTTCGAGAAACTTGATGTGTCTATTACAGGACCTATCGGAAAAGCTTTCAAGGTTTACGAGGAGCTTCCGGTGGTTCCGTTTCAAACCATCCAGTGCACTCTACCTATCGTAACAAACAGCAAGGATTTGAGTACTGACCAACTGTACTTATACGAAATGTGTCAAGCTATAAACTCTGGATCGTGTTCCAAAAGCTTATCAAAGAAAAATCCTGGCAAAATCGTACGTTCCCGGTGGCTCACAACTGCTAACAGAATACTTCGTTTGTATGTTTCTTCCTCTGAGCCCACTACCAATTTGTTAATTTTAACTAATTTTATAGTAAAAGTACATTCCCCAATGTGGTTTTCCATCAAAACGCAACCACTTTGCATTTATGGCGCTAGGCACTTACACAAGACCATTCAGCTTTCCAGGTATTTGACAGAAGATTTAAAAGCTATAGTTGATCCAGCATACAGAGAAATTGTTTTTTTGGGCATCNCAGCATACAGAGAAATTGTTTTTTTGGGCATCCAGAGGAATTTTAATAGCTATGTTGGCTGATGAAAGCGAGACATTGCGAGTTCTAGCCTTACGAAGATTACTAAAAGCACGACGTGCCACGCTTTCAAACATTCGAAAGTTCGCGCTGCCTAAATTTGATTTTCAATCCGAAAATTATCCAGACCTCATCAATTGGNATCCAGAGAATATTTTAATAGCCATGTTGGCCGATGAAAGCGAGACATTACGAGTTCTAGCCTTACGAAGATTACTAAAAGCACGACGTGCCACACTTTCAAACATCCGAAAGTTCGCGCTGCCTAAATTTGATTTTCAATCCGAAAATTATCCAGACCTCATCAATTGGAATGAGATTATCCTAACTGAGCCTCCTCTTACGAAATTTATAAACGATGAATTAATTTCACAGTGCATTGAAAATCCAAGGCTCATTGACGAAATAATTTTGTCCAGAATCAAAAAGTTTCCTTGCGCCACGCAAGCGACTGAAATATGCGTCAAAATCGTTACAGAAGCTTCAGCCGCTGTCTGTGGCCCTTTAAGAAGAGATGGGTTCATTAAAACAAGGCTAGAATCTCGACAAATAATGCCCATTTCTAATACAAAAAGAGATTACAAAATTTTGTAATATTGAGTTTTTTTTAAATAAATCTTCTCGTTTTGTTATATTTTGTGTAAAAAACTGTGTTTTTGTACTTTATTGTTATTGTAACATCTATATGTAATAAAAAGTTAAATAAAAATATAATTTTGGTCTTTAAATTAAGTTAAACGACCCTTAAACGTACACTAATTTTAGTGTTTTTTAACGATCTTTCCAGTTCTTGGGGCAGTATAAAACAAAACAATTCGGTATATTTGTTATAACAGTTTNGCATAAAACAAAACAATTCGGTATATTTGTTATAGCAGTTTTCATTGAGTTGGTATAGAGCATCTTTTCGCAAATGGCCCAATCAAAAATTCTTATTAAAAAAAAATCTACCCTGCTGTATGTCTCAAAGTAGTCCATCTCTGGGACTTGGCTATAGTACTGAGCTACNTTAAATTAAGTTAAACGACCCTTAAACGTACACTAATTTTAGTGTTTTTTAACGATCTTTCCAGTTCTTGGGGCAGTATAAAACAAAACAATTCGGTATATTTGTTATAGCAGTTTTCATTGTGTTGGTATAGAGCATCTTTTCGCAAATGGCCCAATCAAAAATTCCTATTAAAAAAAAATCTACCCTGCTGTATGTCTCAAAGTAGTCCATCTCTGGGACTTGGCTATAGTACTGAGCTACNTTATTAAAAAAAAATCTACCCTGCTGTATGTCTCAAAGTAGTCCATCTCTGGGACTTGGCTATAGTACTGAGCTACCAGTCTTGCCTTGCAACGTTCTACTTTCCCCAAGTGATTGCACTTATCCTGAAAGCCCATTTTGACCCAGTTACATTTCTATTTCTGGGCCTTTTTACAATCTCCCAAGTATTATCTCTGATGGTCTTCTTTTCTTCCTCCACTGCGAGTTTCCACCTGCCAGCGTCATTACACAACAGTGCTTCCTCTGCTGTTTAAGGCTCAAACTTATCCACTGTAGCAAATTTCACTAGCTTACAACAACCACAGGGTTTCGCTGGCGCTTGCTTCCTTGTTGATCTTATTCCATGTGCATGTGCTTCATCTCCGGGTTTTCCTGCTTCTGGTTCGGGATTAACCAGGTATTCTTCATTTTCAAATATATTAGAGATGCTTCCCTTATCAATAGCTTCAGCTGTACCTTCATCTATCAGGACATTGTTGTGGATTCTGCTTAGAGCGTTCGCTTCTGTTTCCAGTTTCCCCGCACTATCGTTGTCCGACACCCTCTCCTTGAAGAGAAATGCATCCTCGCAAAACACAACCTCCCTGCTGACGGTCACCCTTTCTTCGCCAATGTTCCATAAACGATAGCCCTTCGCATTTTCCGGGTATCCCAGGAGACATTTCTCGACTCCCGATATCCAAATTTTCTTTTCGCTGTACTCTGTGTCCAAACCTGACAGCCAAACACCTTCACTCTGCTGAAGTTATGAGATGCGGTACCAAAATATGTACATATATACGTACGTATTCCCATTTATACAATCACATGCTGCATGACAACACCGTTAATCTAGGTGGATAACACGAGGATAGATGAGTTGAGAGTTGACGGCGAGCATCTGTTGTTTGTAGTGTATTTGTAAACAATAAACTGTATGTAACTCTGCAATTGGCATGATTTTTTTAAGTGTCGTATTGGTTAAAAAAAAAACCCAATTTAGGTTGGAAATGGTTAGAAAAAATCAGCACCTTTATGCGAAGTCCACATATGGAGATTTAATTAATCCATTTTGGAAGACACGAGGTGAAATATTGTTTGTTGTACTGAAAGTTAACGTAAATCTCATATGTTAAAGTAAAATATTCTTATATAGTTTATATAGGGTATTTGAGCAAGAATTGAGAATCTGGTAATTATTAAAAATCACAACTTTTTTTAAGGTTATGTCAGATGTGTAAAAAGTCCACTGTATAGAGGCAAGTTATTTTTCAAGCTTTAAAATATTTTTTTGTGTCATTTGACTAAACTGTGATAAAATACTGATATTAATTGGTAATTGTTACCAGCAAGTGCAATTATAAGTTCTTTACTCTGTAATCTGAATAGACAAAGTGAGATTGGTGCATCGCTAGTTACAAGGTTTTAAGTTTTGGCAGTAAAGTTGCTGGGCTAATGCAAAACGTGTCAATCGCCAAAATTTTTTCATCTGTCATTTGAAGAATAGTTTTTTTATGCTTACATTTTTTTTAAAAGTAGATTACAATTTTGTGTGCACATCATGCTGGTGAAGAATAACGTTGCTTTATATTTTATAATTCATGTCAACTACTTTTTTTATGTGCACACACAAATAATATATACGGATTGATAAATTTTTTTTATTGAACTGGCAAATTTCAGGCATAAAAATAATATCTTTACTTAAAACCAAGCACTTCAATTTGATATTGTGCTGAGTGCAAATTAATTACACACAACCTTTATAATTTGTGATATTGTATTAAATTTTAAAAATCACAGAAATTTTTGATGAATTTAAAAAAGGTAGATAAAAACGCAACAAAATTAACTCGCCAAAACTGAAGAAATTATGGAAAACCTTTTCACTGAAAACAGGCGTGTGTATTCATTCACAAATAAAATTAAAAGGTAGTTAAAATTGTTCTGTAGAAGTTAGAATTGCAGATATGAACACAGGTTACCTTCAAAATCCTTATATATTAGAACATGTTACAGTAGAATCCCGATAATTCGTATTGTCAAGGAACTGAATGTTAAATATGAATTATCGAGATATTCAAATTAGCGGGATTACCAATAATCGGGAGCAAAAAAAGAAAAAATACATAACGATATTAATACAAATTTGCATTAATATGTAATGATGAACGCATGGCTACATATTATGTATATATGTGTACTGCATATATAAATCAATAATTACATAAATAAAAAACACATTTAAAATGTACGTTTAAAAAAATCTTGTCATTTTCTTTTGGTGCAAACCTTGCAGACGGGTATTGTCGATGGCTTTGTCAAGTATGTTCAAAGCAGAAAATACTTCATCGCCAACGTCTGATTTAGCTAAGAAATGCCGCACGTTGTTGATGTATTGTTTAGCCATTTTAGGTGTAATTGTCAGCACATCATCTTCGTCATCACCTTCACCATCAATGTCCTGAGATGGAGCCAAAAATTTTGTCATCAATTAGAATCCCCGCTACCGCTAGGCCATCGCCAAATGGACGAAATCTTCAAACGTTATAGAATTTTCTTCATTTTGAGAAAGACGATTCCAATTCACAGGACATTCTAAGTCTTGTTCAGTAACTGCTGATGAAAGTTCCACCTTCGTGAATACACAGTACGAAACCTGTTTTTTATTGTGCTTTCGCTAACACTTTGCCATGCCTTGTAAGCAATTTTCTTGTCTGAAAATACGGTGATTTTATGATCCTCCCCCTCCTCGATGCTGTCAAGGAGTTGCATCACTACTTCCTTGCGGTAAAAGGTTTTGAACGTTTTAATTTTGCCCTGGTCTAGAGGCTGCAGCTTAGAAGTAGTGTTGGCAGGCAAAAACACAACATTAACATGACTGAGCGGTGGGGTATTGTTGTGGGCCGTACAACTATCCATGAAAAGCAGAATTTTTCGCTGCCTTTTCTCCATATCAGCATTCACTGATCGTATCCATTCCTTGAATAATTCACCCGTCATCCACGCTTTTTTGCTTGCACGATCGATAGGTCATCGGAAAAGTTGTTACGTTTTTAAAACATCTTGGTTTGGCTGATTTGCCTATCATGAGCTGTCTTAATTTCTCAGATGCATCCATGTTGGCGGCCAACAATATGGTTACGCGTTCTTTACAATTTTTTTCCGCCATGACACTTTTCTTCCTTAAAACACATTGATCGGTCGGGGAGACACTTATAAAATAACCCTGCATTAAAAATGTTGTTGGGCTCATAAGAATTGATTATTTCTCCCAATTCGTATTTCCACGCAGAACAAGCGTCGGCCGATACACTCGCACTTTCCCCACAAAGCTTCTTTAATTTTATGCTGTGCCTTTTTTTAAACCTATCAAACCAACCATCACTTGCACGAAAGTCTTTAATTCCCATTTTTTTCTACGAAAACATTTTTTTTTCTCTTAAAATGTTTCCTCCAACTGGTACATTCGAATTCCGTGCTTGCGCAAAACACTTTTTTAAATTCTCTTCTAGTTGTGGATACTCACCAGTCTTAAAGCGCTTTACTTTGCTGTCCGATGTCTGGGAGGCGATTTTGTCCTTGTTCTTTAGAATTGATGTTATTGTGGAAGGAGGAACGTTATAACGTTTGGACACGTCAATTTGTTTATCACCACCAGCCACAGCGTTAATGATTTTTTTTTTCTCAAATAGAAAGACACTTATTAGCTCTTTTCGGAGGCATGGCTAAGACCGTAGTGACTAACTTTTCACTCGCTCTGCTCCTTCCTACCCTCTCATAACCGTAGACCGGACACCAAGGCGCCTCTTAGTTCTGAGAATCACAGACCCATCGCCTCACAGCCTATTCGGCGTCATTACCTTCCCTTCAAACCCTCCTAAGTCCCTCAGTACCCTTCCGGTCTTTATTACCCTGCCCGAGTTGCATAAATTTAGAGCTTGTGTACAGTCTAGGGTTAAAAATATTACGAGTTAACGAGATTTTTAAGTTGTAAATAAGAATTATAAGACGTTTTAATTGAGCTCGAGCACCAAAATAAATACGTTTTATCGAGGGGACCGGAATGCATTGTTTTTTTTACGAATTAAAGGGATTTTCTCAAGGGACCGGCAAATTTGTACGAATTAACGGGATATACGAATAATCGGGATGCGAAATATCGGGATTTCACTGTATAACATTTCCCACAGGGTCAGTAAAATAAAATGTTATATGTAGGACAATGTTATACGCAGGAAAAAGTATTACACCTGCAGGGACACATCGAGAGAAACATAGTTCTAATGTAATAATTTTTGTATATAAATATTCAAGTTCTTCAACTTCTTCATCTGATTCACTTGGTGAAAAAACATCGGTGATCTGAATTTCATGGACCACAGCATCATCAATTAATGCACAACGACATGCATTCTGGATGCTTGCTCGCTCATCTACTCTTGGTTATCTTAGTAATTCTCAAGACCATCACCTCTAAAATCCTTGATATTTCAAGTATAATCTGTTTTCTGCATCTCTCTGTACGCTGCTGCATTGTTAATACGTCTGAAATTGTAATTAACAAAAATTGCATTTGAGACGCTGCAAGGAATCGAACAAAATTGCTGATGTTATAAGCAGGAAATTAAAATTTGAACATTGTTATACGGAGGAAAGTAAACCATTGAGCCTTACGGAGAAATGGTGGGACCATGGTGTTACATGGGGGTAAATGTTATATATGGAAGAGTTATAACAGGGTTATACTGTAGTATCTTTATTATAAAACTACTCTTTTGTATGCAATAAAAGAGCTTGGCCCCTGGAACTTTTCAGTAGGCTGCCTCGGACTCCGCTCAAACTAAAAATCTCAGGCTCGCAGATTGCCTCTCTCTCGTAGCTAGGTTCTTCTCTTCAAAGGGCACATCTGTTAAATGTTATCTTGTGGTTGTCGGTATAACTTTCAAGTTTGAAGGAACTTTAATGGATACAGACAAAATTAATTTTTTTTCTTTCTTATTTTATTCATTCACATTAAAAAATATACAACTATAATGAAACAAAATTGTAACAGTATAACACTCCACTGTAAGTTTCCCTTACAGTCTAATACTTATAACATGTTTCGTCTACTTCAGTAAAAAGTCTACAAGATTTTTGTTTTGATACAGGAATGTTATTACGATCTGTGATTTGTGAGTATAACTGAGTTGGCCATTTTTTTTTTTAAGAAAAGTAAATTTTCTATAACAATTTTCAAGCCAGTTTGTGCAAATTAATTTACGTAATGACTANTGTGATTTGTGAGTATAACTGAGTTGGCCATTTTTTTTTTAAGAAAAGTAAATTTTCTATAACAATTTTCAAGCCAGTTTGTGCAAATTAATTTACGTAATGACTATTGAATTGTAAAAAGAGCACCCCTAAATCGATTTGCTTCTCTGTAAATTATCTGAACTGCCGATCTTGAAATTCTGATGGTTTTCCTGTACCTTTTATAGCCAATTAGCATTATTTAATAACTTGTTATTACTGAAAATGTAACATCACTGTCTCTCATGTCTTCAAGCAACTTTCACAGATAGTTGTTACACACGCAAATAATAATTTACAGTTTCATTCACAACCTTAATTAGGGGGGGTTAAAACACTATTTATACTTTATTAATACTGTATCACAATTATGTATTCAACAATACGATATAACAACGGTGCAGGTAAACAAACATACTTTCACGAATCTCTGCATATATGAATTAAAAATTAATATTGTAAATTTTCAGAGGCACTGCCTGAATACTTTATTAAATGGATACTGTTTCAAAAAGCTGTTTCATTATAAAAATACAACATCTGCAAAAAAAATATGCTAACTTTGTACACACACTAGATAAAAATATAGCATATTTCTCTTTCTTCAATTTGAGCATCTGTAAATATACTGTATCACATGACTGCAAATATGGAACATATTTTTCAGAAATATACTTTCTTATGGTCTTTTGAGTATGAGTAAAAAAGAATGTTGTGAAAATTTTAATTATAACAATTATGTAAACTGCAGCGTAAAAAAAAATGAATTACATATATAAAATTAACGTTAATGAAGTTGCACATCTTGCATAATTTATAAGGTATTTTTTGGAACTTATTATCAATTAATGACATTTTCTGTTTTATAATGGTGGCACTTTCGAGTTCCTACGAAAATGGAGTATACCAAATAAATTACTACAATTTCAGTGGAAGATGGTTAATTTTGATCCTTATTTCATATTCTAATTCACACTTTGAAAAATGAATTAATAAAAAAAATTTGAAGATGATTGTACTACGAGCCAACGGCCTTGAAAACAATGAAAATTTGTTTGTAGATTTAAAAACTGATGGTTTCTGTTGCGAATGGACCGCACCAATATCATCAAAATAAAAGCAGCTATAACCAAGCGCAAAGGAACATTTAAAACGTGATAAAAAATTGTTAGTATGATGACATGTACGAAATCAAGTAGCATCTGTGAAACCAGGTAACAACGATTCACAGCACTAAGTTACGGAACTACGTTTGATCTCTATGCGCGCCGCTCGCGCTGTCTTCTATTGCTACACATGCACGTGCTCTCGAGTCTGCCGGCCGCGTGCGCTCGTTTCACGAAGCGCCGACGGCCGCGTGCTGCTCCGCGCCAACGACTCACTGCGGCGCGCGCTCATTTTATCCCAGTGCCCAGATGCTGTCAAACATTCATTTACACTCGAACTATAACTCCGAGAAAGATGTTTCCCTAGATTACCTTCTGCAAGGCAATGAACAACTAGATCACTACTTTGTAGCGAATGAATGCACTACCTTGCTGCAGGCAATGACGTCATAATACTATGTAAAGCTCTATAAGCAACACCTGACTTAATATTTACAAGGTCACTTCCCACTCATCATGGTACCACTCTATTTCTCAGTAATGTGTGTGTTAGTTATGTACACAATAAATCTTCTGTAGCACAATCTAATAAAAAAAAAATAACGTATTAACATTAACTGTGACATTTACCAAAACCAGAAAATAATAATTTATGGATAAAATAATCTAGAGTACTGTGCTGTTATGAAATTTAGTCTATCAGCAATATTCTCATCAGGCAATCTCCATTAATTATTTTGAGATTTTACAAACGTTTAATGATATAAAAAAAAACCACTGGACCATGTCCTAAGTGGCACTATATGGAAGCAATGCACACACAGCTAACTGCACTTTAGGCCACACAAACCCTGTCGTCACTCAAGGAAGTGTACTTGTTCATTAAGAGTTTCACAGTTGCCACCTGCAAAACACAGCCTTCACTCTCTGCCGAACTCTTCTATGATTTCGGCTATACTCGAGTACGTTCCCGTTGCGAAGCCGAGGAAGCCGAACATGACGATGATGAGGTTCTTCCAGAGGATCCAGTAGTAACGTCCCATTCCAGGGGACTCCCAGTAGGTGACGGTTTCGATTATTGCCGGGAACATGACGCCGAGAGTGGACAGGCACACTGCGCCGACCAGCGAGATGAAGGGGCCAAGGTTGGGGATAGCAGCTGCAATACCAACTGAAAAAAAAAAAAAATTTGTACCGTTTGTATACAAGAACTTACCTAAAAACTAAATTTATTCGTCAACACCTGTGCATCTTAGTTTGCTGTTGTGATGGTGGCGGGCAAACTTAACATAGCTCGTCACTTCACCAGAAATTGAACCCAAGGTTGCTTCAGTCAAAGGAACCACAAGTTAGGAACTGACCTCAATTGAATGTCAACCAAAAAATGACTGAAAATTCGTATGAAAATTCTTTCATTTGTTTTAGATTCTTCATCAGTGATGTAGAAAATCATGCAATATACGTAAGTATAAATATCACTGTGGCTTCAGACGACAGTATATCTTAACGAAATTCTGCACCCCCCTTTCCCCTGCCCAGAATAGGTCAGCACAGAGAGCATTGTAGTCCAATCAACATTTTATATTTCAAACCATTTCTAAGTGTTACTTGATTAACACACGACCACTAGTATACTGTGTACCATATAAGAAGGCCACATTCTTGACAGTTGACAATCGCCGTGCCTTTTCGTTTATGTATCCATTCGCCATCAACTGGCGTGCCAAGAATAGGCTTTGATGTGGCGAGTCAGCGCGTCCAGGAGGTGCTGCTGCGTGTGGCAATTGGTGAACTGCTTGGGTGGCGCTGCATTCGTAAACGGAACTTAGTGGACGTGTGTAGGGTCGTTCGTAAACGCGGTACACGAAATATATGTTACTTTAAAAATTACACAGACCTCGCGGGGAAATAAAATTATTTGTATATGCGCGGAAATACGTTATTTTAAACAACAAAACTATAATATGTTTCTGGGTGTAGTTCGGGATATTGATGATAGATGGCGTGGAAGGGCATGTTGCAATAGATGGTGCGCCATTAACGCACAAGATGGCAGCACCTCGTTTGAGAGTTTGGAAACTTTGGATTTTTTCGTTACATTTGGATACGTATCGTTTTATTGTGCATCTCATTTTGAACACCTATAAATAACTATTTTATCATAAAGTTTCGTTTCTAAAACTAAAAACTGCTGTTTTATGACCACGTAAGATAAAATATATTAATTAATCTATGAACTCTTTCTTATCTGCGTATTTTCTGCTTGTGTGATGTGCTTTGGCACTGCTCTCAAAATAGTCAACGTAATATTAACTTTTGTTCGTTCGTGCATCAGCTGATACAGGATTTTGTAAATGGCACATTAATTGTTTTGAATATATTAAGTTGCCACTCACTGACTGTCAGAATGTGGCCTTCTTATATGAAATGAACTTTAACTACAGTGAAACCCCTATTTTACACTTTTCAAGGGACTGGGAAAAAATGTTGCAAAGTGCAGGAAAGTGTAAAATCAGAGGGTTGTGATACAGGAGTTCCACCGTAGAACCTTATGAAGGTTATATTTCATACGTGATGAACGAATTCGCAAAGGACGAAATGAAGTACGGCTGCACACTGCAACTTTGCCGCACTCACCTGTAGCGATGACAATGGCTGCTCGAATGATGTATTCAGCTTTCAGCTTGTGAGCACCGAAACGATGGCTGACTGCCTTCCAGATGATTTCCATTGGTACGTAGAACTGCAGAGCGTAGGTGAAGAAGATGGCTAAGGCGATCATCACTTTGACAGATTGTGCCAGACTAGAAGCGGGGAAAAAAAAAAAAAAAAAAAAAAAAAAGATGAGTATGATGCACGCATTGTTTGATAATCAGTTTGAAACACATTCTTTTGTGCCATAAACTTTTTTTAACTCATCACTTAAATAATTTGGTCCAGGTCTAAGTTCTGCGTTTACAACATTTTAAGAATCAAAAGGATTTGTTTCTATGCTCAACCAACACATGAACTCGTGAAATATCCAGATGTTATGTTATGTTAATTGGGTAAGTGTACAGGTCTTCCTGGAAATCAACTGCGACTAAAGTTTGTGCTTCAACAGCTATTTTTTTTTTTCTTAAGCAACTTGCAAAGACGATGAATCCTCAAAGTTTCCACACGCGACGACAGGCTACTCACATTTCTTCGGTTGGCAGGTTCAAGGTGATGCTGCCCTCGGTCTTCTCGCCGTACTTGAGGTAGCCAAAGAATCCAACGCTGTTGTACAAGAGGGCGACGATGAACATCCCCACATTCAGCACTCCAGGGCAGCCAATGAAATGGGTGGGAGTTTTCATGTTGTTCTCCAGAGGCATCACCTGAAATCATGTAAATGTATTTGTCAGTTAAATTCAAAATTCTATTCCTAAAAACTGACTGGAAGATAGTTCAGATCACTGTACGCAGCATTTTAATGTTTCATCCATCGCACAAAAAAAGTTTTCAACTTTATTTTTTCCTCTTGAAAAATTTACGTATTTTACTTTGGCGACTAATTTCCCTCACACGAAACATACAAAACACACAGTGGAATTAGAAGACACACTATCACAGAAATATCACAAATACGCGTACGCATTCGCAACTTGAATGCAAGACTATCATAACTCAAAATGACTTGCATACAGTAAATAAGAGTAAAAAAAAATGGTGCCTTTCCAACAAGTTTTCACCACGGGAATTTTAAGTATTAAAATTTGGTGTTTACTTAGCATCTCTTTTTCCAAGTGTAACACCCATTCATATGCCATGCATACAGTAAAAACAAATAAGACTATTGTAACAGTATTTCATTGTGTAGCGATAATATTATCCACCTTCTGACACAAACGTTGCAAAAATTACATTTTATGAGTTATGATAGTCTTGCATTAAGGGTGCGGTATAATTTAGTAATTAATTTTTTTTTTGCGAAAGTTACCACATGTTTATTTGCTTTTCAACCTTATTTCTTCCACTAAAATTGGTTGAATATGCTACTTTATAACCTTGATTATCCATGATAACATTGGCATATGGAAAGTCAGGTAACTGGAAATCATGGTTATGTGAATAGTTTAATAAGTAATAATAACTGCAAAATTATAAGAAATAAAATATTTTATGAGTATTTGCTTATATTTCTATTTATAATCTAAATGTGTAGATTGCAAAAGACGTAACTGTCCACTTCTACAAAAGTGTTTCCCATTTTTGTAAAGGCAAGCACCACGATGATAAACAACTAGCATTTCGATAAATATTACGGCTGTGCTACACTGAAGTCCCATCAACAGTGCAAAACCCATTTTCCTCTCGGAACAATGTAATTATCTGATGCTGAAACTTGCTTACAAATATGCAGTGTGTATTTCAAATTTTAAGAGGCCAAATTAATAACAAATTTGTTTCAATGGTTTTCGAGATAAGCAGACAACTAGTTTAATGATAGATAACAGTTTGTAACGTTTATAGATTTTCACTCACCACGCCGATACCCTCGAGTGCGAAGATGGCTGTGCCGAAGAAGAGCGGAAGCTGGTGCCAGGAAGAGAAGTTGGGACGGCTCTCGACAGAAGGCAGGTCGGAGAATACGTAGTAGAAGGTGATGCCGAGTCCCGTTGCGATGAGCATGTTGGCTATCATGGAGAACGGCGCGAGGTACTTGAGGTTGCGAACCATGTTGATCATGACCAGCACAGGCATCATTATGACCATGTAAATGCGGAGGTCCCAGTGGTTGCTGGTGTAGAAATCAACCACCTATCACAGGTAAACAAACAATTTACATGAAATTCTACTACAAGCAAAATCTTAGTCCATCACAATAGAGCAAATTAATACTGCATTTGCCTAACAAAATAAATTGGCCCTAATTATAATGTCCTGCTAAGCTTCTAATTTAGGGGAAAACAGTTTCTAATGAAATTTAAGTCAGCTACGGGAAAAAAATATTGATACATATGAGATCAATACCTTATAACGTCGCTTATTTTTATGTGAAGGAGCTTTGATCTCTATTGCCACTGCCATTATCTCTTTATAATTTTTTTTAAATATGTTAAGTAACAACAAAGAATATTACTGCTAGCTCAACATTTGTAAGTTTTTTTTTTATCAGAGTTGACATCTGTCATTACCTAAATGCACATCAATATTTTATATTTATTCAACGAAACTAAAGAGTGAAACCAGAAGTGATAGAATCAAAAGCAAACTAGGGCAATATTTTAAAAGACATTAGGAAAATATGTATTTGGAGGGTTGGTGTGACTGCATTAAAATCAAAATAAATAATATAAAATAAAGTAAACTCATAGTATTCAAATATTTAATTGCAATGAAAAGCAAATAAATACATCACTGGTGATGTATTTATATTCAATTACAAATTAAATTTATTTTAAATAGTGTACCAGCCACCTACAAGAATAATTTTCCATATCAATTTTTAAGTGTCAAATGAAAATCTCATTAACTAGAACTTTTCTCTTAAAAATATACACAAATTAAGTTCTAACAAATGCATGGATCTTGAAGGGTACAGCATGGGTATAATTAATTTTGAAGAATCTCTGCATTAATCATAGCAAGCCAAGTTACTGCTAACATTATGACTAATCTGTGGGTTTTTTTGGAGTTGTGCATACACTCGTAGCGGCATTGGAAATGTGTTTGACGGCGAGTGTGCATGGTGATAAACCACAAAGTGCGGCATGCAGCCCAACTTGTCCATAGTGTCGCAACATGACTTTCAGTAATATTATTTTATTTGTTATGCGTTTCAAATTTCTTGAGTGGTTTTTGTTTAACACCTGCCATTCCCGACAAAAATTTTTTGTAAATTTTTTTTTTGTTGTTTTAAACATTTATAGCAAAAAAAATAACAAAACACTCATTTCCCCTTGTCTATGTTAAATAGGAATAGTACTAAGAGAAAAAAAGATAATTTAAAGTGTAATTTTCGATACATGCTGCGACTAGTAATACTAGGTCAATGATCTTTTATAAGCCTGTATAAATATATTTTGACATTTCTTTACAAATTTTTAGTGATGTGAACGAAACGAGATAATAAAGTTGTTTAACTTCTCTGTATTATCTTGCATTGTAAAAGCAACTAAGAATAAATATAAATTAACTAACGAACCAGCCTGGCTTCGCCCAATAAAAATTTAATTTTTACAGTGATACTTTGAAAGACAAAAATGGTTACTGTGGGTCATCCTCAAAAGATAAATATATGCTATCGTGGACTTTTCTGTGGGACGTTTTAGAGAATTACAATTCTGTAGTACATTAATTTGTTGTATCTCTTATGGTTTAGTCAGCGCAAGCCATGTAAGCGCCCTAATAACTGTTTTTTACGACTTGATTACAAATGGTTCGACGTTTCTCTACTATCCTTACATTAAACAAAAATGAACTATACACAGAAACCTTTGTGAATAAATTCTCTCAATGACGTTGAAAACTGCATCAAAATCCACCAAGTAAATTAGAAGTATTAAGCAAATACACAGACAGACGCGGATAAGCAACTTTGTTTTATGCTATTTAGAGATTTCTTAAGTAACATAAACCTTACATAATCAGGTAATCTTCTGTAAATATGTCATGATTACACAACATTCTTCAAACAATGCTAACTACTCTCTAACTACATGTGCCGCTTTCACTCGCACGTTATTCCGAGTAGTTTGAAAACTGCGCTATTTGCCACAGTAATTTTTAAGTTCGCATTCTAGGGGTATCATAATTCTGTTTCTTTTTTTTTTCTTCAAGTGCCCTGCTTTTCGCAGCATCCATTTTACAAAACAAAGCACGCTCTGAATTGCCTTTGTGAAAAGAAAAGATACGGCAAACACACTTCCCAGCAACAGACTGCTAGCAGTTTAGTTCTCATTCCACATCGGTACGGCAATTATGATTCTAAACTGAGCACCACTGATTCTTTCAAACGAAAACATTTTCCAAGCAGCGAGAAATAACTTAG